>JAWDJD010000009.1:38510000-38960000 GCA_035047305.1 Bradypodion pumilum | reverse complement strand
AACCCCATTGTTCCTCAACAAAGCCCAAGCTACAGTTGAAGGACCTAGTTCAGGGTTTCCCAACCTGGGGCCCCCCAGATGTTCTTGGACTTCAAATCCCAGTATCCCTGATCAGCAGGTTGGCTGGATGAATGATATGCATGGGCCGGGTTAGGCCCACAGGCTGTAGGTTGGCCACCCCTGATCTAATTCATTGTAAGGGAAATTCATTATCACAAGATAAATCCAACCCCTTCTCTGGCTCATACATTGAAGGCTGTTCGCACTTTGAGTCATAATTTTAATTAGCAGGGTTGGGAGGATATTCTTAATGGTTTTTAAAGTTTTTAAGGTCAGTAATTTTTATGTAGGTGATGTCTGATTTCTGTGAGCCGCCCAGAGTCGCTTGCCGAGTGGGCAGCAATACAAATGTGAATGAATGAATGAATGAATCTGCAAACATGTCCTGAGAAGGCCTCATCCAGATCAACACAGATCTATGCTACATATTACTTCAGGCTGTCTTCCTTAGTCACAGCATAAGAAGGCAAATTTCTCTGCTGAACACAATAATGTTGAGAAAGGTTGAAGGCAGCAGGAAAAGAAGAACAAATACATGATCAATTGACTCCCTAAAGCAGGCATTCCCAACCTTTTCAAGCCGGGGGCCGGGTCATGCTCTCTCAGTCAGCTTCGAGGGCCAAACGGCCATTTTGCCCTGCCTTCTTGATGGGGCGTATGTTCGAATAAGGGTTGAACAGTGAAAAATCACATGTGCAATATCACCAAACCGTCCTTAGTGCGGGGAAAACTTGGAATAAAACTGGTCTTTCACAAAAACATCTGGTTAATTCAAAAAGTCTTTACTGTCTCAACTTTTCAATTCTTTTGAACACACTTCTTTTTTATGGTGATATTGCACATGTGCATGATGAGGTGGCCATTTTGTCTCAACAGCTTCAAAAGGGGTGGCCGTTTTGTTTCTTGAATGCCCATGGAGGGGTGGGAGACCACATGAAGTGGTGCCATGAGCCGAATCTGGCCCACAGACCCTAGGTTGGCAACCCCCATCCTAAAGGAAGCCACAAACTTGAGTGTCCGACAGATGAGGGAGGGCTGTTGAGGACAGGCCATTTTGAAGATCTCTTATGCATCGGGTCACCATAGGTTGCGAGTGACCTGATGGCTCATATTAACAGCAATAACAGCATCAGCGACAATAAGTTGCATCTAAAATCAGGCTGAGAAACATGAAGAACATGTGGAAATTATAAGCCAAACCAGACCAGTACATATCTTCCATTTCAGACACTGGTAGCAGAGACTTCTTTTCGTTTCTCATCTTCAAAATGTTAAAAAAAAAACATTATAACTTGAATCCTGCTGAACAGAAGTTCTTTCCCATTCCCCCAACTATGTACGGTTCAAATTCCTTTGCGCACATTAGTTATGAATGATTCCGGCCATCTGTCAGCTATTCTCAACATCAAACATCTGTACACTGAAATGAACAATTCCAGCCGTCTGTTAGCTATTCACACCAAACATTGACATGAAAAACGTAAGCATCGCTGTGGCAGCTACACTGTGGGGCAGCTACACCATGTTAGGGAGAATGCATACATGAGCCCACTTAGGCTGATCTTTCTCCTTCCATGCCTCCACCCGAACTCAAGAGAAGAGGAGATGGGGAAGCAAGCTACATTGGCAGGGGGGGGGGATAATAAAGCCTTCAAGGCAACATCAGATCCGCTATAAATATATAGTCACAGGACCTTTCTGAAACATAACGATTCATGTTTCTCTGTAAGGAGAAGGGTAGAATAATCTATGGCAAGGCTATTCTCCACTCACCAACAAATAAATGCATTCCTGGTATATCCTGATGCATAAAATACTACTACTACTACTACTACTACTACTACTACTACTACTACTACTACTACTACTACTACTACTAAAATAACAAAAGGCTTTAAAAATATGGCTTTGCCAGCAGGTGTGGGGTGCATGTAGCACCACAACCCAGCCCTGCTGGCTTATTTAGCCCTGACTGAGGTTTTCTTTTCCCCACCCAGGTGCCCCAACAATCAGGATTGTTTAAAAGATGTCTTTAATGTTATAGATAATTTTAGTATTCGGTTTTTGCTGTATGGGGGATGGTTTTTAATAATAATAATAATAATAATAATAATAATAATAATAATAATAATAATAATAATAATAATAATAATAATAATAATAATAATAATAATAATAATAATAATTTAATTTATATCCCGCACTTTCTCAGCAGAAGCCGACTCAAGGCGGCCATTACAACAAATATATACCATATATAACTAATGCTGTGAGCCGCCTTGGATCACTGAGGCGAGAAAGGCGGCCATACAAATCTATAAATAAATAAATAAAATACAATTTCAATATATTATCAAGAAACAAACAAAAAAAAGTAAAGGTTTCCCTTGCTCGAAAGCCAGTCGTATCCGACTCTAGGGTGGAGTGCTCATCTGTTTCCAAGCCAAAGAGCCAGAGCTGTCTGCTTCTGCAGGCATTTCTGTAGTCATGTGGCATGCATGACTAGACACCGGAGTGCATGGAGCGCTGTTACCTTCCCACCGAAGTGGTCCCTATTTATCTACTTGCAATTTCTTGCTTTCGAACTGCTAGGTTGGCAGGAGCTAGGACAAAGACGGGAGCTCATTCCGTCCCTGTAGTACTCGGGAATCGAACTTCCTCAGACATCTACTTCCTCAGACATCAGCTTTGGTACTGTATAATTGGTTTTGCAAACAGAACTTTATATTTATATTTATATTTATTTAACGTATGCCCCACTCCTCTAGGGGGGAAATTTTCTACTCTGGGTGGCTAACAGCATAAAACTCAACAATAAAAACAGACACACAGTTAAAATACAGCAGTCAGTCTTTAAGGCAGGGATTCTCAACCTGCGGTCCATGGGTTGGATGTGGCCCATGGCACAATTTCATGTGGGCCCCCACCACCTCCACCACACCAGGAAGTGCCATGTGGTGGAGGATGGGCAAAATGGCCGTCCGGCCCCCAAAGCTGTCTGAGGGAGTGTGACCCGGCCCCTAGTTGTAAAAGGTTGAGAACTCCTGCTTTAAGGTGCCATAAAGTTTTTGGCTTCATTGGTTGTTGTTGTTGCTGCTGCTTTGGTTTTTCTGAAATGCCTGCACAGACTAATTTGGCTAACGCTTTGAAATCTTGAGTATCATCTTTGTAGAACAGGGGTGCCCAAACTATGGCCCCTGGTGCCAAATCATCCGGCCCACACCGCTTCCAGGGGCAGAAGCAAAATGCACCCATGCATGAGTCTCAAAGCCCACAAAGACAGGAAGTATTCTTTTCTGAGGCTATTAGACACGAAAAAGAAGAAATAATAGTTTTGAAAATTGTTAAAAGAGTATCCTGATGAAGAAACATTGTTTTTGAAAAGCTGGTTACCGGAACAGTTTTGATTACATATTCTCGGAGTAAAATCATTGTAAAGAAGACACTCTGCCTCGAACGGTTTTCTCCTTTGATAAACAAGTTTACAAGAGCCATGGGTGCCTTTGCGGCAGCATTTTGCACGTGCGCGGGTGCATTTTACTTCTGCTTCCGATGGGGGAAATCACATGACCGGCCCGCTCAACCACATAACTGGCCCACGGTCCGAAAGGTTTGGCCACCCCTGTTGTAGAAGGAACACACACACACATACACACAAAACTGGGAACACAAGCATCCTCTGTATATGTTCTAATGAACACACACAAGTACAGAGATTGAGAATGGAGCCTGTTGGCAAATGGAAACATTGAACATCCTCATTGCAAATGTCAAAAAAGTACCTGGATGTTTCATTCGCCACAGCTAATTCCAACACATTAAGGTGCAATTATACCTTTAAGAATAACAGTGCAACCCATTTCCCTCTCTTTCTTTCTTTCTTTCACCCCATTCTTCATTGGCAAACCAATATTATCTTTTTTATATACAACATGAATGGTGTTCTTTAGATGCCACCCTTCCAAAAACCCTTCAGGAATAAGGCCAACATGCCTGCGTCATCTTGCAAGGGTACGTTTAATGCAATGTGGTTATGCTTCCAAGCAATGAGATCTCTTGTTGCAGTCACTTCGTCTGCTTGCTCACAGCCATAGGTTATTCAGCAAATAAAATCCAGCCGTGTGACCCATGCATAAATTCAAACCAACGCATCAGCAGAACCAGGAGCAAATCTTGCTTGATCAAAACCTCTCTCTATTTGTACCACATCTCTAGCAAGGGGGTGTCAAGCCGATTTCTCTCAAGAAGCCTTGACAAAGACAACAGACCTCTTTCCAGCTGTTGTTTCCAGATGCTATGCAGAGGTAGACTACTCCTGTCTCTACAGGTTCTGTGCAATTAGCATGATTAACAACCCTCCATAGACCTTTTCTTCAACGAAGTTACCCAATATCCTTTTAAGTTAATGGCTATCATTGCCAACGGGTCCACAAGAAACTTCTAATGTAGTTAGATGACACAAAGAGAAAACATCTCACCATACAGTTCTCAACCTTTTTAAGCCAGGGGCCGGGTCATGCTCCCTCAGACAGCTTTGGGGGCTGGGCGGCCATTTTGCTCTTTCTTCACCACATGTCACTTCCTGATGTGGTGGAGGTGGTGGCGGGGCCACATGAAATGGTGCTGTGGGCTGCATCTGGCCCATGGGCCGCAGGTTGAGAACCCCTGTTCTAATACATCTTGCAACCTTTTTTGGGGGAAAAAGCAAAACACAAAAAAGGTTGGGCTTCCTCTTTGTCCAGAATGCATTCCAATCATTTATCTCACATCAACATCCAACAAGGGAGACGAACTCACTAGTATTTCTCACAAACCTGTCAGGTTGCTACAGTCAACCATGCAAATGATTCTCCATAAACTTGCTGTAATTATCCATTAACTCTGCTTGAGTAAAAAAAAAATGCTCAGATTCCCTTATGGCACAGGCATGCGTAGGGGCAGGCAAGCTGGTAAATCATTTTTTGCACACCAATGCGCTTCGCATGTGCAGGCAAAGATGGAGAAGCGAGCCCTTTTCGAATGCAATTTTTTTAAAATACAAAAAATTGAAACCAACACAGAAGTTAGTAAGGAAACCAAGGGGAAAAAAGGCAATTTTCCTTCCCAGGAGATTTCTCTCTCTCTTTACTTATAGAATAATTAAGCTTATATTATATCCATCAGCCTGGAAGAACCGAAACCATCATTAGCCCAGTATCAATTGCAACGCAAGCATGTCATATCTACAAAGCCTTCCACCCACCCACCCTTTATTTTGTAACCCACTGAAAAGATGACATGAACATCTGCTTTCAGTTCAAGACATTAATTTTCAATTATTGAAGAGAAGCAAAATAAATCCTGACAAATTACTGGTAACTGTGGAATCTTTTGTCTATTCGTTTGGAATAGTAATTTAGAAATCCCACAATTAAACACTCCCAATGAGGGGATTGTTCCACCGGATACTTATTATTTAAGGCAATTTGGTAATGAATGATGTTCTCTCAGCTGCACTCATTGCATATCAACATTTTAGAAGGAGGGGCAGGGGAAGAAATCCATGGCATCGTCTGGGACTGAAAAGATGATTTGCCACCAGAAAAAGAGTCCCGTTAAATTATGTGCCATTATATTAATTAATTATTTAATTAATTAATTAATTAAATAGCACACATTCCCAAACCTTGCCTCGCTCTCTCTCTCTATCTACACACCGATCAAGATAGATACACTCACTCTTTCTGATTTATAAATTATACTGAATATAAGCCACCTCGGATAAATGTCAATTTAGAGCATTTCCCACAGAAGAGAAGAGTTTCAGACAATGGGGCTGTAAACTGCGCATTCCCCTCCCGGCTATGGAAGTCCTAAGGGAAAACTTTACTCTGGGCTCTTCCTAGTAGGAAAACAGGACAATGGGAACGCAAATGTGAGATTCCTTACTTAGCCTTTAGTGTAATGCCTTCAAAAATTGCTGGGCTGAGAAAACAGCCTGACTTCAATCCAGTCGTGCAGGATCCAAAACAAAGAGGTACCATTCAATAAAAATAATAATAATAATCAGGAACTGATTCTGCTAAATCTTAGGTAAGGAAATCCAACCATTGGTGTTACTGCGTTAACCAGAAGCAGGCATCAGGATTTGGGAATGCGCAGCACATTTTAAAATGTTGATCACTAAAACCACAACGATTATTACACAATGCTAGAAATATAATAATTGCTAGAACATATTCCTTCATGGCTTTCTGGGTATGAAAATGAAAGGAAAGAAGGTGGGGGTAAAAGAAAGGGAAATGTATGCCTTTAAAATAACTATGAAAGACGCAGTGACTTCCACAGTCAACTCTGTAACTGAGCTCGGCGTTGTGTAATTGACTTTGCGAGCAGAACAACAGCAATATAACAAAGAAAATTTCGGTGTTTCTACAGCGCTAATCCATACCGCTCGGAGGGCCGCCCGCTGTCAGGCCGAGCTGACAATACAATAGCTTTCAAAGGGATATTACCATCTTGCTTTCATTCTTGACATCAATCAAGACAAAAAGAAATCCTTTTTTCAGCAGACATTAAAAAACCAAACCTCTGGATGAGGAGATGGGTAAAACAGCATTCCTTTACAAGCCATCGTCGGTAGCAATCAGTTAATTGGACCCGAGCAAAAAAGGGGAAGTTTTTAAAAATTATTATTGTTGTTATTCTGCATATAATGGTGGGAAGCCACCCTAGGTTGGTTGGGTCTAGGGAGCAAAGATGTCTGGTTGCTTTGCTCGTTTGTTTTCTTGACTGACACAAATGAGGCAGGCGAGGTTGCAAATCAAAAGTTTCCATCGGCATATTTTGCCAAGGCAAAGCAAAAAAATGTGACAGCGACTGCAACTTCAAGGAGGATAACAAAACCAAGCTTAATTAGTGCGCCCTCTCTTCCTTTTTTTTACCGCAGAACAGCTTGATTACTGACTAGGACATTTATACACAGAAATACCTTTGCAATGTGACGCCAATTTGCCGAACTGTCAAATTCTCCCAGCGAGATGCATCTCGGTTTTAACACAGACAACTGTACATGGACGTATACAGCTGTGGTCGTGAGTTGCCCGTTCCATGTACAGTTGCGCGCGGAACTGTTCCGATACATAAGGATTAGAGCCAGCGTTGCACAAAAGGTTTTAATTGGCGCTCATAGTTAAGTGAGCTGTAACGATCTAGAACAATTCTACATGCAAATTAAGCAGAATAAACTAGAATAAGGAAACAGCTGGTAATTCTCATTGCAAAAGACAGAGGTTTCTTCAACCAATATGTTTTTTTGTTAGAAATTATCCCTTTCACAGCAAGCCTATGTAACAATCTAAGATTGCCTTTGAAAAATCCCCCTCCCTCCTTCCCATCCTATGGCTATGAGAACCAGAAGTCAGTTTCAAATGATGTTAATTAATTACACCCTCCTTCAAGGTGATTAAGCTTCAGATTGTAGTTTAATGGGCAAATTACTAGCATCATAGTTATCGCGTCACCTCTGTTCCCCAGACAGATTTTTGTAAAAGGGGAGCCCATTTTTTTAACAAACATTTTAAGTGTGTTGCACTTACAGATTCTAACCATGCTGCAAAAGCTGAAATGACCTCCAAATTTATGGTGGCTTTTTATATAATAATTAAACAAAGGTAAAACTGTGCTGATAAGTATCCTCATTAGCTCTTCTCCCCATAAAACTCGGAGGGGAAAAACCTCCTTCCTTCCAGCTAACTAAACTGCTGTTTGTACCAGCTGGGAGGCAGAAGGTCATCAGTTTGATTCCTGAGTACTGCAGGATGGATTGAGCGCCCGTCTTTGCCCCAGCTCCTGCCAACCTAGCAGTTTGAAAGCAAGAAATTGCAAGTAGATAAATAGGGACCACTTTGGTGGGAAGGTAACAGCATTCCATGCGTTCCGGTGTCTAGTCATGCCTGCCACACGACCATGGAAATGTCTGCAGAAGCAGACGTTGGCTCTTCGGCTTTGAAACAGAGATGAGCACTGCACCCTAGAGTCAGATACGACTGGCTTTCGAGCAAGGGAAACCTTTACCTTTACCTCTATACCACCAATAGATGGTAACATAAATCATATCATCTGACGAAGTGGACTTGATCCACGAAAGCAAAAATTAAAATACAGCAGTTAGTCTTTAAAGTGCCGCAATGTGTTTTTTTCCCTTCTTGTTTACTTTGTTTACTCTCTGATAGGCCTGAAACACAGACTAAAACAGCAATCAGCATATTTAATTGTAAGGTTTATTATTTAAAACCCTTTAGCAAGGAAATGGGAAATGCAGTGGCTCAAGTCGCTAAGACACTGACTGGGAAGCGGAAGGTCAGCAGTTCAATTCCCAAGTACTGCAGGACGGAAATGAGCTCCCGTCTTCATCCCAGCTCCTGCCAACCTAGCAGTTCGAAAGCAAGAAATTGCAAGTAGATAAATAGGGACCACTTCGGTGGGAAGGTAACAGCATTCCGTGCACTCCGGTGTCTAGTCATGCCTGCCACATGGCCACGGAAAAGTCTGCAGAAACAGACAGCGCTGGCTCTTCGGCTTAGAAACAGAGATGAGCACTGCACCCTAGAGTCGGATACGACTGGCTTTCGAGCAAGGGAAACCTTCACCTTTACTAGCAAGGAAATAACTCCATTCTAAATCAACAGATACTGATATAGTAGTTACTACTTCTTAAAATTAGACTCAACATATCAGTAGAAATTGGGTTCCTATGGCCCGAATTGTTGCTCAGTGCAGAATGGATTGAGCCCCTCCAGCCATTTGAAAGATTAAGAAAAATCATCAGCATCTTTAAAACTTTTATTCAGGGATCTTTGGCCTTTCATTAGCTCCCACTACCCATTTTCCATGTAAATGCATTCTTTACACCTCAGTTTCCCTTTAAACTTTGAAATAGATAGGGGTACACCTGACAAAAGGAAAGGGCTAAATTTGCAAACACAACTACACAAAAGGAAAAATCTTCTCAAAAGTACCTGCATTCATGTCTGTCCTTACACCAGTAATTGTATAGCAAAATTGACCCAAGAGAACACTTTTAGGTAGGGGGATAAGGCTACATGCACTCATTTGAAGAGATCTGTTTAATTTATACCTATCTCCTGTCTGTCTGAGGCTGGAGAACCTGTGACCTTGCAATTCTTTATTTATTGCCTCTCAATTATTTCCATGGAAACATGAACTATGGCAACATATTGCACTGTTAGCTCCAAGATCTCAAAATGCCCCTCATGGGATTGCAGAAATGAATTTTTTAAAAAAAAAAAAAAAAAAGTTCCAGCCACTTCATTGTGTATCGAGAACCCAGATTTTTTTTTTAAAAAAAAATATCTATTTATGTGCAAAAATAAAATACAGAGGTGTGTCAACTGTATCTGTGTATCTACTAGCAATCACAATTTGAAGTCACAAATTAATGAATGAACGCTACTAGCTGTGATCTCTGGCATGCCTTCGAATCCGCCTGACTCAGTTTCACTGAAAGAGAGATCTAAGTTTGATGTGGAATTAATTAGTTCAATCAGGATTTCACTCCAAGAACCCTGCCTTCTGCTCCAGCTATAAAATAATAATAATCAAAATACTGCATGGAAGGTGCTGTTTATATGTTGCAGGGAAGAAACAAACAAAGTATAGAAAACAGTAAGTATATGCGTCAAGATAGGGGAGAAAGTTATAAGCGGATAATCAAGGTCCAATCATCCTGGTCCAAAATTAGCATCAGCCACTAAGATGCATCTTAATTACATCTGGCTTATGTAAACATTAAGAACTCTCTCTTCTTCTTTTTATAGTGGGTGGGATGGGTGGGTGGGATGTGGGTCTTTTAAAGTGTTTTTATGTGTTTTTAGAACTTGTTGTAATGCCGCCCTGAGTCGGATTCTGCCTGAGTGGGCGGCATATATAAATATGACTATTAAATTAAAATTAAAATTAAATCTTGGCTAACCCATCATAATTTAATGGGACGTGAAGTTTGAGTTATTTGCAAACTCAGGTTGTAATTCTGAAACTTCAAGGACTGATTCTTCATGAGAGATGATAACCTTATTCTGGGGAAATATTCCAGAAATAATTCTTCTCTCAGTCTTTCTGAGATGGACACACACAAACCCACACTTAAGAAGTTACTTTTCCAACAGTTTGTCCTGCAAAGTAAAACTCCATAATACCATACTGTGAAGATGACCTAAAGCCGAGAAGCTAAAATTCGTTATCAGTCCATAAGAGGCACCTTCAGACTTCTCTTTCATGGGAAGGTCTCCCTTTTGCAATACCTTAAATATACATCTTTAATAGCAGACATCTCTCCCCCCCTACCCAAAATCTGTGCAAGGAAATACAGTATAAGAACAATTTTTGCTGCCATAAATATTTTCGGTACTTTGTTTTTCAATTTAACATTTTTGCCACTAAAGTGAACAATGTCTATAGTTACTAAACATTTAAATGTAAGCTTTATCCTTTTCCCCCTGAAGTTGACAAGATATTCTCTCCCTTGCTACTTAATCAAAACATTCAATTAAAAGGTTACAGTAGCAGTTTGTGTATGTGTGTGCATGCGTGCGTGTGTGCATGTGTGTGTCTTATATTTATATGATGCCATAACAAATACAGACACACACATTTGTGTGGTATCCACACTTTACAAACTGGCACTGCAAATATAAAGATACTGTAATTACTTTTTTTCTTAAATTTACACTAAGTTAGGTTTAAAACATGTTACAGTTTCAGAGTTTCTTTACGCTACTTTGTTCTTTCTATTCTAAAAGGCCAAGGGATTTGTCAGCAATCTCTTCATATTTACTCTAAAGTAAACCTCACTCTGTACAAATGGGTGTCCTCCTTATTAAATCCATCAAGGATTTCCACTCCGTATACATCAACCTCATACCAGCTGTGAAATCCCATAAGCATTGACACCCATGGATTTCAATTAGACTTACTCCCAGGAATGTATACATAACACTGAAATTTAAAGCTACAATCCTATACATGCTTGCCTGGAAATAAGTCTCATCAAAACAAATACGACTTATTTTTGACTGTGCATGAACTAAATCACGTTGCAATGTGCACATGAACAGGTTCCATATGCATATCATCAGAATAAACTCAAATGCCGCGTTCTTCTAAGGTTCTAAACTATATATTTAATTGCACTTCGGATGAAAAAGACCAACAAGATGCAAGCCTTACTTGTTAATTCTCTAAAATGGCCATACATTCTCATCCTATAAAAAGGACTGTGGTGGCTTAGTGGTTAAGATGCTGGGTTTGACGACCGGAAGGACAGCAGGTCAGCAGTTTGAGACCTGAGTGTTGCACGGTGGAGTGAGCGCCCATCGTCTGTCCCAGCTCCTGCCAACCTAGCAGTTCAAAAGCAAGAACTTGCAAGTAGACAAATAGGTACCACTTCGGTGGGAAGGTAACAGTGTTCCATCTAGTCCTGCCTGCCACATGACCACAGAAACGTCTGCAGGTGCAGACCGCACTGGCTCTTTGGCTGTAAACAGGGATGAGGACTGACCCCTAGAGCCAGATATGAGGGATGCCTATACAAGACATTGCATTTTTTAACACTTCTGGTCACCAAAGGGCACCTCTGGCTGTGTTAAATGTTCAGCTAAAGATGACATGTTTTTAGGATGTCCTGAAACAACAAGAGTCCCTTATCGCAACATTAGAGCTGCATCAGTAAACTAGAAAGTGGGGGTTATTTCCTCCACTGAGGGAGCTATCGCTCCACCTAAAGGGGCACATTTTTCCTTAGCCATTGACCCCTTTAGAGAGTCAAGTTATTTACCACCACCCAACACTCAGCATTGAGCCACTGGGTGTACAGTCTACTCCATTATCATAGCAGGATGTCCAGCCAGACAGACATTATCAACCCACATCAGGGCTGCCACAAGGGGGGACCATCAGGACTCCCGTCCTGGGCCTGGAGATGACGGGGACCCGGTGTCACCAGGAAACCACTTATCTGTGCATGCACAAACAAATGACACATGCACAGAAAACCACGGGGGCATAGTGGCACCAGGAAACCACTGATCTGCGCATGTGCAAACAAATGATGCATGTGCACAAAACCATGGGGTGTGGCCAAAATGGGGGGCACATACTGGGCCCAGAAATTTCTGATGCCGGCCCTGACCCACATGGGTTATTTATCATGTGCATGATTCTTCTAAGGCTCAAATTCTACATACCGTACCTACTGTGGGACGAAGCCTCCTTGAACACAAGATAAGTTACTTCCAAGGAAACACCCGTGGAAACAAACCAGTAATGTAGAATCCCAACTTCAACCTCATTTCACTCCCATGCAACGTATTCACACTAGTTTTTTTCAGTGTTGTTTTCTTGAACATATATGGAAAAGAACCAACTTGGCATCAAATAGACAACTCACTTCAGAAATGTTCTTCTACAGCCTTTAAACTTGTTTTTTTTTAACAAGAAACGTGTAACAATTAAGTAAGAAGTCACGTTAGAGCAAGGAAAAGCAAGATACATTCCCTCCCTTTTGCTTCGGTTTTGCCCAAAATCATCTTTCCCAACCAAGAATCGGAATACATATTTGAAGGTGAACTATTCAGTCATGCATCCTTTTGTGGGGGGGATGGAAGACTAAATTGGAATATGCTTTTAATACAAATTCCCAACCTGTTTGTGCATCCATGCTGTCTGCTATGGACATGTGTATCAGTGATGTGCTGCCAAAAAATTTACGACCCCCACCCTGGATGTGGCTAACTCTGTGGGCATGGCTAACTCTGTGGGCCATGCCCACTTGGCCGGCCATACCATGGCCTGGGGTAGGGAGGTGGGCATGGCCAGATAAGTGGTTGTGGCCTGGGGGAATTTCCGCTACCAGCACTGGCGCACCTGTGGGCACCGGGCGCGGTGCATCACTGATGTGTATATATAAGATATAGACACACACAAAAACTTGTGTTTGCTTCCCCTTCTCCATCGACTTTTTTTTCTAATCAAAACCACCAGGCAGCTTCTGTCTTTGTTTAGCAAAGGGGCAAGCGGAAAGTGGCACAGATCAGCAGCCATTACCGGGAGAAAAGCTGTAAATCCTGTACTCCTGAGTGGAACAGATACCTCCTTCCTCAAAATGCGCAAGTGAAGAGGAGAGAAGCATGGACACTTCTGTTTACACGGGAACTAAGGCCATACAGTACGGATCTGCAGTGTAAATAAAGGAAAAGAATGAAATAAATCTCTTTCGTGCCTGTTGTGGTGGCAAGTGGCAATGATGGAGAAATCCTGGCGCACACAAGTCCTCAAAATGGATGATGGGAGGGGAATAAGCAGGACCAATCTCTCTATTACTACATGGACACAAGGGTAAGTTCTCGCTTGCTCGAAAGCCAGCCGTATCGAACTCTAGGGTTCAGTACTCATCTCCGTTTACTGCCAAAGAGCCAGCGCTGTCTAGGTCTGCAGATGTTCCCATGGTCATGATGCCAGAGCACATGGAACTGTTACCTTTCCGACCAAAATGGTACCTATTTATCTATTTGCAATTTCTTGCTTTTGAAGTGCAGGTTGGCAGGAGCTGGGACACATGACAGGCGCTCCCTCCGTTGTGGGTCTCGACCTGCCGGCCATGAAGTTCAGCATCTTAACCACTACGCCAGCGCAGTCCCTCTTCCTATAAGTGAAATCTCTCGAGCCTGACTAGTTGACACCTATTTATTAATAAAAGTTTTTCATGATGAAAAGGATGCAAAACAAAAGAGGGGGAGACAGTCGTTTCTGGAAACAAGACTGGGGAGGGAATCAAACCAGCACCAAAGCCTGTCCTTGGCCAGGAATAAAATCTTATGGTGGCAGCAAAGGCGGAAAGAAAGAGCAGTGATTTTACTCTCCTGCCCACATAAAAGTCATTTAGCATTAGCTGCCAACAGAATGTCACAGGACCACCCTAGGGGGGCATTGAAGCAGGCCTGCTTTGCCTTGGTCTGTGGCTTATTGTAAGGCCGCTTTTTGTTGAAAGAGGACATAACTTTTGTTGGAGGTGGCAGTGGAGATAACCGAGTGGTGCGCAGAGTCCACAAAAGTGGACACTTTAGAGGCACAGGTTTTGGAAAGTGGACAGCTATATCTGGGGTGGGAGAACCAACCTACAGGTGGACAGTCTTCTTTGTTCACCTTCAAAGATTTAACTTGCAATCTCTAAAGCAAACCTTTTGCGCTGGGGCCTGACCCCACACCCCTGGAACACCTGAGTGGGCCAGACCACATCCCCGGAAGTGGGTGTGTTTGCGCATGTGCATCTGCATTCACTTCCTGGTTTTGGCACGAACACTTCTCTGCATGCACAAAAGCGTCCATATTCACTTCTTGGGTCAGCGCAGACCCTTCTGCACATGCGTGAAAGTGTCCGTATTCACTCCCTGGTTTGATGTGGATGCTTCTGCGCATGCCCAATCACATCCACACCAAGCCAGGAAGTGAATAAGATGCTTCTGCACATGTGTGAGCACCTCTGCGCTGAACCAGGAAGTGAATGCGAATGCATGCGCATATGCGCAGAAGCGTCCTTATTCACTTCCTGGTTTGGTGAGGGCACCGCAGGCCTGATGAAATGGCTTCAGGGGGTGCGTATCCAGCCATAGTTTGAGCATGCCTGCTCTAAAGCTAAGTTTCAGTGGTCTGGGGGAAGGTTTTTCCCCAGCACCATGTTGTGAGAGGGAAGGAGAAAAGTGAGACAGTGAGAAAATCCGGCTTCCTACTCACAGGATAGGGAAGTTGAAATGCGAGCTAGGGAAAAGTAATCCACAGAACTCCTCAGCATAGTTTCAGCCAGGCTCACGGAAAATGTGGATTTCCCCATCCGAGTCAGATTGCTTACAACTCGCACACCGAAGTTCAACTCTTTTCATGCTCTGACTGTAAACTGACTCAGGAGTTAGCAAAGCATGGAAAGATGGCTCAAGTTAATAGAATGGATTTTAGTGTGAACTTGACAGTCTTCTGAACCAGGCCAGTTAGAGGAGCTGGGTCTGTGTCTTCTGGGGATATAAACCCAAAGACTTTGTGCATCGAACCCACCAAAGCCTCTTTCTCTAATTCACATCAAATCAAACCACATCTTTATTGCGGTCCAAGACCAGCATAGAACAACAAAGGAAACTGAAGTTAAAATGGGGATAAAAATCTATCAAGAGACAAAGGTTAAAATGAGGGTGCTTAAAAAGGAGCATTTCTGCTCAGAGTTATGAAGTAGTAAAATGAGTACATAGATCAATAGTGTTACCGCTCTTTTCTAAGCCTATGCTGCAGTGCTAGTAGTTTAATTGGCTGAAGGTCCTGCCAGGATTGTTCTTCTGGCCTTACATGTTGTGGCACAGAAGCTGACAGTATTGTGCATCAAGGTGCGCCTTTCATCAGACAACAGCCAGTGGGTGTATGTACTATTTGACCGGCCGGGATCTTTCTCTAATTCAACACTGCAATGCCAAGGTTTACTCTAGACGTCCGCCTGATATCCAGGATTAAGCTGCTCTTTCACACCTACAAAACAGCTGACTCTGAAGAATGCCAGAAGTTGTAAGTACTCTGGAATAAATCCTTTGTGGGTCCGACAGTTTCGTACAAGCCACAAATGCAGGCCTGGTGAGCTGTGGAACTGTTCTGGTAGAAGAAATTACCTGGAGCGGAGCCTACCTGTACCTTGGGGAGATGCCCGTGACTATAGTCCACCCATTGGCTGGAAGGCCATGGAAGATTGCTAAGGCATGTCACATAAAAAGCCCCTGAAATGCTGTTTCACTGCCTGGGAGCAAAGATGCTCTACAACCTGTAACTCATCGAATTTAGCAACGGAGTAAAGGTTGGCCCTCTCAATTTTGTACTGTTTGATCACTAATGCAAGACTTGTGGCCTAATTCAAGCTTCTGAGCCCTTAGCTCTTCGAGGCCCAAAGGTCTGACCAAGATCTTTCCTAAATCTATGCGCTTGCTCTGGGAACCAGTTCGGATTTATGATTTGGATGGCTCTTCCCTGCTATGGTCCATGACTACTGCAATCAAGGATTAAATTCCATCTTCCATGGTCAATGACTGGTGCCATAAACTGTTCCAGTGATGGCCAACCTTGGCATGCCAGGTGTTCTTGGACTTCAATTCCCAGAAGCCCTGATCAGCAGGAGTGCTGCCTTGGGCTTCTGGGAATTGAAGTCCAAGAACACCTGGAGTGCCAAGGTTGACCATCACTCAACTATTCTATTCTATCTTCCTTCTAGCTGTCAATCCCTTCACTTCACAGGTAAGAGGAGCGAGGACTGGGTTTGAGAGTAGCTCACTTCCTCCTACTCTGTTCACGGGGATGTGAAGGTAAAGGTAAAGGTTGCCCTTGCTCGAAAGCCAGTCGTATCCGATTCTAGGGTTCAGTGCTCATCTCTGTTTCATAGCCGAAGAGCCAGCGCAGTCTGCTTCTGCAGACGTTTCCGTGGCCATGTGGCAGACATGACTAGACACGGAACGCTGTTTACCTTCCCACCGAAGTGGTCCCTGTTTATCTACTTGCAATTTTCTTGCTTTCGAACTGCTAGGTTTGGCAGGAGCTGGGACAAAGACAGAAGCTCACTCTGTCCTGCAGTACTCGGGTCTCAAACTGCTGACTCACCGCCTTCCAGTCAGCGTCTTAGCCACTTGAGCCACTGCAGTCCCTGTGGACGGTGTGACCCACCCCTCCAAACCACCACCCGCCAAATCAGTCCCGCCACATTCATAGAACCAACACGGACTGGCAGCCGCTGCCCAGGCCATCCGAGAAGAGATAGGGAAAGGTCACCCTTGCTTGAAAACCAGTCGTATCCGACTCTAGGCTTCAGTGCTCATCTGTTTATAAGCCGTAGAGCCAGCGTCATCTGCGGACGTTCCCCTGGTCATGTGGCAGGCATACCCCAGCACCAGAGTGTAACAGAACGCTGTTTACCTCCCCACCAAAGTGGTCCCTACTTAAAGGTAAAGGTTTCCCTTGCTCGAAAGCCAGTCGTATCGGGCTCTAGGGTTCAGTGCTCATCTGTGTTTCAAAGCCGAAGAGCCAGCGCGGTCTGCTTCCGCAGACGTTTCCCTGGTCATGTGGCAGGCGTGACTAGACACCGGAGTGCACGGAACGCTGTTACCTTCCTACCGAAGTGGTCCCTATTGATCTACTTGCAATTTTCTTGCTTTCGACAACTGCTCGCTGGCCATCCAAAGCTCGGCCCCTGGTGGACCCAGCCGAGGCCCTCGGGGGCTGGCCTCCTTCAGTCTCTTTGGCCAAGCCCCAGGCAGGATGATGGCCAGCCAGCCCGGCTCCCGAGGAAAGAAAGACCCGGAGCGCTCCGGAAAGGGGGGAAGGAGGAGGAGGAGGAGGAGGAGGAGAGCCTAGCCAGGATGATCCGGAGAGGAGGAGGAGGAAGGAGGGAGGGCCAGGAAGGGGAGGGGGAGGACCGCTCCGCAAAAAAAAAGAAAAGAAAATAAATTAAAAATAAATCACAATCCCCGCCAAGTTTGGCCCCAACCGCTGATTGGTCACGCGCGGCAGAGAAGAGGCAGGGCAGGCAAAGCGAGAGACCCAGGCACGGGCAGGCAGGCGCTCCGCGAAGAGAGAGACGCCGCCAGCGCCACGGGTTCGAGGCCGCCCAGCGCCTCCGCGAGGCTTTTCTCGTAGGCGCTTACCTTTCACGGAGCGCGGCTTGGCTTGCTTCCTCCGGGACATCTCCAGCTCCGGTTTTCTTTTCCCCCTTTCTATTTTTTCCCCCCCTCTCTCTCTCCTTTTCCTCCCTCCCTCCTCTCTCTCTCTCCTCCTCTTCCTCTCTTTCTTAGCCCCCTCCTCCCCTCTTCCTCTCTCTCTCTCTCTCTCCCCCCCCCTTCCTCTTCCTCCTTCTCCCACTTGGAAACTTTTGTCTGCAGGCGGCTCTCGGCAACAGCACCACCAGCACCACCAGCACCACCACCCGGGATCGATGCTTGGATTCCTCACTTCATTCTTCTTCTTCTCTTTTTTTTTCCTTCCCTTGCCCTGTTGCAATGCGGCAACTTCCAAGTCCGCCTTTTGCTCTCCGGAGAGCTCGGCTTGGCCTTTCCCACTTGCTCCCCACCCCACCCAAAAACACCCTTTTTCAGTGGGAGGGGGCGATTGGGTGATTCCCCCCCCAAAAAAAAAAACCCCGTCAATAAATACTATTTAAAACCACCCTTCAGGTTGCAAGTGGTTGCTATTATTAGTATTATTTTCTCTCTCTCTCTCCACTTTTGGAAGCTCCCCCCCCCCCTTTCCCCTCTCCTTTTTTTCAATTTATTTATTTTTCTCTCCCCCGCAAAAAATAATAATAATTTACCACCCCAACATCCATTCAATGGGGGGGGGGGGCAGCTGAAGGAAGACAAGAGAGAGGAGAGGGTAGGTTGGGGTATTCTCCACCCCCACCCCACCCCCTTTTAACTAGCAAATAAAGCCACCCGGTGCCCTTAAAAAAGAGCTTTCGGGGCTGCCTTTGGCAAACTCAGCATCCCTTTTCTCCTCCTCCTCGACTTCTTTCTCTCTCACTCTATCTCTTTCTCTCTCTCTCTGTGTGTGTGTCTTTTTTTTCCTCTCTTCTTCTTCTTCCCTAAATCCGCCCCTGGGATCCGCTTTTGCAACCCGGTCGGCCAAAGGGGAAAAAATATATTTAAAGAAAGGGAGAGTTCCTCCCTTTTCTCCTAAAACAACAATAAACGCGGACCACGACGCGTGGGACAAACCACTGTCGCCTTCCTCTTCCTCCTCCTCCTCCTCTCAGCCTTTTGTGGGGCTCTTTCAAGAGGCGGCTCACCAGCAGCCTCCCCCCCCCCCCCCGGCGGATCCGGCTAGGGTCCTGCTCGGATGATGAGGATGCTGCTGCTGCTGCTGCCGCCGCCGCCGCCTTCCCTTCCTGCTGCACAGTCACAGATGCCCTCCTGGAGCAGCCGTGGCTCGCTAGCTGCCTGCATGGGTCAACCGCGGCCAGGCGGGCCCGATCCCCCTGCTGCTGCTGCTGCCTTCATCGCTGGGGCTCCAGCCTCCTCTTCCTCCTCCTCCTCCTTCCCGGCTGGTGCTTCTCCTGCTCTCCTCCTCTGGCCCTCCTGGCCGCCAGCCTCTTCTTCTTCTTCCCTTTGTCCTGCTCCTCCTCCTCCTCCTCCTCTCCCCTCCTCGCCCTGCTCTGGCTGCTGCTGCTGGGGCTGCAGTGCAGGCAACACATAATAAAGCCCAGGCTTTGGCTGGAAAAATGTAGTAGCGGAGTCCCAGCAGGAGCGTGTGAGGAGTGGAGTCCCGGCGGGGGAGCGCGCCTCTGATTCCCGTGGGGAGAGAGCCCGCGCGCAGCCAGAGATGCGGCTAGTAGACGGAGAAGGAGAGCCAACAGCACCGAGCCATGGACAGCCCGGGAAATACAGCTCGGGTGGCAGGCAAAACGCGGAGCGGAGCCGGCACGGAGGAGGAGGAGGAGGGAGGGAGGGAGGGAGGGAGAGGGAGCTATTGGAGTCGAGGAGGCAGAGACAGACGACGAGGAGGAGGGGGAGGGAGGGAGGAAGGAGCAGAAGAAGAAGCGCACAAGCAAGCAGGGAGGGGGGCCTTGTGCCCTCCGCCTTCCTCCTCCTCCTCCTCGCCTCCGGGCCAGCTTCCCTGCCTCCGCCTCGCTTTCGTTTTCCTCCCGTCGGGATCGGATCTCTCGCCTCCCTTTTAGCACAGGCAACCCATGCTAATATATATGCAGTTTATATCCCCGTCGTCGGCTCTGCGTCCCAGCTCCTGCCGACGTCGCAGTTCGAAAAAGCAAGAAAATTGCAAGTCGATAAATAGGTACCCCTTTCGGCGGGGAAGGTAAACAGCCGGGCAGGCGCCTGGCACAGGGCGGCGGAAACGGTCTGCGGAAGCAGACAGCGCTGGCTCGAAACAGAGATGAGCACTGCACCCTAGAGTCGGATACGACTGGCTTTCGAGCAAGGGTGACCTTTACTCCTCATCATCATCATCATCCTCTCGTCGCCTCCGGGCCAGCTTGCCTGCCTCCAATCACTCCAACCCGGAGGTCGTCCTTAGGTATCCATAATGATAGCCATTGATACCTTTGTCCTCCATGAATTTGTCTACTCCTTTCTTGAAGCTGTCAAGACTGACAGCTGTCACCACTTCTTCTGGCAGGGAGTTCCATAGACCAGGGATCGATCCTCCTTTCTCTTATTTGTTTGAGAACTAGTACCCAAAAGTTTCATGGAGTGTCCCCTAGTTCTAGTGTTGTGCGATACTAGGGGAAACAGTGTTTCCTTATCTACTTTGTCCACACCGTGCGTGATTTTATTCATTCATTCATTCACATTTCTATCGCCGCCCAACTCGGCAACGACTCTGGGCGGCTAACAACAATTTAGAAACAACATCAACTAACTTTTTAAAAAACCCTTAAAACACCATTTAAAAAATTCAAAATGATTTTACCCACTCACTCCATCTATTAAAAAGAGAGAGGCGAGATCCGTCCGGAATCGGATCTCACCTCTCTCTCCCTTTAGCAAAAAGCGATCACATATATATATGTGATCGGGTGTGTGTGAGTGTGTGTGTGTGTGTGTGTGTGTGTGTGTGTGTGTGTGTGTGTGTATACACACACACACACCCGACCGTCGTCTGGTCTGTCTCAGCTCCTGCCAACCTGGTAGTTCGAAAAGCAAGAAAAATTGCAAGTCGATAAATAGGTACCGCTTGGTGATAAAGTAATCAGCGTCCTGTGCACTTCGGTGTCTAGGCATGCCTGCCACATGTCCACATGGCTTGTATAAACGGAGGTGAGCGCCGGATGCTAGAGTCGGATACGACTGGCTGTCGAGCACGGCCTCGAATGATCATAATTTCGTATCAGAAATTATTCTGGGTTGCAAGGATTTTTTTTGCGGAAGAAGCTCCGCAAAATGAGGCTCCTTTCACGTCCCCGAGAGCTGGGACGGGTCTCGAACTGCTGACTTGCCAGCTTTCCAGCTAACAAGGCGAGCTTTTTAACTGCTGAGCCACTGCACCCCCCCCCCCCACGGGCAACCAGTGGCTTCGTGGTTAAGACGCTGGACTTGACCCGGAATGTTCAGCAGTTCGGGACCTGAGCACTGCACGACGGAGTGAGCTCCTGTCGTCTGTCCTGCCTCCTGCTGCCCACCCAGCAGTTCGAAAGCAAGAAGTTGCAAGTAGATAAAAAGGTGCTGATTAGGCGGGGAAGGTAGCAGCGTTCCGTAGGCTCCTGCGTTTAGTCATTTCTGTCACAGGCTCATTTTACCCACTTGGGATAGAAGGCTGAGTCAACACGGTACCCATGGGGATTGAACTCCGATCAGGAGCAAAGTTGGGGCTGCAGTACAGCAGTTTAACCACTGCTCCATCAGGGCTCTTTGAAAGGGAAAACTCTCCCATTTAATGTTTTATCCTTCCTTTTTTTGGGGGGGCGGGGTTGATCATCCCCCCCTTTCCCCATCATCCTCTGGCATCTTTTCAGCCTCCTCTCTCCTGCTTTCTGCAAACAAATAAACAAAGAGACCACACACAAAGAGAGAGAGGCAAAACCAGCAGTCATCAGATTGCAAGTAATTTTAAGCCTTGGGAGGGGTTAGACACCAGTCTGGACATATTAGATCCGTGATGGCGAACTTTGGCACTCCAGATGTTCTTTGACTTCAATTCCCAGAAGCCCAAGCACCTTGTGAACCCACACGAATGGATTTACTGCGATTCATCCGGCCCGCGCTGCCCTCGTCGCTCCCGGAAGCGGAGATAAAACACGCCTGTATGATTAAAACACTTCCGGGTTAACACACACACACACGTATGGATGCGTTTTACTTCTGCTTCTGGGAGCGACAAGGGCAGCGTGGGCTGGATGAATCGCAGTAAATCCATTTGTGTGGGTTCACATTGGGCTTCTGGGAATTGAAGTCCAAGAACATCTGGAGTGCCAAGGTTCGCCATCACGGTATTAGATGCATAGTGGAGGCTGTTTACCAAGCTTGTTCTGGGAGGTTTTGTAAAGGGGCAAATACTAAATCAGGGGGTTCTCAACCTTTTCAAGCCGAGGGCCAGGTCATGCTCCCTCAGACAGCTCCAGGCGCATGGCACTTCCGGAGGTGGCAGGGTGGCACATGAAATCGTGTCTTGGACCGCATCTGATTCCCGGGCCATAGGTTGAGAACCCCTGTATTAAATACTGAAATGTGTGCTGCTTAAAGTGCCAGGCTATGAGAACGAGACGGGATTTTCTTCCTTTGCTGGGTTGCAAAACATCCCTTGGAGAGCAGTCCATTTGGGCTGTAGAAAAGGAAACTGTGGTTTTTAAACTCCGAATAATAAAATGAGCTTCTGTAACCGTCTCATTCTTGATCCTCTTGCTTCCCAAGTGTTGCATCCTTCCTCTAGGCAGGCAGGATTTTTAGCACTCAAAAGTCATATTATGTCACAGAAATGCACACTCAACTAGGGCTGTAAGGTTGGCATTTTGCAGCATTGTCACTTGAAGGTCATGCATAATATCCCAGAGTTTAAGCCACTTGCTGTTATGGATTTTTTTTAAAAGGTGTTGTTTTTTTAATGTTGAGACAAACTTACATTTTGCTATTGAGATATATATATATATATATTTCTGTTTCAATCAGTGTAATGCCATTGAAATAATAATGCCCCGTCCCCATTATGTCAAGTAGAAGGGGCATATTCGGATTGTGAGTTGTGATTCAAGAGATATTTGTACAACAAACAACCTGTATTCTCAAGAAGCAGTGGCTTTTTCATTTGCACGACATGTATAGGTCCTTCTGAATATTATTATTTTATAGTGCCACCTTGGGTCGGAGGCAACTTAGCAGCACATAGCAAAAACTGGCAAGAAATTTCAGTTCAATAATCATTTTGCGTCAGAAATTATTCTGGGTTGAAAGGATTTTTGCTGGAGAAACTCCACTCAGAGGACGCCCGGATGAGGCACCTTTCGTGTCCCCAAGATCTTGTCCCATCAAAGCGGTCCCTTATTTATCTACTTGCAATTTCTTGCTTTCGAACTGCTAGGTTGGCAGTAGCTGGGACAGAGACAGGCTCTCAAACTATCATGTAGTACCCGGGTCTTGAACTGCCAACTTGCCAGCCTTCCGGCTAACACGGTGAGCTTCTTAACCATTGAGCCACTGCAGCCCCCTAGCTCAAATGCCAGACAGTTTGAGGACCCCTGGTCTAATCTATCCGGAGCCTTTTTACGTTTAAAGCAGGGGTTCTCAATGTTTCCGAGCTGTGGGCCAGACCAATACCCCCCCCCAGACAGCTGAGTGGGCCAGACTGGTGGTTCCCCCCACCATAAATGTTTCTGTAAAACACATCCTCCACTGTTGTAAATGTGTTTACGACAGCCGCGGGCGCATTTAAGGCTGTTGTAAATGGCTTAGTAAATGCGTTTGCTTCTGCTTCCAGTGGCGGTGGCAGCGCGGGCCACATGAATTGGCCTGTGGGCCATAGGTTGCGAACCCCTGTGTTAAAGGATACCAGAGTGCTTCTGCTAAGCCCAGGGAATGGGTGATGCAGAGCAGTTCTTGTGGGGTACTTAATGAGACAAAAGTGAGCAGCCGCTTAAGTCATTATTCAGGACAACAAACAGACCAAATCACTCCATGCATGGAACTAGCTGGCACAAAATGTGGTTGGGGTAGTTGCCACTAGTCACAGTGATTGCCAACCTTCGCACTCCAGGTATTCTTGGACTTCAATTCCCAGAAGCCCAAGTCAGCACTTCTGCAGAACAGGGCTTCTGGGAACTGAAGTTCAAGAACACTTGGCATGCCAAGGTTCACCATCACTTCCAAAGATGGTTAGACAAATTCAGGGCGGACAAATATATATAAGCCATAGCATATACATGTGTTTGTGTGCGTGCTAATTGTCCTTATGATGTTATCAGTCTCTTTCCTGTTTTTGCTACTATAGACCAACATGGCCCACCCTAGAGCATATAGAGTTATGATTATCTGAGTCCCAGGGCATCACTGCATGGCAGCTCCATTACGGATAGCTTCATACTCGTTATTCTCAAAATCTCTGCACAGCCTCCAAAACGATAGATTTAGGGCATCTCAAAGACAATTAATTTTATTTGGCATAAACTTGTTAAACTTGGTATCCTCCAAGCACCGCCAAAGCCTTTCTTGTTTATGATCTCTGCAAATATATATGTGTAGAGAATGGGGGTGGGGGGTGGGGGTGGGGGGGTTGAGTTTAACCTCCCACCCACCCACCGCCAAATTGTACTTCTGCAAATTTGATGACGAAGGGACTGCATTGGCTCAAGCAGTTAAGATGCTGAACTTGACCACCGGACGGTCGAAGTTCTATTCCCGAGTACTGCAGGATGGAGTGAGCTCCCATCTCTGCCCCAGCTCTTGCCAGCCTAGCAGTTCGAAAGCAAGAAATTGCAAATGGATAAATAGGGGCCACTTTGGTTAGGGTTGCCATACGTCCCGGAAAACCAGGATTGTCCTAGATTCAAGGTTGGAAAAACTGTCCCGGCCAGTTCAATAAAAATCATGTTAAAGTCCCGGATTTTTAAAACTTACTGCTTGTGTATCCATTAAAATAAATTTGAACTCTCGCCATCAAATGAACAATTCCCTGCCACATTGGAGTTGGAGTATACATGGAGACAAATCTTAACGTCCTCGCCTCACACCACCGCCCGATAAGTGTGACCAGTGTGTTTCCTGGAACTGAGGTCCATGATGTGACTTCTCAAAAGTACAACAGATCACCTGACAGTAAGAATTAACTGTTGTAAATAAATTCATTTATGTACTGCATTGATATATTTAATGTGAAAGAGTTTTATAGCTGTCATTATATTATGTTTGTTTTGAAAAAGGCTATTTTGTAGATAAACCATCCATTTTTGTTAAGTATACTTCTGTCCCGGTTTTGTGGGAGATAATTATGGCAACTCTAACTTCGGTGGGAAGGTAAACAGCGTTCTGTGCACTCCGGTGTCTAGGCATGCCTGCCACGTGTCCACAGAAACCTCTGCAGATGCAGACAGTGCTGGCTCTTTGGCTATTGACAGAAATGAGCACTGAACCCTAGAGTTGGATACGACTGGCTTTCGAGCAAGGGCCACTTTTACCTTTACCTAAGTTTGATGACTGCCTTGGTTCTCAGTAGCCCGATTTTGGCAACAACCCTGTTAGGGCAGGCTACCTAAGTCTTCTCGTTTTCAGCCTCTAAGATGGCATTTTTAAACATAATGTTTTGTTATTATGCTCCTCAATAACGGAGAGAAGTGTGGCTGCTTCCGAAGAGCACAGCAGCGCAGAAAGAGTGATACCAAAAATATCTTGTATAGAAAAAGTTTTGTTCACCTTCTGACATTAGTATTGAAACATCTGTCTGTAATGATCCGGTTGTGTAGACCTACTGCCTCGAGTCATGACTGTGGTGTGCAATATCTAAGAGTTAGAATCTCACGGCACATGGGGCAGATGCGCGAACCAGTTTAATAAAGGCTTTTTGTTTTTAGACCATTTTGCCATCTCTCTCTGGTGCCTTATATCTTCATTTATGAGAATTTTAATGAAAACACACTGCCTTAGCGGGATGTACAGTGACAAAGATTAAGTGCTGTTGGAACCTGGGCAAACTCTGAAATGCTCAACGGCTTCCTTTTTGCTGTTTTACGCATTGTGTGTTTCACTTAATTTCTCCACCATCCTGATATAAATACAATCGAGGCAGTTTGAACGATAAGGACACAAACGACAATTGAAAGAGTGGACAGAAACAGGGTCTGCCTGCATTTTTTTAAATCAATTATTAAAACAATGAAAGAGACCTTTGCCCAGTGTCAGAGCAAACCCCAGTCACATCCAACTCGGGGGCGGGGTGTGTTTACAGCCAAAGAGTCACCTGTCTTCACCTGCAGATGTTTTTGTGGCCATGTGGCAGGCATGACTAGACGCCCAAGCCCATGGAAAGCCGCTACCTTTTCGGCCAAAGCGGTACCTATATACAGTATCTACTCTACTTGCCATTTCTTGCTTTTGAACGGCTATGCTGTCAGAAGTTAGGACAGATGACTCCACCTGCACCACTCAAGTCTTGAACTGCTGACTTGCCCACCAAGCTAAGTGTCTTAACCACTAAGTCACCATTGCCACTATCAAATTTTTATGGCATATGTTTTGCATCTGATGAATCATGCTAGACGCCACGAAATGGGAATCAAACGTCCATCCTTTTAAGTGCCACATCTTTAGTTTCACAGAAAGTAATGTGGCAGCATCCGTGTAGATTTACATGGAGGACGGAGAAGAAGGAGAAAAAGCTGATCGACGTGGCGATCCCAGGCAATGGTCAGGTGGACAAAAAAGAGATTGAAAAGATCACAAGATATCAAACATCTGGTGGTCCAGGTACACCAGGGGTCTCAATTTATGACCTGTGGGCCCACAACACCATTCCATCTGGCCCCGTCACTGCCTCCGCCACACGTGGAAGTGGGCACATTTATGTCAGCCGTAAATGTGCCCACTTCTGGGGGTGTGGCCCGGCCCACTTAGCTGTCTAGGGGCATGGTCAGGCCCACAGCATAAAAAAGTTGGCCACCCCTGATATATATGTTTGATAATAATACAAATGTCTTTTCTGAAGATAAGCCTAGTTGGTAATGAAGGAGCCTAATATTTGAGGTTATTAAATTGGCTACTCATGCAGAAACACAACACTAAGGATGTAAAATGCATTCATTAAACTCTTCGTTCTCATCCATTTGTGCACAGCAAAATACCTTAAGTGTGAAGGCTCTCTATCTCTCTCAAGATATCTATATTTTGTATGGGGGAGAAAAACCCATCTCACATAATTTCCCTTCCATCCGCGGCCAGAAAAAGACGAGGCTCTGATTAAATAGGAGAATCTTAAAACTTCTGAGCGTCTCGGCAGGAGCATCTCTTACCTCCAGGAATAGCCAAATTAGCTTAATTTGTTTGGAGATTGTTCTTTGGGGCTTAAGGCCTGCAATTCCTTTGGAAACCGATTTTGCAAACCTTAAAGGCTGCCCCAATCATTCCTTTCTCATGTTAACTTGCGTTCAGCAATAATTGGGGTGGTTGTCTATCTAGAAGAGCTGTTTCTGGACTGCCAAGCAAAGCACAAACACATACACACATGTACACAACACCACAGCCACAGAAAGTTTGTGCAGTTATTCCAAAAGATACAAGCAATCCATCCACACGCACACACACACTCTCTAATCCAGTGTTTCCCAACCTTTGTTTTTTGGACTTCAATTCCTAGAAGCCTACGTCATTTGCATACCTGTCAACCCACGGCTCTGGGAAAAACAGGACCTGCGCAGATCACTTGTGCGCAGGTCGCATTCCACGCATGGATGGAAGCACTACGCCGCTTGCGCAGCCCATATGCAAGCGGCGTAGCGCTTCCATGCATGTGTGGAAGGGTTTTACACTTGTGTAGAACCCTTCCACGCATTCGTGGAAAGCGTTTTCCCCCGCTGCCAAATTACAGGGTTTTGGCAGCGCAGGGCGGGTTATGACGTCAATTGGCGTCAAATTCCAAGGTAATACTGGCCAAATCGGGATGGTTGACAGGTATGGTCATTTGCTGTCTACCTTCCCAACAAAATGGTACCTATTTCTTCTTCCTGTGCCTCATCCAACGCCGAATATTGACGATCATCATGGCGATCAGCCATGAAGTCTATCCTGCAAATATAATGCCCGTGGCCTTTCATCTCCCTTCCACATCGCTGCGTGACACCCATAGTACCACTGATCCAGTTCCATGAATCACTTTCTGGTCCTGAGTCCTTTTGGCACACAAAGTCCTCTTCAGCCCCAGGCCAGGATGGATGAAGCTGCTGCCATCCATCAAGATGGATTCAAGTGGGATTTAATCCACTTGGGCACCATCACCCTTCCCTGTGGTCTATGCCACTCAAGCCGTTAGTCCGTAGGGTTGTCAGGTTAGTTAACCGCCGCCTGACACTCGACATTGAGTCACTGGCAGTATGGTCTACTCTATTACCATAGCAGGATAACCTGGCCAGACTGTGGGTACCTATTTATCTACAGTACTTGCAATTTCCTGCTTTCAAACTGCTAGGTTGGCAGGAGCTGAGACAAGACGGGAGTTCACTCCGTCGTGCGGTACTCGGGTCTTGAACTGCTGACCTGGCGACCGTCCAGTCATCATGATCAGCGTCTTAACCATTAAGCCACCACAGTCACCAGAGAGGGAATAGGAAATGTCCAATTTTCCTGAAGCAGCTATGGATGACTTCATTCAGATTGCACGGCATAAGCGGGATTCACACTCTAGACTGAAATGTTGTTCGTTCATTGGCAAATCTCTCTTTTGCCTTCTGTGTTCACCACTAGAGACCCAGATGCTATATTATTATTATTATTTTCAGGGCCAGATCTGTGCTTAATCCTGGATAATCTGGGAATAGGTATTCCTGGCCCTTCAGAAATCAAAAAAAGGAATGAACTGTAGAAGTGGGAAGAGAGGAGAAAAATCAAACATCAGAGTAACTATTTGGGCCTCGGGAGTCTATTGTGGAAAAGCCCAGATGGCCAACTCCAATTAATTGAGAGGCTCTATTTTTAAAATGTGATCAAGCCATTAATCAGCTAATTGCACCAATTAATCACTTTTTCCTTTCCGCCTTAAAGAGAGAATGTTAACAGGATGGATGGTTCCTATTGAGATATTCATTGTGATTTTAAATGCCATGTTTTCTACAATCCATACATGATGGGGGTTGAGAGGCCAAGCTATAACAGCTGTATATTTAGTTATTTATCGAATTTATATCGTACATGATAGTTCAGTGAAGCAGAATATCTGCATGGATTAGCTTATGCTGAAAAGGATAGTTCAGGGGTTCTCAACATTTTTAAGCCACGAGTTGGACCATGCCCCCTCAGCAGGCCACATGAAATGATCCAGTGGGCCTGGTTTGGCCCACAGGCCATAGGTTGAGTCAGGGCCGCTATTAGGGGGGCCATCAGGACTCCCGTCCCAGGCCTGAAGATGATGGGGGCCCAGCAGCGCCGGGAAACCACTGATGTGGGCATGTGCAAACAAACCACGCGTGCGCAGAAAACCACAGGGGCGTGGTGGTGCCGGGAAACCACTGATGTACGAATGCACAAACAAACCACGCATGTGCAGAAAACCACAGGGGCATGGCCAAAATGTGGGGGGCTACGTACCAAGCCCGGAAATATCTGATGCTGGCAGTGGGTTGAGTACCCCTGGGATAGTTCTTTTGGAGAAATATTATTAACCTCTGTCAGCAATTCATTCTCCCAGACAGTCACTCGGAGAACCAAAGAAATTTGGTTGCCATAAACCCTCTTTTACTTTGTGGTGCAGTGGTTTAAAAAAAAAACTGCAGCCAAAAGGTTGTGAGTTCGATCCTGATTAGGAATCAAGGTTGGTTCAGCCTTCCGTCCTTCCAAGATTGGTAAAATGAGTACCCAGCATATTGGCATACCTGTGAAATTTTGGATTTTGAAATAAGGGAAATATCCCAGCAAATACGGGATACTTGACAGCTATGCTTATCCTTTGCTGCCCTCCAATGGTGGCAATAGGGCATTGCGGTCTAATTAATAAGGGATGACGGTGGGAAAGAGGGTAAAATAAGGGGTTTTCCCGGCCAATACGGGATACTTGACAGCTATGCTTATCCTGTGCTGCCCTCCAATGGTGGCAATAGGGCATTGCAGTCTAATTAATATGGGATATCGGCAGGGAAGAGGGTAAAATAAGGGGTTTTCCCGGCCAATACGGGATACTTGACAGCTATGCATATTGGGGGCAAAATGCTAATTAACTTGTGAACTGCCCAGAGAGTGGGACAGTATATAAATGTAATTGCTATTGCTAATTCCTCTTGTTTTTGTTTTTCATTTGTTTTATGTTCTGTCTTTCCTCCAATAAAATCAAAACAACATACAACAAACCTGTAAAATTGTCCAGGGTGGTAGACAGTAACTTTTGACTACCAAGTGAGCTTATGGCCCAGTGGAGACTGAATGACTTCCAGTCATTAACTACTACTATTTCTTTCATATTAAAGGATTTATATGAGAAATCAACTTTTTTTTCATGTATTCCCATTTGAAATGACCTGATATTAAAAGTGCTTCTGGCTTGTCTAAGCCCAGTTTTGTTGACCATGATTAGCAGCAGCTCTGTTGAGTCTTCAGCAAGATAATTATTATTTTTTTTTCAGTCCTGCATTGAGATGTAAAATTTATCAAGCTTTTGAACCTGTTATGTTACAGCATCTGCATATTCTGGGAACATGGCCCAACTGATATGGGATATGTATGCTCCCTTCGCAGGAGCACCTCATACTTGAAATCCAAAATCTGGACCACCCACAATTAACCATGTTAATTTATCATTTAGAGACACATTCCAAACTGCAGTGGCTCAAGTGGCTAAGACACTGGCTGGGAAGCGGGAGGTCAGCAGTTCGATTCCCGAGTACTGCAGGACGGAAATGAGCTCCCATCTTCATCCTAGCTCCTGCCAACCGAGCAGTTCGAAAGCAAGAAATTGCAAGTAGATAAATAGGGACCACTTCGGTGGGTAGGAAACGGCGTTCCGTGCGCTCCGGTGTCTAGTCATGCCTGCCACATGACCACGGAAACGTCTGCAGAAGCAGACAGCGCTCGCTCTTCGGCTTAGAAACAGAGATGAGCACTGCACCCTAGAGTCGGATACGACTGGCTTTCGAGCAAGGGGAACCTTTACAAACCTCTTTATAGGAAAGGTAAAGGTCACCCTTGTTCGAAAGCCAGTCGGATCTGACTCTAGGGTTCAGTGCTCACCTCTGTTTCACAGCTAAAGATCCAGAGCTGTCTGCTTCTGCAGACGTTTCCATGGTCATGCGGCAGGCATGACTAGACATCGGAGTGTCTAGTCAAGTGTTAATGGGCTTAAATCGGCCATATTTTCTCTTTTTTGGGGTGAATATTATACATATGGCCATGTAGGGACTTAAGGGCCACCATGTATATTCAAGACATTTTCTTGCATGAAGCATCCCTTGGAATATTAAAGAAGGATGTTTTTTTAGTTAAGATTGTGCAGAAATCAGGAGGAGAAGCAGCCTGAAAGCCAAAGCAGACATATGGTATGAGGGGGGAAACCATCATGGCTTTCGCTACTTCTTCCTTCCCAAGAGGAAGGAAACGGAAACGCGAATCAAGCACCGTTCTGCAAAATTAACAGTTTCCACTCACACTTCTTTTTCTACATCTCCTTTCCCTATATAATTAAGCAATAAGACAAGTCCTACTGCGAGCTGCCACCGATTAATGTACCCCTCAGGTGCACAGTGAGACACAAGGCAATTGTAAAACAGGTATTTTGGAAGACGGCTAATTTTCCTACCCCAATGTTAAGATATTTACAATTATTCGCACACTCTTTTCTAAATGGCTGTAGCTTCAGTGAACCCTGTAGTTTGCAGTGGGTGGCATCCGTCTGAGAACATTTGGCCTTTATGTGCCAGTTTTGGTGTGTTTCGCTTCACGGGAAACTTCTGTCGGCATGGAGGGATTCTGTCGTTCAATCTGTTGGGCTCAGTCCTTTGAAAGGTCCTTCGCTCGGCTGCTTGGAGCAAGGAACCTGCAGCCCATGGGCCAGATGCGGCCTGTGGCACCATTTCATGTGGCTCCACCACACCAGGTGGAGCCGCATGAAATACGGGCAAAATGGCCATCCAGCCCCCAAAGCTACCTGAGGGAGTGTGATCCAGGCCATGGTTTTAAAAAGTTGACAACTCCTGTTTAAAGGTTCCCTTGCTCGAAAGCCAGTCGTATCCGACTCTAGGGCATACCTGTCAAGTTTTGGATTTGGAAATAAGGGAAATTTCCCAGCAAATACGGGATACTTGACAGCTATGCTTATCCTGTGCTGCCCTCCAATGGCGGCAATGGGGCATTGCAGTCTAATTAATAAGGGATGACGGCAGGAAAGAGGGTAAAATAAGGGGTATTCCTGGCCAATAAGGGATACTTGACAGTTATGCTCTAGGGTTCAGTGCTCATCTCTGCTTCAAAGCCGAAGAGCCAGCACTGTCTGCTTCTGCAGACGTTTCCGTGGTCCTGTGGCAGACATGACTAGACACCGGAGCGCACGGAACACTGTTTCCTTCCCTCCGAAGTGGTCCCTGTTTATCTACTTGCAATTTCTTGCTTTCAAACTGCTAGGTTGGCAGGAGCTGGGACAAAGACGGGAGCTCATTCTGTCCTGCAGTACTCGGGAATCGAACTGCTGACATTCCGCCTCCCAGTCAGCATCTTAGCCACTTGAGCCACTGCAGTCCCTTTTAACTCCAGTTTAAGACCTATTTTTCTAGAATTCAAGTGTTGCAAGCTCAGAGCATTAAGAAGATCACAACCACGACTCAACTTTTAGCTTTATGAGTAAGAAATTGAAAGAGTGAAAGGTTTTAGTAGACTTGGGTTGAGTCAGCCATCCAAATGGGGGCTGGAGCCAAAAAATCAGAAGAAGACTGATATTTGGAAGGGCAGCCATGAAGGAATTAGGAAAAGTCTTCAACTGCAAGGATTTTTGAAGAGATAGCCACATTAAGTATCCTATCAAGTATCCCGTTTTGGCCGGGATTTCCCGTAATTCACCTCTCCGTCACGCTCCTTCCCGCCGTCATCCCATATTTGAACGGCCAGGAAAGGGGTTACTGCGCATGTGCACTGCTGCCTCTGATGGGCACGCATGCGCAGTAACCCCTTTCCTGGCCAAAGGGGTTCTGTGCATGCACACAGGGGTTACTGTGCATGCCAGCAGGGTTTAGTGTGCATGCGCCAATGCCCGGAAACCTTCCCATATTTGGACACCAGCAACTTGACAGGTATGCATTAGTCTGTGTAAGCATATCAGAGAGTAAACAAAACAACAACAAAACAAAAGATATTATGGCACCTTAAAGACTGGCTCCTATATTTAAATGTGAGCTTTCATGGATCAAGTCCACTTGACATAAGAGATATTATTATGTAAGGATGCATCACTGACAACTTATTATTTCACTCTCTCCCTCTTTTAATCTCTTTTAATCTGTAGGGGCCGGAGTAATTTTTGGTGGCAGTTTTAATGCGGTTTTTATTATTTTTTAAAATGTGATTGGTTTTATTTTCTGTGAGCCACCCAGAGTCTTCGGCGTTGGGCGGCAATATAAATCAGAAAAATAGATAAAATAAATAAATAAATAGCGATGTGAAAGACAAATACTTTATTTTCTTTGTGGGTGTTTAAATTGATGGGTAGCAGACTGTGGTGGCTTAGTGGTTAAGACGCTAAACCTGATGACTGGAAGGTTGGCAGGTCAACAGTTCGAGACCCCGTGCTACACGATGGAGTGAGCTCCCATTTCTGTCCCACTTCCTGCCAACCTAGCAGTTCTAAAGCAAGACATTGCAAGTAGATAAAGAGGCACTGCTTTGGTGCGAGGGTAACAGTTTTCCATGCGCTCTAGTGTCTAGTCATGCCTGCCAGTGCTGCCATCAGGGGGGACCAACAGGACTCCCAGCCTGCCTCCAGAGGTGATGGGGGCCCAGCGCCGCCAGGAAACCACTGATGTGCGCATGCGCAAACAAACCACGCATGTGCAGAAAACCACAGGTGTGTGGTGGCGCTGGGAAACCAGTAATATATGCATGCAGAAGCAAACCACGCATGCACAGAAAACCACAGGGCGGGGCCAAAATGTGGCGGGGCCTGGAAATTTCTGATGTCGGCCCTGATGCCTGCCACATGTCCAAAGAAATGTCAGCAGACACTGACAGTGTCTTTGGTCATAAACAGAGATAAGCACTGAACTCTAAAATCGGATACAACTGGCTTTCAAACAAGGGTGACTTAAATGGGTAGGTGGTGTGTGTGTGCGCGCGCGCGACAGAGTAGGGAAATGGATATTAACTCAGCCTATATGGCTTATTACCAATATGGCGCAAATAAGACCAGTGAGCCTAGCAAAGATCCAGGAGATGTTCGAGGACTTGTAGGCACCCTAGAGAATCAGGAGCCAAAGGAGAGAAGATTAAACATTAGTAAGTGCAGAATGATGCATGTTGGGGCAAAGAACCCCAATTACATTTATAAACTGATGGGGTCTGAACTCTCTGCGACAAACCAGGAGAGGGACCTTGGTGTCCTGGTGGACAACTCAATGAAGGTGTCAACCCAGTGTGCCTCAGCAGTGAAAAAAGCAAACTCAATGCTAGGGATCATTAGGAAGAGTATAGAAAATAAGTCAGCAAGTGTCATTTTGCCTCTTTATAAATCTATGGTGAGGCCCCATCTGGAATACTGTGTACAGTTCTGGTCGCCATTCCTCCAGAAGGATATTATGGAGCTGGAGAAAGTGCAGAGGAGGACAACCAGAATGATTAGGGGACTGGAACACCTTCCTGACCATCTGAGGCTGCAACGGTTCGGCCTCTTCACTCTTGAACGACGACGTCTAAGAGGTGACCTGATTGAAGTTTATAAAATCATGCACGGTGTGGACAAAGTAGAGAAGGAAAAACTGTTTTCCCTATCGCACAACACTAGAACTAGGGGACACTCCATGAAACTTTTGGGTACTAGTTCTCAAACAAATAAGAGAAAGTACTTTTCCACCCAGAGGATCACTGGTCTATGGAACTCCCTGCCAGAAGAAATGGTGACAGCTGTCAGTCTTGACAGCTTCAAGAAAGGATTAGACAAGTTCATGGAGGACAAGGCTATCAATGGCTATAATTATGGATGTACCTAAGGACAACCTCCAGGTTGGAGAGATAGGCAGGATCTCTCTCAATGCCATTTCCAGGGAATCCTAAGCAGGTGAAGGCATCTGCTTGGGAAGGAATACCCTGAAGGAAATGGTGAGCCACTGTGTGAGACAGAATGCTGGACTGGATGGGCTCCTGTGGCCTGTTCCAGCAAGGCTGTTCTTATGTTCTTATGTTCTTATATGTTCTTAAACAGCTGGAGCATTTGCAAAGATGGGGGGCAACAGCAAGAATGGGAGAAATACTTGAGGGGAAGGGAAAGATGGCGCCGTAAAAGGCATCAGAAGTGAATGGAGAGGAGACTAAAAACACTAGGAGGGAAGATCAGAAGGAAGAGAAGGGAAGGAGGAGAAGGAAGGCAGTGAGATAGGAAGGGAAGCAGGGGGGAAAGGAAGACCAAGTGACCCGAGAAGTATGCAAAAAGAAGTAGGAGACAGAAGAGAGAGCTGAGGTATGTGTGTGTGGTCAAAGTAACAGGCTAATCTACACCCAGGCATGTGCTGGGCCACAGGGACAGGGGGATTCATCCCAGTGCACCGTGGGGCGCAAATAATAATTTTATTCTTATTTTATCCACCCAACGTGCTGCACTTTAGATCAAGCCATTGCTCCAAGCTCCCTCCTTCAGCTTGGAGCAATGGCAGACCAACCCGAGTCCCACTGGAGCGATCGATTCTCGGCTTGCTCATGTTGCCCCAGGGGAGACCAAGAAGTTGGGATTAAGAGTTTTTTTAGTCAAAAATATATGAGCCATGAATGTAGAAGAGTGGTTTGTAACATGTGAAATGTTTGATTGATGCTAATATGAGAAACTAGGAGGGGGGGGGATTCAGTTGACACGAGAGGTTTGTTTTGTTAGTGGCGCCTTCACGAACAGAGCTGTTGTGGGAATTTAAGTTCCATTTCCCAACTCGGCACTTTCTGGAGCATAGCTGTCAAGTATCCCATTTTGGCCAGGAAACTACCATATTTTACCCTCTTTCCCACCATCCTCCTGTATTAGTTAGACTGCAATGCCCTAATGCTACCACTGGAGGTCAGCATAAGATAAGCATAGCTGTCAAGTTTCCCGTTGTGGCCGGGGAAATTTCCCTTATTTTCAAATCCAAAACTTGACAGGTATGTTCTGGAGCCATAGAAGTCCCACGATCAGTGATGCACTGCAAAAAAATTTGCTACCTACTCTGTGGGCTGGCCACATCTGTGGACAGGGCCAAATCTGTGGGAGTGGCCAAACATCCTGCATTATGGGCTATGGATGTGGGTGTGGCCAACCAAGTGGGCGTGGCCTGGGGAAATTTCCGCTACCGGTTCTGCAGAACCTGACAGAACCTGCTGCAGCGCATCACTGCCCATGATCTGAGTATGACCTGGAGGTGGTCAGAAAAGGCCAGATTGGAGAAAGCTGACCTTAAAACATGCTGGTTAGTTTTAATAGGTGGGTGGGAATGTTGGGGTTTTAATTGTTTTTAATATGTATGTTTTAATCCTGTTGTGAGCCGCCCTGAGTCGGGTTCGCCTGATTGGGCAGCATAGAAATTTGAGCAATAAATAAATAAATAAATAAATAAATAAATAAATAAATAAATAAATGCTCTCTAACCAACTGTGCAACCCCTTGAAACAGGGGTCTTGTTCATCAACCCTTTGACTCCAATGAATTGCTTTTTCAAAAAAATCAAAACCCTGCTAAATATTTCTATAAATGTCCTTTAAATATAACTTTTTAATATAATAAAGTAAAGGTAAAGGTTCCCCTTGCTCGAAAGCCAGTCGTATCCAACTCTAGGGTGCAGTGCTCATCTCTGTTTCTAAGCCGAAGAGCCAGCGCTGTCTGCTTCTGCAGACGTTTCCGTGGTCATGTGGCAGGCATGACTAGACACCGGAGCGCACGGAATGCTGTTACCTTCCCACCGAAGTGGTCCCTATTTATCTACTTGCAATTTCTTGCTTTCGAACTGCTAGGTTGGCAGGAGCTGGGATGAAGACGGGAGCTCATTTCCGTCCTGCAGTACTCGGGAATCGAACTGCTGACTTTCCGCTTCCCAGTCAGCGTCTTAGCCACTTGAGCAATAATAGGAGTACATTATTTATCTAGTGAAAATAGCAAATACCATCACGAATTATTATGCTGCTTTTGAAAAATAATTAAAGTATGCACCTTGTTATGCCCCCACCCCAAAAATAGATAACTTGTTATAGGTAACTATGTCACTGTTGTTTGTTGTTTGCAAGAGTAAAGATTGCCCTTGTTCAAAAGCCAGTCGGATCTGACTCAGTGCTCACCTCTGTTTATAGCTAAAAAACCATCTGCAAATGTTTTCCATGGACATGTGGCAGGCATGCCTCGACACCAGAGTGCACGCAATGCTGTTTACCTTCCCACCGAAGTGGTCCCTATTTATCCACTTGCAAGTTCTTGCTTCCGAACTGCTAGGTTGGCAGGAGCTGAGACACAGACAGGAGCTCACTCCATCATGCAGTACCCAGGAATCGAACTCCAACCTTCCAGTCAGTGAGTCCAGCGTCTTAACCACTTGAGCCACCACAGTCCCCAGATATAAAAGTAATTGGAGTCAAAGTATCTGCAGAAGGTTAGGAAACCAAGACCTGGATAGAGTACTACAACTATACACAAGACACACAGTCTCTTTCTGGTATATAATATTAAACACAAGGAAAAGTTGCGCATTCATCGGCAACTTTCCATCTTTTGTGTCTTTTCAGAAACAGGACAAGGAACCTGGAAGGGAATATTTGGATTCAAGTGGCTTACAATATGACAGCTTTTGAGATTTATTGATACCAGTAGGAAAAAGAGAGAGAGATTTTGAAAGGATAAACCATAGGATTGTGTACCTGCTGGGGTATGGAAAAAAAATTCCTGAGGGTTTTGTGGTGTGATACCAAGCCTACCTAGATGCCATTAAAATGAAATCAGAGGTTCAATCAATCACTTTATTGCGGTCAACAACCAGCACAAGAAAATAAGGGAATTTTTCTTTAAAAAAAAATTAAATGCTTAACTTATACTTAAAATGTACTACCCACAAATATATCCATTTAAAATAAAATAAAATTTCTTCCCAAGGTTTATGATGCAATAACTGCTACTACATTTGAATCAGGTGATGCAACAGCACTTCTTTGTACTGTACAGTAAAACCCCGACTTACAAATGCTTCGAGTTACATAGAATTCGCTCTCCCCGCCCCCACCACCGGCGGGGGGATAAAGGGAGCCTCCCGTGGCCCGGGAGGCTCCGAAAACGCCGCCGGAGCCGCAGCCGCGCTCTCCCCGCCCCCACCACCGGCGGGGAGATAAAGGGAGCCTCCCGTGGCCCGGGAGGCCCCGAAAACGCCGCCGGAGCCGCAGCCGCGCTCTCCCCGCCCCCACCACCGGCGGGGAGATAAAGGGAGCCTCCCGTGGCCCGGGAGGCCCCGAAAACGCCGCCGGAGCCGCAGCCGCGCTCTCCCCGCCCCCACCACCGGCGGGGAGATAAAGGGAGCCTCCCGTGGCCCGGGAGGCCCCGAAAACGCCGCCGGAGCCGCAGCCGCGCTCTCCCCGCCCCCGCCACCGGCGGGGAGATAAAGGGAGCCTCCCGTGGCCCGGGAGGCTCCGAAAACGCCGCCGGAGCCGCAGCCGCGCTCTCCCCGCCCCCACCACCGGCGGGGGGATAAAGGGAGCCTCCCGTGGCCCGGGAGGCTCCGAAAACGCCGCCGGAGCCGCAGCTGCGCTCTCCCCGCCGGTGGAGATGACGGTGCGAGGAGGGATTCCTGCCTACCCTGGAACTCTTACACTGTTCTGGGGTTTTAGGCTACTTGCAACTGTTGTGCAGTTGGAATTGAGGACTTTCCTTTCGTGCCCTCTGGCCTACGTATGTATTTTTGTATTGATCGTTTTAACTGTATTTTTTGATTAATTATTGTATTACTATTGCTGCTTATGTCTTTATTGCATTTCTGTATTTTTTGGTATTTTTGAAATTATATCCTTTGATTATATTGATCACATTGTTGCTATTGCTGTTATACTGTGTTTTATGGATCTTGTATTTCTAATATTTATTGTTTAATTTGCTGTATTGTAACACTGTACCATTTGTAATTTTTGTATACTGTATTTGATTTACTTGTTGTAAGCCGCCCAGAGTCGGCCCTGGTCGAGTAGGGCGGGGTATAAATCGAATAAATGAATGAATGAATGAATAATGATTTTGTGCTAAAACCATGTCCCGATTTACACGATTTCCTATGGGTTTGCTTCAAGTTACATAAAGGTTCTTTTTTCCTGTGGGTTTGCTTCGAGTTATGTAAAAATTTCATTTTTTCCTACGGGTTTGCTTCGAGTTACATTAAAAAAAATTTCCTATGGGTTTGCTTCGAGTTACATAAAAATGTGATTTAAGCAAAAGCCTACGGAATGGACTTTTTTTTCGTAAGTAGGGGTTTTACTGTACTCAAATATGAATCATATAAACACCTTTTTTGGAAGACATGTTTGCAAAGATACAAACAGAAAAGCAGATTTGTTGTTATATAGCAATTAAGGTTGATGTGTGTCCCTGAGTAAGTTGCTCTCTCCTCTCCCACCTAGCCTATTTCAGGAGGTGGACGTAAAGATATACAAGAGGTAGGAAATCATATACACTGTCGATCCCCACAGAGAAAAAAAATAGAGCATAGATATAATAACAAACAACTGTACTAAAGTAATCTTCATCTAGAACAGGGATTCTCAACCTGTGGCCCATGGGCCCGATGTGGCCCATGACTCCATTTCATGTGGCACCACTACACCAGGACATTCCATGTGGTGGAGGAAGGGTAAAATAGCCGTCCGCCCCCGAAGCTGTCTGAGGAAGCATAATCCGGCACCCGGCTTTAAAAGGTTGAGAAAGTCTGCTGTCTGGCTGTTCATTATTTTTATTTTACAAAGCCCCATATGGCATGATCTTTCATCCACCAATGAACAAGCTTGTGTGGAATAACAGATGCTCCCAAGTGAATCCTACACCCCAGAGCAGTGGTTCCCAACATGGGACCCAGATCCCACATGGGGACTTCAATTCCCAGAAGCCTCAGTCAGTACATTGGCTGATCAGTGCTTTGGGGAATTGACTTAGGCTTCTGGGAATTGAAGTCCAAAAACCAAAGGTTGGAAAACACCTAGAGCACAGACTGCATGATTTTGGAGGAGGGGGGGTAGCTGAAAAAGAGACATAAAAAGGAACAAAGGATAATATTTGCCATGGAGCTGGTGAGAAGCAGGACAGAAACCACACATACCTGTCAAGTTGTGGCAATGAAAATAAGGGAAGGTTTCCGGGCGTGGGCACACACATGCACAGTAACCCATTCACACATGCGCAGTAACCCCTTTGTGCATGTGCACATGCACAGAAACCCTTTGCACATGCGCAGAAACCCCTTTGTGCATGTGCACATGCGGAGTAACCCCTTTCCTGGCCGTTCCAATGACGGGATGGCAGCTGGAAAGAGGAAGAAAGATTGGTGAATTATGGGAAATCCTTGCCAAAACGGGATACTTGACAGGTATGAAACCACGGGTTTCAAGAAATCCCAAGCCAGCCTACGTTGTTTTTAGGACTAACAAAAAGACAACAACTCCACAAAGGATATTGTTATACATCTGGTTAAACCAGGGGTTTGTTGTTGTAATTACACCCTCCCAAGGCCATGTGCAAGAGCAGTAAATTAAGGGGAAAATCTCTCCCTTCCGGCATCCCAGAGGCAGCTGTAACACTGCACAGGACAAGTATTGAACCTCTAATGTGGGGTGCTTTAGTATATGAGAGTCAAGACACAAGGCACAGCCAAAGGCTGGGTTAACTCAGGTTTATTGCATGGTGGACAGAGGGAACATGAGGTAATGGCGGACGAACAGCTCTATATATATGGTAGTAACGTATTTGAATGTGGCTCCACGGTAGCCCGTTGGCTACTGGTCCGCGTGACGTCATGGCTGGTCACGCCCTTCTTGTCCAGGTGTAGGTAGCGGCGGGAAACTTCCCGCGCTGCGGTCTTTGATGGGTTTGAACCAAGAGAGCTTGGACGCTCGCTGCTGCCAGCTGGTGGTCATTAGCTCGCGTCCTATTACCGGGTTTATGTGATACAGCTGAAGGTTACATTGTTACTCATAGGTAAGGTTACATTGGTTCAGATACATTGATATCGCATGTGGAAGGTTACACTATTAGAACACAACACTCCTCCCCCCTAGGATGAGACGAAGTCTCTCAGCCAAGGTGGCTTATTTCGAACACGCTGGGGTCTCGGCGCGGGCTGCCCTGCCCTGGCTTCGCTCCCTCCTCCTTGCTCCCTGGCTGCCTGCCCTGTAACGGGAGAGGATGACTTGTTAGTGGTTTGCCGCGGTTCTGCGGCTTTGTTGGAAGGTGTGTGCTTTGTTTGGGGCGAACCGGGGGCACTAGGGGCTAACGAAAAACCCCTCTTCTCGCTTGGATGGGTGGGGGAACACTCCAAAAAACCCCCCCGGCTAGCAAAATCAAAATCAAAATCGGCTTCGGGGGAAGCGGCAGCGGCGGCCGCACACTCCTTTTCCCTCCCCCCGGGCTCGGATAGGACTGGGGTATCAAAAGGATATGAGTCGGGCTCACCGCTTTCCCTCCTGGCTTCGGACTGGTGTCCCTCTCTGTCTCCCCCTTGGGCTAAACGGGTGGGGGAGAACCCTATCGCTGAATCCTGTCGCTGAGCCCCACTGATCGGCCCCTCACTCACTCGGTGCCTCAGTTGGTCAGCGTGCCTCCTCCAGAGGAGGCCGGTGCTAGTTTCCACCCGATATGACACTGGCCCCGTCTGTTCTATTATCGTCCCTGGTACCCAGGCTGGGCCTGCGTTGGCATAGTTCCTGCAGTGTACAGGGTCGCCTACGCCGAAACCTTTCGAGACCGCTAAACCTATGTTCTTCCCTTTGTCCTCGACCCTCGACGGGTCCAACCTGGACAAAAGCGTCGTCAGTTTCCTCCGCATCAGCAGCTCAGCCGGCGAGTATCCAGACGCTAAGGGGGTCACTCTGTACGCTAATAGAAATTGACAAACTTGGTGGTTTAGATCTCCCGAGCCCATTCGCCGCAGCGCATCCTTTGTGGTGCGCACCAACCGTTCCACTTGGCCATTCGTGGCCGGGTGAAACGGCGCGGATGTGACGGCCGAATTGCATTTGCCTCCATGAATGCTGCGAACTCAGCGGACGTGAAGCAACTGGCGTTATCGCTGACCAAAGTGTCGGGTAAACCGAACGTGGAAAAGACCCTCCTTAGCTGGCGAATGGTAGTGGCGGAGGATGTGCTCTTTACCGGAATGACCTCCAGCCACTTTGAATATGCATCCACCACCAGGAGAAACATGGTTCCTCGGAACGGGCCAGCAAAATCTACGTGCACCCTGGACAACGGTCCCCTTGCTGCGTCCCATTCCCTATGCGGGAGGCGGGCCACCTCCGGTCGGGAGCACTGACATGCCTCACAAGTGCCCACCATATGCTCTATGTCGGCGTCCAGCTGGGGCCACCAGAAGTAACTCCGGGCCAACGCCTTGGAACGGACGATTCCCGGGTGGCTGACGTGCAACAGCTTTAGCACCTTCAGCCGCAGGGACGTAGGAACCACCACCCGTTGGCCCCACAAAAGGCATCCCCTCTCTAAAGACAACTCTACTCGCTTTCGGAAAAATGGGTCGAATTCCGCGCCTGGGGATGACGCCGGCCACCCCTTCTGCACCCACGAGCATACTTTCTCTAGTGTTCTATCCTTTCCGGTCGCCCTGGCAACGTCGGCCGGTACTATCGGGGGTGACTCCAAGACCTCTATTAATAATACCTGGCGGTCTCTTCTTACCCCTGCCTTCTGGTCGTCCGACAAGGGTAACGGCGACCGTGAGAGCGCGTCTGCATGGCTGATTTCCTTCCCTGGCCGGTATTCTAACTCATGTTGATATGCGTTAAGAAAAATAGCCCACCGCAGCATCCTCGGGGACAGGATCTGTGGCGTGGGCTTATTTGCAGTGAATATTCCTAACAGGGGCTTGTGATCAGTAACGACCTTGAACGGCCGACCATACAGAAAATCGTGAAATTTCTTGGTTCCCGCTACTATCGCTAGTGCCTCCCTATCGGTCTGTGCGTAATTCCGCTCTGCTTGGGACAGGGACCTTGAATAAAACGCTATCGGGGCCTCCCTTCCGTCGTTTAACACGTGGCAAAGCACCGCTCCCACCCCCACCGGGGATGCATCGCAGACTAAAACTATGGGCCGTTTGGGGTCGAAATGAGTCAGGATTGCCTCGGATGTGAGGAGTTGCTTTAACTCTGAGAACGCTCTTTCTTGCTCGTCACCCCACAGCCATTTTTCTCTTTTTTAAGTAACCGATGGAGCGGCTCGGCAACAGACGCCTTCCGTGGAAGGAAGGTATGGTAGAAATTGAGAAGCCCCAGAAACGACTGTAGCTCGGTTTTGGAAGTGGGGCGAGGGGCTTTCTTAATGGCGGCTACCTTAGATTTGGACGGCCTAATTCCCTCGGGCATGACACGGAACCCTAAAAACTCAACCTCTGTTTCGAAAAATACACATTTGTCTTTTCTCAGTCGCAGCCCCGCTTTCTCGAACACGGTCAGGACCTTATCCAATCTGTGAGCCAGCTCGGCCTTACTCCCCCCCCCGTTATCAACACGTCATCAAAATATGGCAACACCCCCTCCAGCCCCTTCAGGAGGCGTTCCACTAGCGACTGAAAAATGCCAGGTGCCGAGTTCACGCCGAACTGTAACCTCGACACCTGGAACGCCCCCTTATGTGTGACTATTGTTTGTGCCGCCGCTGTGGCGGGGGTTACCGGGAGTTGCTGGTAGGCCTGTGCTAAATCGAGTTTAGCGAAACACTTTCCCCCATTTAGCCCGGCCAGAAGGTGGCTGACCACTGGCACCGGGTATGCATTAGGGCGGATTGCCTTATTAATGGTGCACTTATAATCAGCGCAAATGCGCACCTCCCCGTTAGCCTTCAGTGCTGTTACAATTGGAGTCTCCCACTCCGCGGAATCCACAGGAACAAGAATTCCTTGACCCACCAGTTTGTCCAGTTCCGCCTCTATTTTGTCCTTTAGTGCGAACGGTACCCTGCGCGGTTTAAGTCTTATCGGGCGGACCTCCGGGTCTAAGTCGAAGGCTACAGGGGGTCCCTTGAACTTTCCCAGTCCACTTTTAAAAACAGCGGGGTGTGCGTCACACACCGCTTGTATTGGGTCCTCGCCTACGGCATGCACCCCCCCTATGAACAGGCCTAAGGGCTGAAACCACTGTGTTCCGAGGAGGCTACAACTCCCCCCTTTTAGCACCACTAGGGGAAGTTCCGCAGAATGTCTCTTAAAGCGAACCCGGAATGTCCCGACCCCCAACACTGGAATGCTGTTCCCCTGTACGTCCCGTAGTGTGGCCCTCAACGCTTTAAGTTTGGGCCGCACGTGGGGGTCGATTTTCAAGAACTCTCTCTGGGGAATTATGGAATAGGAGGACCCCGAGTCAACTTCCATCCTAATGGGGGTCCCTTGTACTAGTACCTCAACAAAGTAATGGGGCTGTCCCACAGACACGCTGAACACAGGAGCGTCGCCCTCGCTGTCGTCCGAGATGCGGCCCACGCCGTCCTGCTTCCTCGTGGCCCGGGCGCCATCTTTGGACCTCGCTGGACGGTCCGGTCTGGCTGAACGGTCTTGCGACTGTCTCCGGCCCTCTTTCCATTTCCTGCACGCCTTGGCGATGTGCCCCCGACGTCCACAGTTGAAACACTCGGCTTTCCTGAATGGGCACTTCACGCGCTCATGGGCCGCTCCGCAACCATCGCAGCGGCGCCCGCCTCTCCGGACCTTCTGGACCTCCTCGCCATCGCTGCTTTCTGAAGACGATTTCGAGGTCGGTCGGGTTGCATGCACCGACTGACCGGACTTCCTGTGCGACGAGTTTTCCGCTTTGCCGGCCCTCGGACGCCACTCACGCCACTTGTGCATCTCATCTACTCCAGCATTCGTGGATTCCGCGGCTTCCGCGGCCTCTACAACCTCTTCCAGTGTGGGTGGTGGCTCCTTGTTCATCAGGCTGCGCTGTACTTCCTTGTCCTTCAGGCCACACAGCACTCCGTCCCTGAGGGCCATCTCTAGGACGTGGTCCCATTTGCAGGGGGCGGCGGCTACCCTCATAGCCGTTACGAAGGCTTCTACCGACTCGTCCGGCGCTTGAACTCGCCTCCAAAACGTGCTCCGAGCGGGAAACATTGCCCTCGAGGGTCGGAAATGCTCACGCAGCAGTTTCATGATGTCACCCGCTTTGAAATCGCTCATCTTCTTCGGTGCAAGGATGCCCACCAGCGTCCGCTTGGTTTCCATCCCAAGCATGCGGGTGAGGATGGCCCTCTTCCTTTCCTCGTCGTCTTCTTTGACTTTGAGTTCCACCAGTGCCGCCTGGAAGTCCATCTCAAAAAGCTCCCAGTCTTGCGGTTTGGTGATGTTGAACCCGCTCTGTGTCCTGGCTCCATGGGGATCCATTATCCCACCTTCGTCGCCAATTTAGTATATGAGAGTCAAGACACAAGGCACAGCCAAAGGCTGGGTTAACTCAGGTTTATTGCATGGTGGACAGAGGGAACATGAGGTAATGGCGGACGAACAGCTCTATATATATGGTAGTAACGTATTTGAATGTGGCTCCACGGTAGCCCGTTGGCTACTGGTCCGCGTGACGTCATGGCTGGTCACGCCCTTCTTGTCCAGGTGTAGGTAGCGGCGGGAAACTTCCCGCGCTGCGGTCTTTGATGGGTTTGAACCAAGAGAGCTTGGACGCTCACTGCTGCCAGCTGGTGGTCATTAGCTCGCGTCCTATTACCGGGTTTATGTGATACAGCTGAAGGTTACATTGTTACTCATAGGTAAGGTTACATTGGTTCAGATACATTGATATCGCATGTGGAAGGTTACACTATTAGAACACAACAGGTGCCCAAACTACGGCCCGTGGGGCAAATCTAACCCCCGATGCCAATTCATCTGGCACGCGCCGCCCTCATTGCTTCCAGAAGTGGAAGTAAAACAGGTGTGTTTTACTTCTACTTCTGGAAGCAACAAGAGTGGCACGGGCCAGATGAATTGGCATCAGGGGCCAGACGTGGCCCACAGGCCATAGTTTGGGAACTCATGGGTTAAGCAGAGAAAATGGCAGCTTAAAATCTATCTCATCCTGTTGCAAAGCAGATTACAACGTGTGTTTTACTTCCGCTTCTGGCAGGAGGAACCACATGACTGGCCCGCTGTGACCAGCCCATGGCCCGAAAAGTTTGTTTACCCCTGCTCTAATGAAAAGAAAGGAAGGGGGAGAAGGAGGAGATGAAAGGTGGCACTGTGGCTAGAATTGGCCTCAACACTCTTTCTGGCAAAGCCATTAGCACAAAAATATTATGAGAAGTGCGTTTTCTATTTCTGGTAGTGCCCATCATTCAACATAAGGTGCATTTGAATTGGATGGTGCCAGAAAAAATTGGGCAGTATTTCCAGCCCTTCATCTCAGCTAAGCATGGAATTTGGAGGACCTCTTGGAAAACTCGAGAATTCAATTTTGTTTGCATGGCAAGCCTGGTTTGTTTCAGCATCACAAGGGTAAAGGGGGGGGGGAGTAGGAGCTGGAATATACAGCGAGAGTCTGGCCAGGTTTATCCTGCTATGGTAATAGAGTAGACCCTACTGCCAGCGACTCGAAGGTGAGTGTTTGGCAGTGGTTCACTAACCTGACAACCCTGAGGACTAACGGCCTTGGGTGCCAAAGTCCACAGGAAAGGGTGATGGTGGATTAAATCCTACTTGAATCCATCTTGATGGAGGACAGCAGTTTCATCCATACTAGCTTGGGGCTGATGAGGACTTTGCATGCCCAAAGGGCTCAGGACCAGAAAGGGACTTGTGGAACTGGATCAGTGGTACTATGAGTGTCATGCTGCGATGTGGAAGGCAGATGAAAGGCCACTGCATTATATTCTCAGGACAGTCTTCATGGCTGATCACTGTGATGATTGCCAATATTCGGACTCGGATACGGCGGAAGAAGATGAAGAAGGAACATACAGCAGGTTTTCTGTGCCAGAGTGAAGATCTCCGGGACCTGTAAGTCATCTTTGATTTTGCAAAATGGACGCTGAAAAGAACCAGGCAAACTGTGACAGAAGGTCAAGAGACCATGACGCTTCCATAACTCCAAATCTAGCCCTTCAGCCATACTGTTGCTTGGATTTCATTTTCTTCATTAATGTTTATTTGGTTTACTGTTATGTTGTGTTTTCATATCAGGGAGTAAACAAGACAAAAAGACAAAAACATTGTGGCACCTTAAAGACTAACTGCTGTATTTTGATGTTAGCTTTTGTGCCTCAAGTCCACTTCACCATTTACCTAAGCCACCATTGATGGTGAGTTCCCCCCTTCTGATAAATTGTTGAAAGCTTTGTACACCACATGGAGAAACACAGTGCGTTGGTCTTCCAAGTTTTCGCCACCACCTAACCAACTGGAAAATGTTGTGATGCTATTTTGCACACTGCTATTCCCCACTTGGATGGTTTGACTTCTGCTGTTTCTTCAAAATGCTGGTCTTCAGTCTTGAAAACACCCAAACATAATATGTTCACCAACAATAACTAGGAGTTCAGTTTCCAAGCTGTAAAGATACATTCCATATATGTGCACTGAGAAGAACCTAATTCTGCAATCCCTTGCATATTTAAACAGAAGATAAATCCTTATCTGCTAAGTGGAGCTTACACCCAAGTAAATGTCCATGGGGTGCAGACTTACTTACTTACTTACTTACTTACTTACTTACTTACTTACTTACTTACTTACTTACTTACTTACTTACTTACTTACTTACTTACTTACTTACTTACTTACTTACTTACTTACTTACTTACTTACTTACTTAAAGGTTGCCCTCACTCGAAAGTGGTCCCTATTTATCTTCTTGCAATTTCTTGAAATTTCTTGCAGTACCCAGGAATCGAACTCTGATCTTCCAGTCAGCTACTTCAGCTTCTTAACCACTTGAGCCACTGTGGTTCTTACTTACTTACTTACTTACTTACTTACTTACTTACTTACTTACTTACTTACTTACTTACTTACTTACTTACTTACTTACTTACTTACTTACTTACTTACAGTGGTACCTCGGATAAAGTCCGATTTGGAAAAAGTCTGATTCGGATAAAGTCGCGGTTTTCATGCACACGTGATGCATCGCATGAAGTCCAAAACCGCTAAAAAGGACGTTATCCAAGGTATTTGGTATAGGAACCTCGGATAAAGTCCATTTTTGGATGTTATCCGATGCATCGCCCATTTGATTCGTATAAAGTCCAAAATCGGATAAAGTCCTAACTTGTGGAACAGAGTTTGGATTTTATCCGAGGTTCTACTGTACTTACTTACTTACTTACTTACTTACTTACTTACTTACTTACTTACTTACTTACTTACTTACTTACTTACTTACTTACTTACTTACTTACTTACTTACTTACTTACTTACTTACTTACTTACTTACTTACTTACAAAGATGAAATATGAACTTTAATGATACTGCCTAATCGACTCTCACCTTTTCTTGACCCAAACAAAGAAATTGGATATGACAAAGAGAAGGGTTTAAACTGATTTATGAAAAATGTGGGTAACGGTGAAGCAATTCAAACAGCAAGATTTAAAAAAAAAACCTGAGTCGCAGAAAAAAAGGCTATTAATACACCCTTTCTAATTAAATTCCATCAGAAATAATTCAGGGTTTTTCTGTCCCTCTCCTCATTCTGTTCCCATCCTCTTTTGATTAACTCACTTCATGCACGAGGAATTAAGGCGTGACCTCTAACTTTGCAAAAGACGTGCCATTTTCAACATTAACATTACGCTGGCCTCTTCACCGTGCTTCCAAAGGGTATTGATGGTTGTGGGGGGGGGGACCTAATTACACAAGAGCAGAGTATGATTCACATAATGCAAATAGCATTATAGGGATAGGTGGCAAAACATAACAACATAACACCTTATACATTGTCCCTTTTTAAAAAACGGATTACAGCACCCTTCCAACTCCATTACAAACTGTTCTCTCTAGCGGATACATCAGAGATCACACAATATATATTAAAGCTCCTGGCGATCCTTAGGGACAGCGCTCAATACATCGGGGATCCCTTCTGCAGAAGCTTCCAGGCCATCCAATTTAAACTTACTCTGAAACTATATTTCACCCTGAAGCTGCGTCTGAGGAGCTACGGCTGCCAGATTCCCCAGCGTACCCTTGAGGATGGAAGGAGGTGGAGCAGACGGTGACATATATTTCTGATCCTTTCCCTGTATTCAATCCTGTATTCTGGAAAGTTGTGACAGACCAAATATTGCAGGGTTCCCAACCCTTCTGCTGTAATCCCAGCGCTCCTATTAAGAAAGAACATTATGCGGTTTGATGTATCTGGGGCATCAAAGGGGCTAGTACGTAGACGACTTCTTGCATTCAGAAGAACAGACCTTCTTGTCCCGGGCATAATTCTCTCTTTTTTTTTTTACCAAAATAACAGAACTGAGCAGTCTTCAGCTGCCAAGAAAGCTACATTTTCGCTTTCACTGTGGAAGGTTTTTTAGAGAAAAGGAAAGGTTTTTCCTTTCACGCTCAGACAACACTGACATGTTCTGAGGAGAGAGGGTCAAGAGAGTACGTCCGTTTATCTACACCAGGGGGTGCCCAAACTACAGACTGTGGGCCAGATCCGGCCCCTGACGCCAATTCATCCAGCGCATTTTGCTTCTGGCTTGTTTTACTTCCACTACCAGGAGCAACGAGGGCTTCACGGGCTGGATGAATTGGCATTGGGGGCTGGATCCAGCCCCCAGGCCATATTGACTGGCTCCCTGAACCATGTGACCGGCCCACAGCCTGAAAAGTTTGGGCACCCCTGATCTACACATACAACTTGTTCATTAAGCCCTCAGATTCCAGAGCCAGGAACTTAATCAATCGACTGATAACTTTCCTACTCAACTGTTTTCAATATAAAGTGTAATATGCCACTGCTTTCACTTACATGTATTTCCCATGCATTTATGACTCTGTTATTCCTGTGTTTTAACGAACCATTGTCATTCAATTCAATTCAATTCAATTTTTAATTTATACCCCACCCTACTCAGAACAGGCCGACTCAGGGCGGCTTCCAACATATCAACACAGATACAATATGACAATGCAATAATACAAGAAAGATAAATCCAAATACCATAATCAATACACCATACACAATAGTTCCATCAGCATATAAAGCACAATACTCAATAAAGAGAGTAAAAGTACAGTAAAATACAATTTCAATAAGATTCAACAGCATACAGAGATACAAATACAATATGCAATAATCATGTCACAGTTGCAAAATACCATATGCTGTGATCACCCCGCAAATACCCTTCCAGTAGTGCCACGACTGTAAATTAGCAAATCCAGAGATCGGTGCCCAGGGCACCACAACCTTAACTGAGCCCGGGCTCACCATCTTCAGTGAAGCTCCAGGAGAGGCCCGAAAGGTCCCTCTGCAGTGTCGGTGGCATTGGCATCAGTGCCTGCTATGGTGTCCTTTTAAACTCCCCGCCCGGACGAGGCAAGGGGAGAGGCACCAGGAGCATTTTGTCTATTTTGTCTATTATTTGTATCTTCACCTGCAGCAGCACTGCGGTGGCTTAAGTGGTTAAGACGTTGAGCATGGAGACTGGAAGGTCAGGTTTCGATACCCGAGTGCTGCATGACGGATCTTGGGGACATGAAAGGAGCCTCATTCGGGTGACCCCTGAGCGGAGTTTCTCCAGCAAAAATCCTCTAAACCCAGAATAATTTCTGACATGAAATTAATTTATTTATCTTCACCTGCAGTGGAGACAAGTAGCAGCAGATGTCGAGAGAACTAAGCAAAAGAATGGCCCTCGACATCCTCTGAAGGGATATGTGCCTCAAGTCTGCCAAGTCAAGAACAGGTTTATGGCAAGAAGGCATGCAAGAACAAAATCAAAATAGAAGATGGGGGAAGGAGTTCACTGGACAAGGAATAACATTAAAGGAGGATATGGCTGTGGAATTCGACCTCCCCTACATCGCTTGGAGGATCCTGAATAGGCTGAGGGTTGGAGTCCCTAAATGTAAGACCAACATGCTGGCTGACAACAACATGTTGCGTGAATATGGAGAGATACAGAATCCAGCTCATTTACTGGTCTGCCGACGACTGCCGGAAACATGCACCGATGAGGAGTTGAGTTTGGCCAACGACACAGCCAAGAAGGTGGCTTGATTATGACAGTCCAGGATTTGATCTGGACAAGAAAATAAAAGAAATCTTCACCTGGACATAACTCTTACCATTATTGGAATAAATGTGGCGGCATATATTTGCACTCCTTGTACTGTGAATTTTGATCCACAGAGATCACAGCGAAACAAATTGGTTAGTCTCTAAACCACTACACTATTGAGCCACATTTAATTTTCCCTGTCATGTTTGCCAGCATGCTAACCCAGACTAACAGGTCGATTTCTTTGCAACTGGCTACTTATATAATTATAAATAAAACAAATACTGTATTTTCTGGCGTATAAGACTACTTTTTAACCCCGAAAAATCTGTGCCAAAGTCGGGGGGCGTCTTATAGGACAGGTACTTAACTGCAGCTGACAAGTATATTCCAAACTCTATATTTTAACTGGAAAAGTTGGGGGTCGTCTTATACGCCCAGTCATCTTATACGCTGGAAAATACGGTACTCTGAAAATACTAGCCAGCTTGAGTGAATCTTCCTGGGTTCTAGTAATAGTAATAATAATTGCATGCCGACAAGTCAATTCTGACTTATCTTGACCCTTTCCAGGGGTTTCTAGTCTACGTAGGGAATACATAGAAGTGGTTTATTATTCCTTTCTTCTGGGGGTGCTCTGGAGTTGGAAGGCTTGCCCTATCCCACACAGGCAAGTTCTAGTACTGTGTGGAAAAATTTAACTCTATTTTCTCTAAACTACGCATAATTGCATACGCATGTGTGCAAAATGTTTCATGCATCTGGTGAACTAAGCCCTACTCCACAAAAGAGTACACCATCTGTGATGCGTCTCTTTTAGAGAGTTTTTTTTTAAAAGATTAAATACTATTTTCTTGTATATAATTTTAATTACACTGCTTGATGTTTCCATTAATGAAATTTCTGGGTAGCTTGTGATTCTTATGCCCAGCTAGTAGGCAACAGCTGTCACAAAGCTGGAACAGCGACTGAAGTTTTGAATGTTTCTGCCATTGAGGAGAGTGACTTATTTATCTAATTATCTTCAGCTCCCTACCTGAGCCCATGAGCCATTTTGACTTTGCCATTCATTTGACGGATATCCCCTTTCTTCCTGTTTTGGGCTGCATGTATGGATACGCTGGAACAGAAGGTATTGAAGATTCCCCAGACAAGAAACCACACACACAAAACCTTATTGTTTTGTTAATCTAAGAAAAGAACAACCACAGGAGACCTGTAATTCTGGCATTCTCTAAGACAGGGGTTCCCAACCAAAGGCCCGTGGGCTGGATCTGGCCCACGGTGCCATTTCATGTGCCCCCCCAAGGGCATTCAAGAAACCAAATGGCACCCCTTTGAAGCCTTTGGGACAACATGGCCACCCCCATCGTGCAGGCAGGGCAAAATGGCCATCCAGCCCTCAAAGCTGACCGAGAGACTGTGACCCGGCCCCCAGCTTGAAAAGGTTGGGAACCTCTTCTCTAAGATATACTATGTCTTCTTCTTCTGGCACTGTATCCGTTCCGGATATTGGCTATCATCATGGCAATAGTCTTCCTGTTCTTAACTCCTTGGAACAGTTCTTCTGAGGACCTTCCACACTAGTCTCTCAGGTTCTTCAGCCATGAAGTCAATCTATGTCCAGGACTTCCTCTCTTCCCAGGGATCTTTCCTTGCAGAGCGAGTTGGAGTATTCTATACTTTATGTTGTTCCTCATGATATGGCCAAGGTATTGGAACTTTCTTTGCTTAACGGTCTTAAACAGTTCTTGTTCTTTATCCATCTGGACCAACAACTTCTACATTAGTCACATGGTCAACCCATGATATCCTTAGTAGCCTTCTGTAGATTCACATTTTTTTTTTAAAAAAACTAAGTTTAGTGCTGTCTATTGGCTCAACCATAGAATTACACCATACACTCATTGTTGTTGTTCAGTCGCACAGTCGATTCTGACCTTTTGCGACCCTATGGAATTTGAGCCAACTTTGTGAGCACGATTCTGCTCTGGTCCTGAGAAAAGTTTGTTCTTGGCCCCTCTTCTCTTTTTTTGGTCTGCTAACATCCTTTTAGAACAAGAAAATGAGGCAGACCCATACAATTAAAGGGAATTGTATTAGGTTGACCTTGTACCTTTCATACTTGACCCATTCATCGGTAGCAACACAGAATGAAAACAGAATAAGCGACGCGTGTGTATAGGCGGAGGAAATTTTGATTGTTCAGAAAAGTCTTCCTCTACTCCCTACAAACGAAGGTAGACCTCTTGCCACTCGGGTGAATGTAGGTTATGTCCTGTTCATATCTTAATAGCCCATGGTTCCTCCCTTCATCTTGACCTCTTATTTCCCCCCCCCCCCCCCCTCCATTCTGTAATATCTGTAGTTTCTCACATGATTGGGAGGGAACTGTGTGTGGACCACTAACATCTGGACAGGTCAACCATCTCATCCTGAGCACTAACTACATGGAACCTACTAATAAGAGGAAACGAATACATCAAACGTGAGTCTTTCTTTATCTCATCATACCCCTTTCTCCAGCTCTCCGCTTTCTTTTGCTCCTGCTATTGCCCTTTTTCACTTTGTCCTCTGATTTCTCTATAGAGTTGGTTCTGTAACCAGCTAAGGACAGAAGGTTGACTTTTTTTGGTCTTGGCCGACACTTGCCTTTATAATGTCACCCTGTGGCTCCCACCCAGTTCACGTAGGGTGGTAAAGGCAGACGATGGCAAGAGAAAGACAAATTCACTTTCACCAAGGAAGACAATGGTACAAAATTGTTCCCATCATTTTTTTCCTTCTGACCCCATTCCCAAGTCAGTAGCTATCAAAAGAATAGTAAAGAAACTATAAAGAAGTATACCTGTGGGATTTGAAAGTAGCCGTCTGAAAGCAGGATATGACCCTGAATGGTCTTCTTATGCAAGAACATGTGATGGAGAATGTCTGGCAGCCATTACTAATAGAGGGGTAAAGGATCATAAAACATGGCCCTTGATAACCAAAGAAGAGACAAAGAGAATATTTAGTTGTTGATTAGTGTTGAAGACAAGCAACCAAACATTACAGACTTAGATTGACGCTATGCCAGTTTATCTACTGTAGCGTCCCATGGAAAATGAGTGGCAGAAAGTCCTGCCTAGCTGTTGAAAGAAGTCTGATTGTAATAATTTTTCTCATATTGTTTTCCCAAGAGCTGCAAGTTTTCTCACCCAGTTTCCTCCCTTTTATTCTGACAACAAGTTTACAAAGTAGGCCCAAGGGTCGTAGACTTAAACCCAACGCAATGTTAGCAGAGAAAAAGGGGCCTTGCTGGAATTTAATTGGCTTTTCCCAGTTGCGCAGTCAACAGCACATCGGATCTCAAGGCATGCCATGCTTTCTTCAAGTGGTTGTGTCATTGCTCCCAGGATTACAAGCGGCACTGGATTCCCACCACCACCACCTGTGTGTACCCCAGAATGGGACACCTGAGAGGGCAATGTCATACATGGGATGGTGAAATGGGATAAAGCCACAGCCTCACTGACTCTGCTTAGTCAATTGGCCTCGATGACCTAGGGCGGTGATGGTGAAACTTTGGCACTCCAGGTGTTCATGGACTTCAATTACCAGAATACCTTTCGGTCTCTTCATTTCCTTTACTACATTATAGATCTTTCCTTTTTTCATAAATACTCCTGACGTTCCAGGTACAAACTTTTACGGCTGACCCAGTGATTCTTAGCACCCTCTGCCCACTGAAGGTCTGCTCAGGATGGAGGGCCGTGCTTATTTGACTTTCAGCCATGAAGATTGTCCTGGGAACAAAATAAGGAGATCATGGGTTGATCATGTGACTAATATAGAAGTATTGCGCCGGGTCGGTAAAGAAAAATAACTCTTTAAGACTATTAAGCAAAGAAAGCTCCAGTACCTTGGCTATATCATGAGGAATAACATAAAGTATAGAATAAAGTAAAGGTAAAGGTTTCCCTTGTTCGAAAGCCAGTCGTATCCGTCTCTAGGGTGCAGTGCTCATCTCTGTTTCAAAGCCGAAGAGCCAGCGCTGTCTGCTGCTGGAGATGTTTCTGTGGTCATGTGGCAGGCATGGCTAGACACCAGAGCGAACGGAGTGCTGTTACCTTCCCACCAAAGTGGTCCCTATTTATCTACTTGCAATTTCTTGCTTTTGAACTGCTAGGTTGCAAGGAGCTGGGACAAAGACTGGAGCTCATTCCATCCTGCAGTACTCGGGAATCAAACTGCTGACCTTCTGCCTCCCAATCAGTGTGTTAGCCACTTGACCCACTGCACTGGAGTATAGAATACTCCAATTTAATTTAATTTAATTTAATTTAATTTAATTTAATTTAATTTAATTTAATTTAATTTAATTTAATTTAATTTAATTTAATTTAATTTAATTTAATTTAATTTAATTTAATTTATATACCAGCCTATCCAATGGGCAGTGTACACAAGTTAAAACCAATATAAAATGATTAAAAACACTTTAAAACATAGCAATATTAAACACACATACACAAACACACACGCGGTGCCATTTACTATCTCTGCATTTACTATTTCCTTGCTCTGCAAGGAAAGATCCCTGGGAAGGAAAAGGGCCCTGGACATAGACGGACGTCATGGCCGAAGAACCTGAGAGACTGATGTGGCATGTCCTCGGAAGAACTGTCCCAAGGAGTTAAGAACAGGAAGACTATCGCCATGATGATGGCCAAAATCCGGAATGGATACAGCAGCTGAAAAAGAAGAACTACCAGACGCGCAAGTCAGCGCTCCTGCTGATCAGGGCTTCTGGGAATTGAAGAACACCTGAAGTGCCAAGGTTCGCCACTACGGACTTAGGGACACAGCAACCCTTTATCTCCAGATTCTTCCCCTCTCTTTAATTCAATGATCATCTGGGGCTGCTACATTAATTATTTGAGTCAAGGTTTCTTCCTTCGCAGTAGGGCTATTTGCAGACCACCAGACAAGCAGTAACAATGACTGACAGCGACCAGTTCCACTTCTTACAGAGAGCCAAGCACATGTCAGCTTAGTTTGTCAAGAATGCTGTTAAACAAATCAAACAAAGGCCTGGAGAAAAAGAGAGACCATGTGAGAGAAACTTCCCCAAACATCCAGCCATCATGCATTTATTAAGCATGTACTGTCATATCCTCATCAACTATTCAGGTGTGAATTTAAGGGGACACCCTGGGAGCGTTGACAGTAATTCGGGAAGAGTTAAGCATGATTTGACAGATGTACAGAGCAAAGCCATTCTTTGTCATAGATTCTGCCAGAACCTCCCTTTGACTCCGTCCCTGCCCAAGAAAACATCCCGACACCCAATTGTTGTTCACACCCTATGGACTGCATCCTAGCAGGCTTTCCTAATGCCGAGGTTGGAGCTTTCAAGGAAACTGTCGTTCTTTTTTCGGACACCACAAGGCCGACGACGACGGGAGCGACAGAGAATGTCTATCGGGATTTTTAAAATATCATGTTGCTTTCAATTTTCCTGAAACTGAATGCTTCTGTCTCCTGCAAGACCAAACTACACTGGCTGGAAACCTCAAGTGCCTGCCTCATTGAATCCAGGAGTAAGGAATAAGTAAAGAGTAAGGAAGGGACTACGGTGGCTTAGTGGTTAAGACGCTGAACTTGACGACTGGAAGGTTGGCAGGTCAGCAGTTCAAGACCTGAGTGCTGCATGGTGGAGTGAGCTCCCGTATCTGTCCCAGCTGCTGCCAACCTAGCAGTTCAAAAGCAAGAAATTGCAAGCAGATAATAGTAATAATGATTTCGTGTCGGAAATTATTCCGAATTGAAAGGATTTTTGCGGAAGAAATCCCGGCCAGGGAACACCCAAATGAGGCTCCTTTCATGTCCCCAAGAGTGCTCAATCCATCATGCAGTACCCGGGTCTCAAACTGCCAAATTGCCAGCCTTCCAGCTGACAAGGTGAGCTTCTTAACCACTGAGCCACTGCAAGAAGATAAATAGGTGCCACTTTGGTGGGAAGGTAAACAGCGCTCCGTGCACTCCGGTGTCTTGGCATGCCTGCCAGATGCAGACAGCACTGGCTCTTTGGCCAGTGAGATGAGCACCGAGCCCTAGAGTCAGATTCGACTGGCTTTTGAGCAAGGGCGACCTTTACCTTTACGTAATCAAGGTGTAGTAAATCTACTTTACTCCAATTCCCAACTTGCTTCCTGTGTGCTGCAAAACCTTGGCTGTTACAAGGAAGGGCAGCTTTGGAAGTTTAAAAAATGCCTTTAATAAAGCCGTGCCGGCTGGGTCTGTTTGTTTTCGGTTTGGTTCCCTTTTGCGCACAAACTCAGTGGAACAAGAAAATCAATTAGGCAAAATCAGCTTGCACAGCTAACCCATCACCATTTATCGAACAGTTATGCTCAGAGCCCTGAGTTCAGGGGATGACCTTAACATCCCCAGCCTGTTGGCGAGTGGAAAGGAGATAATGTTGGAGTTTAATGTGTTTTAATTCCATGAGGATTAAAGCACAAGTTTTTTTTTAAATTTAATTTAAGGAGCACATAATGATGCCGCGTAAACGCGGCTCTTAAAGAGGCCGCGGCTTGTTTTGCCTAGTTAATACTGAATATCAAATGACTGTGGGATAATAGGGGTTCATAATTAGTCTGGCCAGGAGCTGGGACGGATGACAGGAGCTCATTCTGTCGCGCAGCACTCTGGTCTCGAACTGTTGACTTGATGACATCCAGTCATCAAGCTCAGCATCTTAACCACTGAGCCATCATGGTATAAGTGGGAACCCATGTACAATATAGTAACATTTTAATCTGAGATAGCATTTGGCCAGATTCATTTATGGGTTGTTGTTTTCTTGCCCTGTTTTACCAATCCTTGTTAAAGGGTAACAAAAAGCAATGAGGAACGCCATGCAATAGCTTAAGATACAGATCAAACACCACCGCCCAGAGTCGGCTTTGGCTGAGTGGGTGGTATAGAAATTTAACAATAAATAAATAAATAAATAATCTGTCAACAGATTTTAATATCATAAACTGGTTAGGGTTTTTTTGTGGTCTAATAAAGATATCATTTTGTCTTGCATTTGTGCCATGCTGCCAGTCCCCCACACACACACACACACTGTTAATAATAATAATAATAATAATAATAATAATAATAATAATAATAATAATAATAATAATAATAATAATAATAATAATAATAATAATAATAATAATAATAATAATAATAATAATAATAATAATAATAATAGGTTTTATTTATATCCCGCTTTCCTGGCACAAGTGCCACTCAAAGCGGCCTACAACATAGGAAAAGGAAAGCTTTCTTCAACAAAAAGAAAACCTTCTCACAATATATAAAACATTACATAGAAATATCAAACACAGCAATACAAAATAAATACAATGCAATTAATATATAGCCATGAACTACTTTTCAAACACTATTTAAAATTTTGCTTTCCAAGTGCTGCTATTTGTGTAAAGAAAGTAAGAAGAGAATCAATGCTCAACCCAACAAGATCCTCCTTTGGTGGTTCCAAAGATTGTGCCATGACTAACCCTCTCCCATAGCCAACCATCAAATGAAAGCAAAATATTGTGCTATTTGCACAGCTGTTACTTGGATAATAATTTATATCAAGTCTCTCAATGAAGCTGTACTTTGAGTCATGATGCTAGAGCAGAGGTTCCCATCCTAAGGCCTGCAGCCCAGATCTGGTCCACGACACCATTTCATGAGGATCGCACCCCACCCCTCTAAGGTCATTTGAGAAACAAAATGGCCAGCCCATTGAAGTTGTTGGGACAAAATAGCCATCCCCGTCATGCAGGCAGGGCAAAATGGTCATCCGGCCCTCAAAGCTGACTGAAAAGGTGTGACTCGGCACCTGGCTTGGAAAGGTTGGGAACCCCTGTGCTAGAGTTTCATCTACAAGTGGTTATGACCACTTCACCCCTGTTCCTCAAGCATAATTTGTGTATAAAACTGCATGGTTAGTATTGGTTAGTATTTTTGCTGTCACCCATTGGATTAAATATTGGCATTCCAGGATTTGATCTGGACATGAAAGAGGAAGATTTCCAACAGTTCATTCCCCCTTATGCCAAATCATTGTTCCCAAAATAACTCTCTCTTCTCGTGTTTTCTGCATTCTGGGCTTTGCAATCCACCGCCGTCCTCCACGGTTTCAGAAATGCTTTCATTTAGCTCAATTTGCAGCTACAAAAGGACGGGGAAGTTACACTTGGGATGGGTATACAGTACTTTTTCCCCGTGCACTAAGACACCACCGCTACTTGCATCTTCGCAATGCCTCACATTGTCTAAGTGACGGCGTCTCCGCCAGGCAGATGCTTTGAAGCATAACAGAAGGTGATTCTAGTAAGAACTTTGCAGGCTTTGGTCTAGGAGAGAGAGGTTTCCGAGGGCAGCCGAAGAGGAGACGGAGTGAGCTATAATGAAGGAGCTACTAGTCCAGAGGGAAGAGGTATTCTGGGAGAAGCGATCCCCATTGAATACAGAGGAAGTTTCAGACAGCTTCAAGTGCCAGTGGAAAGAAATAATGGTTGTCTCCTCCATGACCACAGGGTCACCTTGAAGGAAGATGTCATCCATCGACAATCCTATTCCGAAGAAGGCCGTTGCTACAAGCAGCTGCAGGATGCCCTGCAAGGAAAGGTTAGACTTCTCAAAACTCAAAAAGTGATATTTTCTTTGCTCTTCTTCCGACTCGCTGCCACTTCACTTGTCTTTTCCTTTTGTAGGTTTACATGGGAACATAAGAACAGCCTTGCTGGAACAAGCCACCGCCCATCCAGTCGAGCATTTGGTCTCACACAGTGGCTCACCATGTGCTTCAGGGTATTATTCCCAAGCAGATGCCTTCACCTGCTTAGGATTCCCTGGAAATGGCATTGAAAGATATCCTGCCTATCTCTCCAACCCGGAGGTCGTCCTTAGGTATCCATAATTATAGCCATTGATACCCTTGTCCTCCATGAACTTGTCTAATCCTTTCTTAAAGCTGTCAAGACTGACAGCTGTCACCACGTCTTCTGGCAGGGAGTTCCATAGACCAGGGATCCTCTGGGTGAAAAAGTACTTTCTCTTAGTAATTTGGTTGAGAACTAGAGGTTGTCCTTAGGTATCCATAATTATAGCCATAGATACCCTTGTCCTCCATGAACTTGTCTAATCCTTTCTTAAAGCTGTCAAGACTGACAGCTGTCACCACGTCTTCTGGCAGGGAGTTCCATAGACCAGGGATCCTCTGGGTGAAAAAGTACTTTCTCTTAGTAATTTGTTTGAGAACTAGAGGTTGTCCTTAGGTATCCATAATTATAGCCATAGATACCCTTGTCCTCCATGAACTTGTCTAATCCTTTCTTAAAGCTGTCAAGACTGACAGCTGTCACCACTTCTTCTGGCAGGGAGTTCCATAGACCAGTCATCGATCCTCTGGGTCTCTTATTTGTTTGAGAACTAGTACCCAAAAGTTTCATGGAGTGTCCCCTAGTTCTAGTGTTGTGCGATAGGGAAAACGTTTTTTCCTTATATCTACTTTGTCCACACCATGCATGATTTTGTAAACTTCAATCAGGTCACCTCTTAGACGCCGTCGTTCAAGAGTGAAGAGGCGCAACCGTTGCAGCCTCAGATGGTAAGGAAGGTTTCCTCAAACATTGCCCAACTGCTGCGCAAACTTGGGGTTCAATGCATTCATGTTTGCCTATTATTATTTATTTCGTATGCCTAAAGATTAGCAAAGTCCCACAGGGAAGGGTGATGGTCCCTAAGTGAATTAAATCCCACTTGAATCCATCTTGATGGAGGACAACAGCTTCATCAATACTGGCCGAGGAGGACTTTGCGTGCCAAAACGGCTCAGGACCAAAAAGTGACTTATGGAGCTAGATCAGCGGTACGGGTGTCACACTGTGATGCGGAAGTCAGATAAAAGGCCACAACATTATATTCATAGGACAATATTCATGGCTGATTGCCATGAGGATCGCCAATATTTGGAATCAGATATAGCACAGGAAAAAGGATACCGGAATACCACAGCCAGTCAGATGAGGTTGAAATATCCCCTCACCTTTTAAGATGAGTTTGGATGCTTTTAGGAATTAATTCTTTGTCTTCTTAACAGCCTATTCCCGTGATGGCGAACCTTGGCACTCCAGATGTTCTTGGACTTCAATTCCCAGAAGCCAACGCACCTTGTGAATCCACACGAATGGGTTTACTGCGATTCACCCGGCCCGTGCTGCCCCTGTCGCTCCAGGAAGCAGAAGTAAAATGCGCCTATACGGTTAAGACTCTTCTGGGTTAACCCTTCCTCCGTCTGGACGTGTTTTACTTCCGCTTCTGGGAGTGACGAGGGCAGCACGGGCCGGATGAATCACAGTAAACCCATTCGTGTGGATTCACAGGGTGCTTGGGCTTCTGGGAATTGAAGTCCAAGAACATCTGGAGTGCCAAGGTTCACCATGACTGGTCTATTCCATTCTCCCTTGTAAACTCATGATGCACACCAAAGCATTCTCCTCCTTCACACAGGGATCTGTGCAACAAATCCGAGACTTTGGAGAAACAAACAGTAAAATCAAGGTGAGCATACAGCAGGTTTCCAGGAACAGATGCAATGTCAAACCTCTGGAAGACTCTGCCTGAGGCAGTTGTTTACAACATGTAGCTATCAGGCTGAAAGCAAATAAAAAAAACCTCTAGCCAGTAAAGTCAGTGCAGTGTTCTGAATTGAACATAAGGGCATATTTAGGATCTTTTCTAAAACCAAGAGGGGTCATGCACTAGCTTGGTATTGTCTGCAGAAATTTTCCAGGTTTCAGAATGGTATCTTTCCCTAGAACAGTTGGAAGAAAGAACATGCGAATTGTTTTGCACACAAAACATACATAATCCAGTGATGGTGAACCTAAGCGCCCCATGTGTTCCTGGACTTGTCACAGTTATGGCAAACTGCCTGGTGTTCTTGGACTTCAATTACCAGAAGCCCAAATCAGCACTCCTGCTGATCAGGGCTTCTGGGAATGGAAGTTCAAGAACATCTGGCGTGCCAAGGTTCGCCATCACTGATCTAACCCAACAATGCCCATACTTAAGGGTCCATAAACTAGCCATAATGCTGCTTGGATATTCACCAGTCAATTGTTTTAAGATTGGGTCATGTGAAACTGGCAGGGAGGAGACTGAGAAATGAGAACAGCTAGGGGTAGGGATGGCGAACATTGGCACTCCAGGTGTTCTTGGACTTCAATTCCCAGAGGCCTGAGGCAGGACACCTGCTGATCAGGGATTCTGGGAATTGAAGTTCAAGAACACTTGGAGCACCAACATTGAACATCCTTGTGCTAGGGTCTGATCTCACTATCACTGGGAAAGATATTGCTTCCAAGGAAATGTGGGAGGCAGCAGGGAAAGAGGAAGACCCAGTGTGTGATGGGTTGACTCCGTAAAAGAAACTGGAGCCTTAAGTTTGCAAAAGCTGAGCACAGGAGGTCCCTCATTCAAGGGCAAATTACAACATGTTAATCCAGGTCAGCAGTTCGACTCCCGAATACTGCAGGACGGAATGAGCTTCCCGTTTTTGTCCCTGCTCCTGCCAACCTAGCAGTTGGAAAGCAAGAAATTGCAAGTAGATAAATAGGGACCACTTCAGTGGGAAGGTAACAGTGCTCCATGCGCTCCAGGGTCTAGTCATGCCTGCCACATGACCACGGGAATGTCTGCAGAAGCAGACAGCGCTGGCTCTTCGGCTTTGAAACAGAGGTGAGCACTGAACCCTAGAGTCGGATGCGACTGGCTTTCGAGCAAGGGGAACCTTTACCTTTACCTAATCCATATTGTTTCTGTTAAGCTTCATTGTCTCTTTCCTTCTGCTTGGAGAAGATCAATGAGAAGGCATATGTACCCTTGTAGTATCACTTCTAGTCTGGCCAGTTTATCATGCTATGGTAATGGAGTAGACCATACTGCTAGCGACTCAACGCTGAGTGTCAGGGGGCAGGTAACTGTCCTGACAACCCTGAGAACTAATGGGCTTCGGTGCCAAAGTCCACAGGGAAGGGTGATGGTCCCCAAATGGATTAAATCCCAATTAAAACCATCTCGACGGAGGGCAGCAGCTTCATCCATCCTGGCCTGGGGCTGAGGAGGACTATGTGTGCCAAAACAGGGCTCAGGACCAGAAAGGGACTCAAGAAACTGGATCAGTGGTACTATGGGTGTCATGCTGCAATGTGGAAGGCAGATGAAAGGCCACTGCATTATATTCTCAGGACAGTCATCATGGCTGATCGCCATGAGGATCGCCAAGATTTGAATACAGCAGAAGTATCAATACCTTGCCCTTCCACCTGCCAATTTTGCACCAATTTTGCACGATTGAAGAGTCCAACTATTGTTTGGCTTACATATTGTTCTTGTTCTTTTTTTAAGAGACAAGTACAAAAAAACCACTAGATCCTAGAAATTGGCTTTATTTGTGTTTTAAAACTGTCGCGAAACATCTCCCTCCCCCCTCCCAAAAAATAATAATCTCTGCTTAAAGGTAGTGAATGGCACAGAAAATAATTTAATTTAATAATTTAATTTAATAGTCATATTTATATATGCCGCCCATTCAGGTAGAATCCAAATAGCTGGTAAGTTTAAGACGAATGACTGTGAGTAAACTCACTTTCTTCTTTTGTGCAAAACTCCTCACCATCAGTTTGCCAGGATGGCAAAATTGCTTCTTCTTGTGCCGTATCTGGTTCCAAACATTGGCAATCCTCATGGCGATCAGCCATGAAGACTGTCCTGAGAATATAACGGAGTGGCCTTTCATCTGCCTTCTGCATCACGTGACACCCATAGTACCACTGATCCAGTTCCGTGAGTCACTTTCTGGTCCTGAGCCCTTTTGGCATGCAAAGTCCTCATCATCATCCCCAGCCATTTTGCCCTGCTTGCATGATGGGGGTGGTCCATACCCGTTAAGTGCCGCTCTGGAAAATACGGGAACTCCTCCAGCTTGGGTGCGCATGTGCAGGAAAAACTCCATTGTGCATGCGCAGAACACCTTTGTGCATGCACAAACACCTTTGCGCATATGGGTTCTGCACGTGCGCAGTAACCCCTCCCCCTGCCATTCTAAATGCAGGACAGTGCCAGGAAAGGGAAGGAACGCGCGCCAAAATACGGGATTTCCTGGCCAATCCGGGATACTTGACAGGTATGGGGTGGCCATTTTGGCCCAACAGCTTCAAAGGGGGTGGCCATTTTGTTTCTCGAATGCCCTTGGAGGAGTGGTGGTGGTGGTGGGGGGGGGGTACATGCAATGGCACCACGGGGCAGATCTGGCCCACAGGCCTTAGGCTGGGAATCTAAGCATGTCACTAGGCTGTGCATATTGTGCATTATTCCTCCAGCATTTCCTTCCTTTCCTATGTCCTTTTTCTAGGCAAGTGACTCCCTCTTCTGGCGAAAGGCATGTTCTGAGCTGACAAATTGCAAGAAAAGGGTGGAAACGTCATTGTGATTAATCTTCCAGGCAATTATTCCTATGGGCTGCACCTCTTCTGTGAAGCAACAAAGCTGGATAATTCATGTTTATGCAGAGTTTGACAAAGCTGTAGTAGATACAATGGGAATTGGGGTGCGGGGAGGGAGGGGGGACCAAGTGAGAATGTTTATTTAACCTAAGACCTGCAAACATTTAAGCTGTGTTCAAGGAAAAATTCATAAAAAGGAAAAAGTATGGTGGTTTTTTATACTGTTGGCACGCTGACAGTGTAATCCAATCTCACCGGGAGATCTGCCGTTTTACTTTAAAGGGGAGGGAGAATGTGGCAACTCCACTTAATCTTTTGCTTCTAGACATCACCAGCCCTGGTTGTGTGGGTTTGACAGCAACAGCACACCAGACGCCTGCAAAGTCAGATATCAAATTCCCACTGATCTGAAGGCGTGAAATGGGGTGGTGGGGAAGGACGCAACCGAAACTCTGCATAGAAACCAAGGGTAAAGCAAAACAATCACTTATATACCGCCCCGTAGAGCTTAATGCACACTTTGGGCGGTTCACAAGTTAATTAGCATTTTGCCCTCATTAACTTTCTGGGTCCTCACTCGAACAACCTTGGAAGGATGGACGGGGCTGAGTCAACCTTGACCCATGGCCATGATCGAGCTCACCTTTTGGTTGCAGTACAGCAGTTTAACCGCTGGGCCACCAGATTTTGCTTCGCCCACTCTCAAGAGCAGGGGTTCCCAACCTAAGGCCTGTGGGCCAAACCCAGCCTATAGCACCATTTCATGTGGTTCCCCCAACCTTCCAAGGGCATTCGAGAAACAAAATGGCCACCATTTGAAGCTGTTGGGACAAAGTGGCCATCCCCCCCCCACCCGTGCAGGCAGGGCAAAATGACCATCCGTCCCTCGAAGCCGGTTGTGACCGGCTTGAGGTTGGGAACGCCTGTGCTAGAGTAACAATTTTTTGATAGACATTTTTGTGGATTATGATGCTACTCACTGAACACAATGTCTCAAGATGATGTTCTAAAACAGGGTTCCTCAAACTTGGCTCTCCAGATGTTCTTGGACTTCAATCCCCAGAAGCCCTGATCATCAGGTGTGCTGACTTGGGCTTCTGGGAATTGAAGTCCAAGAACACCTGGAGAGCCATGTTTGAGGCACTCTGTTCTAGAAGGAAACCACCCTGCATACATGAGGCCATAGTCAACTGCTGGATAGCTCAGTGGTTTAGGTGAACATTGAGAGTTCAGTTCCCATGATGTGCTCCATGGGCAAGTGTATTTAGGTCAGAGCAGGATTGTAGACTTCCAGCTACAATGCTCAACCTTCCTCTGCCGACAGTCTGGACGAAGATTCCTGCGTCTTCCAGAACCTGCTACGAGGACTGGATCTTTGCACTGATCCTGACAATTGCTTTTGCCTGATATGCCATCTGTGCTTGCTGGACAAAGAAGGACTACTTGGGGGTAAGCCTCCACCAGGACAGAAGCTGTAGAACTCTTTGGCGTTGTCTGTAATTACAGCTTGCATTGACCCTGCTGGACTGGACTGCTACTGAACTGTGTGGACTTGTATATAGCAAAATTGAACTGTCTCGGTGAGGTCAACTGAGCAGCCCAAGAGAATATATCTGTTTTGTGTTATAGTTGTTGCACCGTATGTAACAATCCACTTACATCCAGGCCATGCTTTTCCAGCTTCCTGGCAATGGGATTGCGAGAGTGTACCAGATCTGGCCCTCTCAGTTCAGGCTTCTCAATTAGGTAAATCAGGTAGCATAGAGCAAAGAAATCACTCTGTCTCTTCAAGCATTTTCATAATTGTATTAAAAGCACAGCAAGGTTCAAAATACAGTCCAGTAAAAGATCGGAAGCAGATAAAGCAGGTTGCTTGAGTGGGGAGGGGGGGGGGCAGCCGGCCTCCCAATTCTTCCAAGATACTACATTTTGGTTGCCAATAGGATTCCCTAGAGGTAGGTTATTCTATTACACCGTATATACTTGCACCTTTTTACTTCCTGAGTAAACCTACTTAGAGTTTTCCTTGTGCACCAAGATCTGTCTGCCTGTTTTTTCTCACAAGGGACCACCTTGCCAGGTGCGAACCTCTTGCTGGCCACTGCATACCACTCTGCTAACTGTTTACATCAACAACCGTTAGATAGAATGGAAGTGGGACTGTGGTGGCTTAGTGGTTAAGATGCTGAGTTTGATGACTGGAAGGTTGGCAGGTCAGCAGTTTGAGACATGAGTGTTGCGCGATGGAGTGAGCTCCCGTCGTCTGTCCCAGCTCCTGCCAACCTAACAGTTCGAAAGCAAATAAATAAATAAATTTGCAGGTACCGTATTGGCGATAAAGGTAACAGTGTTCTGTTCACTTCAGCCTCTAGTCATGCCTGTCACATGACCACACAAACGTCTGCAGACATTGCTTGCACATAACGCTGGTTCTTTGAGATGAGCACCCCTCCCCTAGAGTCAGTCATGATTGGCTTTCGAGAAAGTGAGACCTTTACCCTTACTCGACATGAAAACAATGGTCTAAGTGAGGCAACAAAGAAAGCACTCGACAAATTCTGGAAATAAATCCTTTACTTGGACTGGGACTAACTTTATTTTAAAACATTTTAATACTGGGAACTTACGACGGGTCTTTCCGCAAACACCTGTTTTCAGTCACCCACTGATGTAAAAAACAAACCCCACACACAAAAAGAAAATACGTTCTCAGGAATCTGTACAGCAAAAATGTGATACAAGGTTAAGCTTGTCCGGCATACTAACTGCACACAAGTTCTGCCATCAGGAAAGAGGGATGTGGTCGTCTGGGATTACACTTTCTTCCATTATTAAACTGGGCACCGAGTCAAGCCAGGAATTTCGGCTTGGGCACCCAGTGACGTTTTGCTGACCGTGCCTGACCAGCTGCAAGAGAAACAACGGTGAGTGAAGCATGGTAGCTGGTCTCACAAATGGACGATTTACTAGACGTGGTCTTCGAAAATGCAAGAGTTCAACCCAAATCAACAAAGATTGCCAGAAACAGAGGGGACCGATACAAAGTGGGGCTAGTTGTGCTGCTCTAGGTCAGTCATGGCAAACCTTGGCACTCCAGCTGCTCTTTGACTTCAATTCCCAGAAGCCCAAGCAGACACACAGTAAACCTATTCGTGTGGAATCACAGACTTGACCTTCTGGTAACTGAAGTCCAAGAAGAGCTGGAGTGCCAGTAAACCCATTTGTGTGGATGCACAGAGACTTGGGTTTCTAGGAATTGGAGTCCAAGAACAGCTGGAGTGCCAGTAAACCCATTTGTGTGGATGCACAGAGACTTGGGCTTCTGGGAATTGGAGTCCAAGAACAGCTGGAATGCCAGTAAACCCATTTGTGTGGATGCACAGAGACTTGGGCTTCTGGGAATTGGAGTCCAAGAACAGCTGGAATGCCAGTAAACCCATTTGTGTGGATTCAAAGACTTGGGCTTCTAGGAATTGGAGTCCAAGAACAGCTGGTTCACCATCACTGTCCTAGGTGATCCAACCCCCATCTGGATTTGGGCGGGAGAAAACAATAGCAATTAAACTTATATATCACCCCATAGCTCTTAGTGTACTCTCTGGGTGGTCCACAAGGTAATTAGCATTTTGCCCCCAACCTGTTGGTGGACTCTTTTTACCCATCTTGGAAGGATGGAAGAGACTGGGTCAACGTGGCAGGGACAAAGGTGGAAAATGTTCTCCTGTCACAGAGCAACAGTTGCTCCCACTCCCCTCAAACTGGCTGAGGGCAGGAGCTCAGGGGGCTCTGTGGACTAACCTGACAACCCTGAGGACTAGCGGCTTGGGTGGTGAAGTCCACAAGGAAGGGTGATGGTCCCCAAGGGGATTAAATCCCACTTGAATCCATCTTGATGAAGGGCAGCAGCTTCATCCATCCCTGCCTGGGGATGATGATGAGGACTTTGCGTGCCAAAAGGGCTCAGGGCCAGAAAGTGACCTGTGAAACTGGATCTGTGGTACTATGGGTATCACACAGCGATGCAGAAGACAAATGGAAGACCACTGCATTATATTGTTCCCAGGACAATCTTCATGGCTGACCGCCATGAGGATTGCCAATATTCAGAATCTGATACGGTAGAACAAGAAGAAAAAGAAAATGTCATCAAGTTTAGGAACAATCGTCAGAGATGAGAGACCACTAGTCATCCCACAACTGCTTGCTGGCCTTCACCAGAGTATATCTACAGAGTTGAGCGGCCATGACTAGTGGTCCCTCATCTCTGACCGTTGATCTAAATCCAGCACAACATCCGTGATTTGTGTGATGACCATCAAAAGAGAAGTGGTGGTGGACATATTCCACCATCCAGGGCAGCAAAAACAAGCAAGTTCTGTTCTCACCTGGTGTTGGCAGGAGGCCGGGCCGGGTGCCAAGCAATGGCCGCTTAGAAGGGAGGTATGGAGGTGGCGGCGGCAGCGGACGGTTGGGCCTTTTAGAAGATTTTCTCAGAAGAGGTGGAGGTTTCCCCTTTGGGCCGGCCATTCCTGATACGGAAAAAAGAAACAATAGGTAATACCTTGTGGGGTAAAGCCACAGATCTGGATTCATTTGCAGTCTCAACTTAAAAAGACCCTGTGAAAAAGAATTACAGTGGACCCCATATAACGAACGCTTGGTGTAACAACAAATTCGTATAACTAAGCGTTTTTGTGCTATTGGCGATACCCCGCATAATGAAATTTGTTGTTATACAGGGTATCATTTTTTCTCGTTATATGGGGTATACCCTGTACAACAAAAAATATATCGTATAACGAAGAGCACCATGGAACTAAGCTTTTTCGTTACATGGAGTTCTACTGTACCATATTTGCCAGCATATAAGACACATCCGAGTATAAGGCCAGTGTATTTTAAGGGGGAAGTGCATCTTATGCGCCAGCAAATATGGTACATTTTAACTGCTGCTTTACCATTCAATAATTGATTCCAGGGACTACATGTAGCTAGAATGGGTAACTGGGTTTTAACCAAAATATTTACTTGCAAGTACAGTGGAACTCCGGATAACGACAAAACTTGGTTCCACAAGTCGTGTTGTTATCCAGATTTTGACGCTATGTGCATAAGGATGGGGAAAAAATGCCAAAAAAGTTGTTATCCGGAGCATCAATACCAAATGCCCTGCATAAGGACGTTTTTTCATCCTTATGCGGAGCATCACGTGGTGCATAACGAACGCGTCATTATGTGGATTTGTCCTTATCCGGTGCTGTTGTTATCCGGAGTTCCACTGTATCTGGAACTTTTTATTATTCTCCCTTTATTTACACTTAAGTCTTACTTTCTGCCACAAATAGTGCTGAAACAGTCACAACATATTTTAAAAAGTGTAATTATTTTTAAAAAATCAGCACCTCTCACTTCAAACCTATCTCAGCAAGCTGACTGGTCATCTGAATTGGAACATCTTGGCCTGCCAGTAGAATGAATCAAAGAGTTCAGTTCCTCCTCCAGGGAGTAGCCAGCAAGAAATTCCTATTTTGGGTTCCATAAATGTGCCACCAGTGGTGGTAGGAGAAGCCTTTTAGAGAACATCTGAATAATATGCAAGTCAACTGGGACGAATTTGTAGCAGTAAACTGAACTCGTTGGAAGTGACTGATTGCTCAATATGCACCCTCGTGTGTAAGGGAAGAAGATGATGAAGATGATTCGGTGGGAAAGAGAAACAGGACTCTCCTAAGGATCTCAAAACCCGGGCAGGATCATATGGGAGAGTGTAGTTTTGCAAAATAGTCAACTCTCAAGATAGGTACAGCTTTACAGGTCATAATCTGTATTTTAAGTTTTCACCACTTCTTCCACCAAAGTTGCCATAACTATGGGAACTTGTAATGCAGCCTGTAATTGGTCCCAAATCATAGGCTGGTCACAGCCAACATTTGTGAACATTTTGCAAATGTCCATTTGCAAACTGCCCACCAAAAGAGCTTTAATTTTTGTATAATTGCACCCAGATGTGATGTTTTCAGGGACTGGAGAAGCTGGTGACCACCCTCAACTCTGTAAATATACTTCTTGTCATCAGCAAAACCTGTCTGTTCAGATTCTGGACTGAATGCAGGATAGATCCTTGAAATGGTTTGAGGAAAACAAAGTCCCCCCCAAAAATACATAAATAAATATTTAACAATGGGACTGACTCAGTATCACAGAACAGCTTTTACAGATTTGAGCAGTCATAACATGGGATTTTACTGTATTTTGGTTTTCAATGCATTTCTACGGGAAATTGGATTCAATGCGTTCTGATGGGGAATTTGATTAAAGTAATTTTCGCTGTAAAAAAAGTCCCGGAGAATGCATTCATTACGTTAACCGAGGTCCCACTGTATTCGGATTCGGCAGAAGAAGTACTCCCGACACATCAAAAGATCATATATAAAATGGGCATGACCATGTGCCCAACAGAGTCTTAATTCTTTCACCAACCTGGTGTTGGGAGCAGAGCTCCTGACGGTCTTTCACCCAATAACGCTGGTTTGGCTGACAGCCCTCCTATAGGATTTCGCCCAGGCGTCGGAAGAAGAGGTGGCGGTTTGCTCAGCATCTGGGGCAGGATGCTAGTACTTGGTCTAATGTTTGGCAGGTAGGCAGGGTCTTCAACCGAAGTGGCCAAAACATCTGTTTCTGGAGCAAAGCCTGGAAAACCAAAGGTTAGCAAGCAACAGGCACTGAGGAGAGCAGACGAGATTCGTTAACAGGTTGTCGCTTATTGAAGCAACACACTCTCTCTTGGTAGAGGCAAGGACGTGGACTCTTTTAATAAGGATTTGGATTTACAGAAGCTGCCAGGTGCATGGAGCTATTTAAAGGAGCCGGACTCTAGAATGTTTTCGGTCACGGAATGTAACGCAGTGTCTGGATTTATACCCTTGTGTTCGCGAATGTGAAGCTTTTGATTTTCATTCCATTTTAGCGACCCGGGTCATAGTTTTTGCCATGTGAGATGAGAATGGTATTGGGAGACGGGAAGGGAATGAGGAGTTGGTTTCGGGACATTTGGACGCATCATAGAGGGCAGGATGGGAAGGGTTATCAATAGTGTGTTTCTTGATTTCCTACTGAAAGTGTCTCCTTTCCGAATTGCAATATTTTGAGGGGGGGAAACCCTTTGCCTTTTCTCTGTCTTCCCCTTTCATCACCAACAGTTCCACCCTCTCCTTTCACCATTAACAACAACTTTGCAAGAAATTCAACCCACCTGCAACAGGGATAGGCTCTGTTTCATGAAGGGATCTTTACAACTCTCTCGTAAGCAGTAAGAGTTTTCCCCGGCAAACAGAAACAGACATAAAGATGGCCTCTCTGCATACAGTGTTTGGTTCTATTTTACCCACTGCAACCACATATCCAGAGAAGTCACGGGAAATATAGTTCATGGATACCGTATTGTCGAAATGTATAGCAAAAGTTGCCAGCCTTTTGAAGCCGGGGGCCAAGTCACGCTCCCTCAGACAGCTTCGGGGGCCGGACGGCCATTCTGACCTTCCTCCACCACATGGCACTTCCGGGTGTGGTGGAGGCAGTGGGAGGCCCCACATGAAATGGCGCCGTGGGCCACATCCAGCCCACGGGCCGCAGGTTGAAAGGTTTAAGCCGTTTTTCAGGACATGTTTGCACTACTGTATAAAATGGCATATGACGGTTGTTTTTTTCAGGCATGGCAGGGAAGTACATTAGGTATTTTGTGTCTTTTTTTTAAAAAAATGTGGCATGTGAAGAGCTATTTTTGAACGAGTGGCGTTTACAGGGATGTTTGTAGGGGAAGAGGGGAGGAAATCATGAATACCTTCGAGCTTATTTCTCCTGGTCTTCAGGAAGTCACTTATTGAATTCAATTCTTCCATATACAAGTGTTTCCCCTCACTTAAGAGAAAGAGGAGATGTCTAATGCCTAGAGGCACATGGAAAGTCTCATAGAGCTCCCGTTCTAAGTAGTCCTCCGCCAGATCAGCTGCTCTGCGGTAAATCTCTGAACGTTCTTGCTGTTCGCGCGCAGCAATGATGTTCTCAAACTCTTTAGCTATCAGAGCCCGTGCATCCTCCATGGGCATGTTACGGTGTACTAAGGAGAAGAGAGACACCTTGCTTTTCAAAAAGTTAAAGACACAGAATGACAATAAAACAAATACAAAATTTCTGGGTGTGTTTTGGCACAATTCCTACACTCAAATTAAAAGCCAATTTTTTGATTCAGCGTCAAAGGGCAAGGTCACCCTTGCTAAAAATCCAGTCGTATCCAACTCTAGGGTTCGGCGCTCATCTTGTTTATAGCCAAAGAGCCAGCGTTGTCCACATCTACAGACTGTTTCCATGGTCATGTGGCAGACTTGTCTAGACACCGGAGTGCATGGAACGCTGTTCACCTTCCCAACGAAGTGGTCCCTATTTATCTACTTGCAATGTCTTGCTTTCGAACTGCTAGGTTGGCAGGAACTGGGGCAAAGACGGGAGCTCATTCCATCATGCAGAGCTTTTAACTGAAACGTATATGTTCACTACTCAACATAAACATGTTCAGTGCTATTAGGTGTCATGGCATGTGTGCTTTTGATAAGAAAAGGGGTGTATGTGTCATTTAAATTGAATTAATCTTGTAATTGGAATAATTTTATAATAATTTTATAAAACCAGCCCAGAATACAGGAACAATATTATTATTATTATTTTAAAAAACTAGTGTAGTCATTGTTTCCTAATTTTGGAAAAACACTCAGTACAACTCTCTTCCTTATTGTTTCAGATACTGGGAGAAAGTTAGGCCTGAAAATTAAAAAAAAAGAAGAAATGAATTGTTGCTTAGTGTGGAAGAGGTATGTATTATTATTACTTTTAATGTTCTGCACATTCTGCAGTATTTTAAAGGGAGATCTTAATTTTGAGTCAGAAGTAATATTCAACCTGGGGATATATTTTAATACGGTATAGGTCCGTATTGGCGGACTTTAGCACTCCAGGTATTCTTGGACTTCAATTCCCGGAAGCCAAAGTCTCTGTGAATCCACACGAGTGGGTTTACTGTGTGCATGCATGTGGATTCAGAGATTTAGACTTCTGGGAATTGAATTTTAAAAAAACCTGAAGTGCCAAAGTTCTCCATCACTGGTATAGGTTGACAAAAGACTAGGGCTGCACTTTCTTTTAAAATGGGGGGCCTGCTTTTCAATGAAGCTGAACTTACTTTTGATAGACTGATGAAGCATGATTACGGTGCAAGAGGAAAGTGCTACATTAGATGGCTCAACAAGAACGCAAAATGGGGAACCATCATTTTTAACTTCTTGGAGGGCACGGGTAAGACCTGATTCAGATGTAAGGTATATCATTTCCACCACAAGGCCATGATCCTGCAACCGATGGCCTATGGCTGTTGAATATTCCCTTGAAGGAAAAAAAAACAGAAGCAGGTTATTTTACAAATAATTCCGAAAAAATATATAAAGTTAGTGCCAGTGTTCTGAAGCCTCAAGGGTACAAAGAGAGTTCGCGTTAACAGTGTCTTTTCTGTTTACTTGGTCCACCTGAAATGGCAAGGACTGGTTTGGGTCCTTAGCTTTAAGCCGGAATTAAGCTGTCACCTGCAAAAAGTAAGTCTTGTACCATCATAACGCAAGCATACCCATGTATCTTTGATTTTGGAAATTGAAGAAGGTTGGGAGTGGTTAGTAGTCAGGATAGGAGACCACTGGGCAATAGGAGTGATCTCCACATAGAGGTACAAAAGACTCTTGCCTGAAACTCCCAAAATATGTTGCTCATTAGAGGTGACAAGAACTGACTATGTGGACCACAGGTCTGACTTGGTGTAGGGCTGCTTCCTGCACCTAAGCCCCATGAGCAAAAAAGATTGCTCCTGGCTGCCCAGTGTCTACAGACACTAGATTAAAAGGTACATTTGAAAGGTACAGGTTTATGTAGCATCAGAACTCCAACTTCTACACCAGGGAATGGGCAACTGTGACCATTCAGTTGTTTCTGGACTTCTTCTTTTGCTGCTGCTGCCTTATCCAAATCCGAATCTTGGCAATCCTCATGGCAATCAGCCATGAAGACTGTCCTGAGAATATAATGCAGTGGTCCTTCATCTGCCTTCCGCATCGCAGCATGACCCCTGTACCACTGATCCAGCTCCATGAGTCGCTTTCTGGTGCTGAGCCCTTTTGGCATGCAACATCCTCATCAACCCCAGGCCAGGATGGATGAAGCTGCTGCCCTCCATCAAGATGGAGTCAAGTAGGATTTAATCCTCTTGGGGATCATCACCCTTCCCTGCGGACTTTGGCACCCGAGCCGTTAGTTCTCAGGGTTGTCAGGTTACTTAACCGCCGCCTGACACTCGGCATTGAGTTGCTGGTAGTAGAGTCTGCTCTATTACCATAGCAGGGTAACCTGGCCAGACTGACGTTTCTGGACTATGTTCCCATAATTTCTCAGCATAGCCTAAAAGTGAAATCAGTTTTCTCCATTAGAGAAACTCAAACAGAAAAAGGAGGAATATTTGAAAATCAACAGTCAATAAGAATTACTAACACATGGTGTATAAAAGAGGTGTGGGCAGGTGTGAACTTCTAAATAATTTTGGCTCACAACTCATTTCTTGACTATAGAAAACAGAATGGCTAAACCAGGGGTTCTGAACCTTTTCAAGCCAGGGGCCGGGTCACTCTCTCTCAGTCAGCTTCGAGGGCTGGATGGCCATTATGCCCTGCCTGCAAAATGTGGGTGGCCGTTTTGTCCCAACAACTCCAAAGGGACAGTGTCCATTTTGTTTCTCGGATGCCCTTGGAGGGCCACATGAAATGGTGCCATAGGCCGGGCCATAGGTTGCGAACCCCTGGGCTAAACCTTTCTGTGGGTTAAGCTAAACAGACTTTGGTTTACATGTATTTTGGCGCAAGCATCCACTGTTATGTAGGTGAACTGCATGAGAACACAAAATGATACTCGGTTTCATTCTATTTCAGGGGCATCGGGAAGAAGGCTTTGAAAACCTAGTTAATTGACAGAACATGTTTAAGTGTGATTCCTGCTCATTTGTAAAACACGAAGCAGTGTTTTCTGGAAGAGTGGGTAATTAACAGACCATAATTCATAAGAAGGACTGAGTACAAGTCATCTTTGTAGACCTTTACATGCATTTCTGCAAATCAAAAAAGAGGGAGATAGCAAGAATTACATTTCAAAGTAGTTTAGGAAATAACCCCCCAGTATGTCGTTTTCAGTTTGTATTCAATACTTATTTGCTACTAGATTCCTGTTCTGGTTCATTGCATGTTAATAATCGTCATTGACTCTATAGTGGAGGCTTTGTTTTAATCTTCATGGCAAAATGTAAAATCATTTGGGCAAGAACATCAGGCAGATGTCAAGAAACAGTAACTATCAACAGGAAGAGGGTGAAGTAATATGATGTGCTATGAGTATTCTACATTTCAAAACAATTTTGAATTAACCCTGGTTGATGATTTGTCATATCAAAACCGGTGCAAATTTATTACTATGCTCAAAGTAATATTTCAGTTTGAGAATGTTTTAAGGATATACTTCAAACTCCCCCTTGCCTCAGAGAGCATGAACAGCTGAGATTAATGTCCTGTTATCTTTTACACAAGCATTTTAGTGAGTGACATTGGAATGCCTTGTCCAGGTTTGAAACTGTATTTGGTCGTACAACCGAGAGGGCAGATGGCTGAGTGGCGTCATCGTTTGAGGAATGTAAGAACGAGTCTTGCATGAGAGGACAAATGACGAAGACCATCAACATTATATTATCTTGCTCCAGCTGGACACCAAAGATTAGTCCACTAATGGCAAGCGTAGGCAGATGAAAGGCAGATATATATCCAACCCATCTGCCTATTACTGGATGGGAAAATGGAAGAAGTTATAAAAATAATGTGCTATAATAATAATTTCGCGTCGGAGGTTACTCTGGGTTGAAAGGATTTTTGATGGAGAAACTTGGCTCAGGGGACACCCGAATGAGGCTCCTTTCATGTCTCGAGTGCAGCCCTCAGGTATCGAAACCCGACCTTCCAGTCTCCAAACTCAGTGTCTTAACCAATAAGCCACCAGATGTGCTAAAGAACTCTAATGGCTGGATAGCCCAGTGAGTTATAATCTGGCTGTGGAGCCAGAGGTTGGGAGTTCAATTCCCTCTATGTATGCCGGAACAGCCAGCTTGTGTAACCTTGGGCAAACTGCACAAAGTGCCCCCTGAAGAAGGGAAGGGTAAACCATTTCTGAATACCCTTAACTTAGAAAACTTTGAAAAGAGTTGTCCAGAACTGACTTGATGGAACACAATTATTATTATTAAGGAACTCCAATATTGATCCCATGTATTGACAATGAAATATTCAGGGGAAAATATGATATAAGCCATGTTTAAAATCACCGCCAGATAGATTCACTGAATGTCGAGTGAATAAACATCTTAAATTATGCTGATAATTCATTAAGTGAAAACTGAGAGCGTACTGCAGTATTTCAACAGAGACAGCAATTGCTTTTATGATAGAAAATGTGCTTGAGTACTACGTGGAGAATCAGAAAATAGCTTCCAAGGGAATAGCTTCAGGATGCAAATTAAGACGCTCTGGTTAACATTGATACTACAGCAGATTGACGAGTCAGAGGGGAATGACGAAGTGAGAAAACCTTGATTTAAATATTATAGAACTCCCAGTGTTTCATTATTTAAGAAAGACGTAGGTATCAGATTTGTCTTTAACTGTACCAGAAAGTGTTGAAGAAAAGGGAAACCAAAATATTACCTAAAGATGAACGCAATAAAAGGTACTAAGTTGTACAAAAGTATAGTCAAGCAGTTACAATGTATAAGTGCATGTAATTATTTTGATAAGAGGAGAAACAAAATAAAAAGTATTTAGGTGGCAAATGGAACATTAAATATCAAATGCTGGTGATACAGTTTGTACTGAAATGCTTAGTATTAAAAGTCAACTCACGTGGAGATTAAGCCTTGGTGAAACCGAATTTATGGAATATAATCTCATCTGCTCTCAGTTTGTAGAGATAACTATTGAGATCTAAAGTACTTTTAAAAAATTGATTTCATCTAGCAGTAATACAGTCCCATTAAAATCTCCATTAAAAAAATCAAATGTTTTTTTAAAAAAAAAACACAGAAAACTGGTATATGGAGTCATTCAATATATGTTTGTGCAATTTAGTTCAAAACAATGAATCTTACTGCAGGCACTTAAAAATTTATCATTCAAAATTATAAATCTTTGTTAATACTGTGTATTTCACATTTAATTAAGTGGACAGGCTGTATAAGTGGCAATATTTTTTTAACCATTGACTGCAAAAGCCTGTAGCTTTTATGATCAAATTTTTCAATGTTTCTTTTAAGTAAAGCTTTTTTATTGGATACAGTCGTAAGAATCAGAAGCATGCTCAAGTAGGGGCTGCTGGCAGACAACAACATGCTGTGTGAATGAAGAGAGATACAGCATCCAGCTCATTTGTTGGTCTGCAGATTACTACCGGAAACACGTACTGATGAAGATTCAATTTTGGCCAATGACAAAGCCAAGAAAGTGGCTTCATTTGGGCAGTTTAAAGTTTGATCTGGACATTAAAAAAAAGGTAAGAATCAGTTTTAAATGGATAATTGGAACACTGCAAAAGGTAGACAAATCAAATCGTACTTTCAGCAATAGGGCTGGTGTAAATTTGCATCCTTAAATGTGGCTCAAAAGCAGTAATTAGGAAAGGGATTTTAAAGGGATGGTAAGTGCTGAACCATAAGTGCATGAGCATAGGTGGGTGGGGGAAAAAGAACACAGGAGTGGATTCAGCATCTCTTTTTAACATCATCCTGCATCTCTTTAAAATGCAGATTAGGCAGACCCCTATATGTAAAACCACAGAGAGGCTGCAGTTCCGGGTAGAAGGGGCAGCAGACATTCATATCCTGTCGCATGTTTGCATCACTTCAGGGGGGGAAATACTTTTAGGAAATGCAAACACTCTGGAAAGATTGGTTACATTTACTGTCCAAATAAAAAGCAAACATGACAGCATTAGGTTCAACACTCACTACCATTCACGGTCTTGTCTCTGAGGAAGAAACTTACGCTTGTTCTTTGCTGATTGAAACAATGACGCAATCAGAGGGTCGATCTTTTTCATATTCCTTCTCTATCAGCTGGTAAAACTGCAGGTACAGCTTCTCCCGAAGAGCATCCTTGGTGTAGTCATCATCTGAAGAGGTAAGAAAAGACGCTAAAAAAGTGTAACTGGCAAGGCTATTTGAACACTTTGTGGACCGCTCCACCTCTTTGGTGGTAATATAAAAATGCAGCATAAGGAACAAAACATATTTTGGCAAATCCCCAAAGCTTGGTTCTAGAAGCACCTCAGAGGCCAGGACGTAGGAATGCATTACAATCTTCATGCCTTCTGATCAGATACAGGAACCTTGGGGGAGGGGGGGGGGAGACTTCAGCTGAGTGTGGGATTCTGGGAGATGTAGTTCAGGAAACAAGGATCCCCTACCAATGATTCCAAACTACACCATACAACTAGGAAGCAGACCCCGGGTTATATTTATTTGTGCATGCCAACTGCAAGGCTCAAGTGGCTAGGATGCTGACTGGAAGGCAGGAGGTCAGCAGTTCGATACCCGAATACTGCAGGATGGAATGAAGCTGGTCTTTGTCCCAGCTCCTGCCAACCTAGCAGTTCGAAAGCAAGAAATTGCAAGTAGATAAATAGGGACCACTTCAGTGGGAAAGTAAACAGTGTTCCGTGCGCTCCGGTGTCTAGTCATGCCTGCCACATGACCATGAGAATGTTTGCAGAAGCAGACAGCGCTGGCTCTTCGGCTTTGAAACAGAAATGAGCACTGAACTCTAGAGTCGGATACAACTAGCTTTCGAGCAAGGGTGACCTTTACCTTTACTAATGCTATTTCATCACAAGGCAGCAGAGAAATAATCTTACCTTTCTCAGAATAGTGATATCTCTCATAGTTATTTTCATTCTCTGTCGATGGGTGATACTGTTGCCCAAAGAGCTCTTCAAAGCTAAGTATGTTATACACAAAGAAAATCAAGATTAAAATAACATTTCCTGCCACCTCTGAGCAATCTCTTCTCAGGGTAATGGGGTGTGTGAATTCTTATTCTGTTATTATCTCCTTTGCCAAATTACAGGTGAAACTCAGGAAACTAAAATATCGTGCAAATGTTCATTCAGTTCAGTAATGCAACTTAAAAGGTAAAACAAATATATGAGTGACTCATTACACGCAAAGTGAGATAGTTCAAGCCTTACTTTGTTATAATATTGATGTTTATGGCTTACAGTTTATGAAAACCCCAACCCCCTCAATCTCATGTACCCCATAATCATCACATAATCTCATGTACACTGTATGCCATGATCATCACAATTATAATGAATTAAGGCATGACATCTCTCACTTTGCATGTAGTGAGTCTATCTCATATATTTGTTTCACCTTTTAAGTGAAATGAATGAACATTTGCACGATATTCTAATTTTCCGAGTTTCACCTGTATATTGGTAGTCAATTTTCTTGACTATTATTCTGCTAGGCAACAACAGAGACAGGATAAATCTAGCATAGGAGACATGTACATGGCAGGATGTGTGGTTGATGGTATTAAGGAAAACATTTAGCTCTAAATTAAATCAGAATTAGCAAACAGAGAGAAAAATAAAGATGTAAACTGGGTAGAATTGTATATTATTTGGTCTCTAAAATTATGATACGCAAACACACACTCCCTCCCCCTGGTTTATTTCAATTTCTTTAAAGTATTTTTAATGGTTCATTCCAGCTTTGGTTTGCTTTGTAAATCATTTTTTCAAACCTCAAGATGAAAGTTGTTTGTAAATACAGAAATCAACTAGCCAAAGTTCAGGAATATAAGAAGCTGCCTTACACCATAGAAGACGCTTTGGCCACTTGGCTGACCATAGTCTCCGTTGACAGTGCCTTTTTACCTTTACAGAGGCACCTCCCAACTGACCCTTTCATAACTTGAAATGTTAGCAATTAGGCAAGGACCCTTCAGCAATCCAGTGACTGGTGTTGCAAATCAGGAGGTAGAATAAGCACCAACTCCTTTGAACCACCAGCCATCTAGGGATTTGCAGTCAATGCACGAGTTCTACCACTGAATGGCTGGATGGTCATTTTGCCCTGCCTGCACGATGGGGGTGGCCATTCTGTCCCAACAGCTTCAAAGGGGGTGGCCATTTTGTTTCTTGAATTCCCTTGGAATTCTAGCATGATTTCAGTTGTATCCCGAAAGCAACTGTCTTCTCTATGCAGTACTGGACACCATTCAGACAAGATGCAAGTTCCCAGGAAAACAGGTGCCCAAATGGCCTTCAGGGAAAAGGACTAGGCCAAAAGGAAGATGTGAGATCAGCAGCTATGCTTCAGATGCAGAGAACAAGCATCCTGGAAGCTCTCAATTCAACTAATCACTATTTGTTCTATTCCCAGCAATTATTGAAGAGAGCATTATAGTTAAAATAATTGCACAGAAAACCACTCTCACCTGTTAGCATTTTCATATTCTGTTGAATAATTATCAGGACCTGAATAGGAGGTCTTCTGAATGGATTTGTAAGGATTTATGCTAGAAGTAGTAAAACATAGAGAGAGAAAAATCAAGAAAAAAAATCTTTGGATTGTGCTGACTTAAAAAGATATTGCAAGAATATGTTATAAGAACTCACTCAAAAGCTTACATCCTACCGCTGCATAGATCGCAACAGTGTATATCAGAGGTGGCAAATCTATGGCAGGCGTGCCAGAGGGGGCACTCAGAGCCCTCTCTGTGGGCATGCATGCCATCGCTCCAGCACAGAGTTTGCCCCGTCCCTCTGCCGAGCAGCCCAATGGGAGTGCTTCCTTCCTCTCCCCACCCCCCTGCACAGAGTTCGCCCCACGGCTCTGCGGCATGGATGGCAGCCTGTTGAGTTTGGGCACTCAGTCTCTAAAAGGTTCACCATCAATGGTGTGTATCTATGTAAGAGGGTCACCTTCGAAGAATAAGAAGGATAACTTGTGTAGACACAAGAGGGATTAAGTTCTTTGGTGTTACAACTATCAGAAACCAGACACACGCAGAGTTAATCTGTCAAATATTGAGTTTGATCCTCAACACATGTCTGTTCACGAGAGCTTCTGCAATGTGAAGTCTAAAACATTTGGAAGAACAAAGAACTACTGAGATAGATGCAAAAATGGCACCTTTACATAAGAAATGCATAAAGGTGCTTTTAAAAAAAGAAAACATACATATTAATGCAAACAAAAACATTGTACTTACTCCAGAAGTCGGGGAATCCATCCAGGTCTATGTCTACATTCAATGAAGAGGAAGGGGGAAAGAGTGCAGATTAAGATATGTAGAAAATATAGCGTTAATTGCTGTCACTACATCAAAAGTGTAATTAAAAGTGCAGATTTACTTTGAATATACAGATTTAAAACAAATCAGATTGATAAACTGAGAGGCAAGGCAGGAAGTTATAGCCCTATTCAGGTGTGATTAAACTTTCATAGGACACTGAGATTAGGAACTTTAGAGGCAAATGATTCCCGGCTTCAACCCTGGAAATCCAAGCAGGGGTTTTCTGGAAAACTGCTGTTCGCTAATACTGGTTTCATTAAGCCAGATGGTGTGATGGTTTGAGTCAGTATAAGGCTGTTATCAGCTCTGAATTAGGGTGCTTTAGTAACAGTTTTTAGAAACTGTGACAGTTCTTGGATTAACAAACAAAGATCAAGCAAAATCAGGAACAAAAAATGCCGAATTAGCCAGGAATCATGATCTGCCATTATATAGGAATGTTGCCACTAATGAGGATTGGGAGAAAACTTAAAAAAATATGATGTGGTGCACTTTAGACAAGTGCCTATTTCCTAAAAGATTTAAATGTATACCTGCATTCATGCGGAAATGTCAGTGACGACAATGGGATTATTTCTTTTATTACTTAACTGCAAAATTCAACCTATTTAATGTTTAGAAAAGCGTAATCAAATACGCACACTCTGTTTTAAAAGGAGTCATAATTATGTTAGGAAAGGGAAGAGTTTAGTTCAGTTGTTCCCAACTTTTTAAAGGCTATGCCCCACCTAAACGTCTCTAAAATCCTGATCACACACACACACACCCGTGACATAATTCTTATTATTCAAGAAGTGAACTCCTATTCACGTGGAGGAAGCATAAAAAGCCATTCACTTGGTCTAAACTTTCTCAAATTGCCCTCCTTAAAAATCAAATTGCTCCCCTGTGGGGTGTGTTGCTTAGATAATTTTACTAACTCACTGAAGTGGGTATATTAGTCAAAAAAATGACACTAGCTTCTAAAATGATTTAAATTCTAACTATTCTTTTAATAAATGAATAAACAAATTTTAGAAACAAGTAAACACATATCAGAAAGCAAAAACAAAAACACTGCAGCACTTTAAAGACTAGCTGCTATATTTTTAATGTGAGCTTTCATGGAGCAAGTCCACTTCATTAGACATAGGAATGAAATAGCAAGGCATGAGCTTATATACACCAGATACAGAGGCATAGAGTGATTAAATCAAAATGCAAATCAATACAGTTTCCCACAGCTAGAAGTGGTAGATGATCTCTGGTTGTTATTCAGATCCGCTCTAAATGTCCTCTATTCAATTTTAAATGTGGGGAATTACAAAACAAACACCTGGCATTACAATGTGTTTTTCTTTTCTGATATGCCTGAAACACAGACTAACATGGGTACTATTCCCAAAATTACATAAATTATTTTTACCTGTTTTCAGGATCAGGTGCTTGTGCCTGATCTGCATTTACGTTGACCCATGAAGACATTTTAGCTTCTAAATGGAAGGGAAAAAGCTGTTACTTTTTCATAAATTTCAAATATTACTTCATCAATCATCCCTTTCTTTCATACATGAGCATTGACAAGACACAGTGTGTATGTGTGTGTGTGTGTGTATAGAGGTATTTTGTCATGTGCTGTTTGACTTTTGGGAGAGTGGAGGATGGAAATTCAACAGAGTGAACTGAGATATTTGTAAGAATAGATAACGTACAGCTATATACAAACACAAACACACATTTATACATATACACACACGTATATCTGTGTATCAGAGAGTAAACAAAGCAGAACAGCCAAAAAAAGACAAAAAAATGTTGTGGCGCCTTGAAAACTAACTTAAAGACTAACTCCTGTATTTGAACGTGAGCTTTCGTGGACCAAATCCACTTCATCAGATGAAAATTCACAGTTAAATATAAGAGTTAGTCTTTAAGTTAGTCTTTAAGGTGCCACAACACTTTTTGTCCCCCCCCCCTTTTTTTTTTTTTTTTGCTGTTTTGCTTACTCTCCGATATGCTTGCACAGACTAACATGGTTACCGCTTCAAACATATATCTTTGTGTGTTTCTTTAGCTGTTTTTGTTTGCTGTAAGACCAAGCCCTATCATTATATATACATATACACACACATATTTTGTTGTTCAGTTGCATAGTTGAGTCTGACCCTTTGCGACCCCAAGTGTCAGGAGTTCTCAATCTTTTAAAGCCAGGGACCGGGACACGCTCCCTCAGACAGCTTCAGGGGCCGGATGGCCATTTTGCCCTTCCTCCACCACATGGGCTGCAGGTTGAGAATCCCTGCCATATATAAAACAATGGTAAAGCTGTTCAACCAGAGATGGAAACAGAAAGCAAAGGATATAACATTTTGGAGTTCAGTTGATTTGCACTAAAAGCGACGACAAATCGATACTGGATAATGGACATATATAGACAGAGACATAGGTATGTATAGACCCATTCATCTATAGCAGGAGTTCTCAACATTTTAAAGCTGGGGGTCAGATCATGCTTCCTCAGACGGCTTCAGAGGCCGGGCGACCATTTTGCCCTTCCTCCAACACATGGCATTTCCTGGTGTGTTGTAGGCAGTGGGGGCCACATGAAATAGTGACGTGGTCCTACAGATTGAGAATCCCTGATCTATAGAAATGTACAGATATAAAGCTATATGCAAACACACACACACACACACACACACACATATATATATACAGTAAAACTACGACTTACAAACGCCCCGTTACATAAAATTTCGACTTACATAATGATTTTGTGCTAAAACCATGTCCCGATTTACACAAATTCCTATGGGTTTGCTTCGAGTTACATAAAGATTCTTTTTCCTTCGGGTTTGTTTTGAGTTACATAAATATTCTTTTTCCTATGGGTTTGCTTCGAGTTACATTAAAAGAAATCCTATGGGTTTGCTTTGAGTTACATAAAGATTCTTTTTCCTATCGGTTTGTTTCGAGTTACGTAAAAAATCTTTTTCCTATGGGTTTGCTTTGATTTACATAAAAATTTCATTTTTCCAATGGGTTTGCTTCGAGTTACATTAAAAAAAATTCCTATGCGTTTGCTTTGAGTTACATAAAGATTCATTTTCCTATTGGTTTGTTTCAAGTTATGTTAAAATTCTTTTTACTATGGGTTTGCTCCAATTTACATAAAAAAATCATTTTGCCAATGGGTTTGCTTCGAGTTACATTAAAAAAAATTCCTATGGGTTTGCTTTGAGTTACATAAAGATTCTTTTTCCTATTGGTTTGTTTCGAGTTACGTAAAAATTCTTTTTCCTATGGGTTTGCTTTGATTTACATTTACAAAAATCATCTTCCCAATCGGTTTGCTTCGAGTTACATTAAAAAAAATTCCTATGGGTTTGCTTCGCGTTACATAAAGATTCTTTTTCCTTTGGGTTTGTTTTGAGTTACATAAATATTCTTTTTCCTATGGGTTTGCTTTGAGTTACATTAAAAAAAATCCTATGGGTTTGCTTTGAGTTACATAAAGATTCTTTTTCCTATCGGTTTGTTTTGAGTTACGTAAAAATTCTTTTTCCTATGGGTTTGCTTTGATTTACATAAAAATTTCATTTTTCCAATGGGTTTGTTTCGAGTTACATTAAAAAAAAATCCTATGCGTTTGCTTTGAGTTACATAAAGATTCTTTTTCCTATTGGTTTGTTTCGAGTTATGTTAAAATTCTTTTTACTATGGGTTTGCTCCAATTTACATAAAAAAATCATTTTGCCAATGGGTTTGCTTCGAGTTACATTAAAAAAAATTCCTATGGGTTTGCTTTGAGTTACATAAAGATTCTTTTTCCTATTGGTTCGTTTCGAGTTACGTAAAAATTCTTTTTCCTATGGGTTTGCTTCGATTTACATTTACAAAAATCATCTTCCCAATCGGTTTGCTTCGAGTTACATTAAAAAAAATTCCTATGGGTTTGCTTCGAGTTGCATAAAAACCAATTTAAGGGAAAAAAACCTACAGAACACTTTTTTTTCGCAAGTACGGGTTTTACTGTACACACAAATTCACAACACATATACTGTGTACATATAAAGACACACAGAGACATACAAATATGCAGATAATTTTTTGAAGCGGTAGCCGCGTTGGTCTGTGCAAAACATATCAGAGAGTAAACAAAACAAAAAAAAGGCAAAAAACAACAAATGCTGTGGCACCTTAAAACAAGGGTGCCCACACTTTTTGGGCCATGCTGCAGGCTGGTTACTTGGTTCAGTGGGGGACACAGTTCCAGTCCCTGATGTCAATTTCATCCAGTCCACGGAGCCCTCGTCACTCCCATGTACGGGCGCATTTGACTTCTGCTCCCGGGAACACATTGTCTTACATTGTATCTCCATTGTAATACATCAAGTTCGGCTAGGAAGTGTCCTTGCGTATTGTTACTTTTTGCTCCCAATTTGCTAGGAGCTTCCAGCAATGCCAGGTGGCATCACTGCCCCGACCATTGGGAACTTGCTAGTGCTAAATAACGACGATTATAAATTTAATGTGAGCATGGAGTCTAACTAATAAATCATTACTACACAAATCAATGCACCATCACTACAGAGACCTAGTATGGATACCATCCTTTTTAACCATGAAACTCCAACACCCCCTTTGGTTGCCAGAATGTCTATGACATCTGAGTGTTCAGCAAACCCACTTCCTACACTTTATACAAATACACATCTCTGAACAGCATGAGCACATCATCTTCTGCTAATCCTGGAATGGAGGGGCAGCAGAATCTAGATCTCACTTCACTCATTTTTTTATTGTTTAAAGGTGTTTTTTTAAAATAGTTTTTTAGTGGGATTTATGCAATTCGTGATGTTATTGTTGTACGCCGCCCAGAGTCACTTGCCGAGTGGGCGGCAATACGAATGTGACAAATAAATAAATGAATTGACATTGGGGGCCGCATCCGGCCCACCCCAGGGCGTAATTTGGGCACCTCTGTTTTAAAGGCTAACTCCCTGTATTTTGATGCTAGCTTGGCTCACGAAACCTAATATTAAAAGACAAGAGTTAGTTCTTTAAAGATGCCACAGCGTTTCTTTTGTCATTTTTTGTTTACCCTCTGAAATACACACAGAAAGAGATACATATACAATATATTCAGGCAAGCTTTGGGGGTGGGGGGGGAGATGAAATGGCCCCTCCTGGCCCACTGCCCTCTTCCTCCTCCTCAGGTGGCCCACCCAAAGAAGCCCCTCACTCGCCCACCGGATGAGAAGCTCCGCGGCTCCGCTTCGAATTTCTGCCCCGGCCTCGCTTCCCACACCGCCGCGCGCCTACAACCCGGGTCCGGGGAGGGAGAAAGAAAGGCCTTCCTCCTCCTCCTCCTCCTCGGCAGCCGTGTGGGTACGGAAGAAGGCAGACCGGCCACGACCGCCCATTCCCGGCTCCTCCTCTTCCGCGGGCGGCGACGGATAGGGAGGGAAAGCGGGCAGGACTAGCGGCCCTAACGCCAGGGCAGAGCGCGGCCTAAGCTGGGCCTACTAGTGGCGCCTGGGGACCAGCGCGGCCTAGTCGGTTTCCAGGGTAACGCCTCAGCGCTAGCTCGCGTAGGGACCGCCATCATGGCCCTACCTGGAGGAGGGTCATCCTTAGGGTGGGTTTTCAAAACAGCTATTCCCGTTGGAATGTCTCACGATCTTGGCAAAATTGGAAAAAAGTGTGTGTGTGGGCGGGGTGGGGGGGGGGAGGAAAAATAATAATTTTATTTATTTATTCACATTTATCACCATAGGGACTGCAGTGGCTCAAGTGGATAAGACGCTAACTGGGAGGCGGAAGGTCAGCAGTTCGATTCCCGAGTTCTGCAGGACGGAATGAGCTGCCACATGACCACGGACACGTCTGCAGAAGCAGACAGCGCTGACTCTTTGGCTTAGAAACAGAGATGAGCACTGCACCCTAGAGTCGGATACGACTGGCTTTCGAGCAAAGGAAACCTTTACTTTAATCAGCTCCCACCTTTGTCCCCGGCTCCTGCCAACCTAGCCGTTTGAAAGCAAGACATTGCAAGTAGATAAATAGGGACCACTTTGGTGGGAAAGGTAAACAGCGCTCCGTGCGCTCCGGTGTCTAGTCATGCCTGCCACATGACCGTGGAAACGTCTGCAAAAGCAGACAGCGCGGGCTCTTCGGCTTTGAAACAGAGATGAGCACTGCACCCTAGAGTCGGATACGACTGGCTTTCAAGCAAAGGAAACCTTTACCTTTACTATCATGTGCCAGGCATAACTAGACACCAGGAGCACAGGGAGCACTGTCACCTTTCCTGCTGAAGTGGTACCAGTTTAGTAAAGGTAAAGGTTTCCCCTTGCTCGAAAGGCAGCCGTATGCAGCTCTAGGGTTCAGTGCTCATCTGTGTTTCAAAGCCGAAGAGCCAGAGCTGTCTGCTTCTTTCTGCAGGCGTTTTCCGTGGTCATGTGGCAGGCATGACTACTAGACACTGGAGCGCACGGAATGCTGTTTACCTTCCCACTGAAGTGGTCCCTATTTATCTACTTGCAATTCCTTGCTTTCGAATGGCTCGGTTGGCACTCGGGAATTAAACTGCTGACCTTCCGCCTCCCAGTCAGCGTCTTGAGCCACTGCAGTTTTATTTATCTACTTGCCATTTCTTGCTTTTGAACTGCTCGGTTGGCAGGAGCTGGGGCAAAGATGGGAAGCTAATTCTCGTCCTGCAGTACTTGGGAATCGCACTGCTGACCTTCCGCCTCCCAATCAGCGTCTTAGCCACTTGAGCCACTGCAGCATTATTAATAAGATGCAGCATTATTAATAAGATACAGTTGGGCTGTATCTTATTAATAATTTGTTGTTGTTGTTCAGTCGCACAGTCGACTCCGACCCTTTGCGACCCCATGGACCATTTTCCTCCAGGCGCCTCTGTCCTCTACCATCCCCCTCAGCCCTCCCAGCTCTGTGCCCATTGCGTCTACAATACCATCTATCAATCTCATCCTTGGCCTCCCCCTTCTTCTTTTGCCCTCCACCTTTCCCAACATCAATGCCTTCTCAAGTGAATCCTCCCTTCTCATTTGATGTCCAAAGTATTTCAGCTTCATCTTTACTATTTGACCTTCCAGTGAGCATTCAGGGTTAATTTCTTCTAAGATTGACCTATTTGTTCTCCTCGCTGTCCAGGGGACTCTCAAAACCCTCCTCCAACACCACATTTCAAAGGCATCTATTCTTCTGCGTTCAGCCTTCCTAATTGTCCAGCTCTCACATCCGTACATTACTACTGGGAAGACCATTGCTTTGACTATTCTAATTTTTGTTTTCAATGTGATGTCTCTGCTTTTCACTATGTTCCCCAGGTTTCTCATTGCTTGTCTCCCAAGAATCAGTCGCCTTTTTATTTCATGGCTACAATCCCCATCTGCAGTGATCTTTGATCCTAAGAAAGTAAAATCTGTTACTGCTTCTACTTCTTCCCCGTCTATTTTCCAGGAACTGATGGGGCCTGTTGCCATTATCTTGGTTTTCTTGATATTGAGTCTCAAGCCAGCTTTTGCACTCTCCTCCTTCAGCCCAATCAAGAGATTCTTTAGGTCTTCCTCACTTTCTGCCATTAGGGTGGTATCGTCTGCATATCTCAGATTGTTGATGTTTCTCCCAGCAATTTTGATCCCATATTGTGATTCCTCCATCCCTGCACTGCGCATGATGTGCTCTGTGTATAGGTTGAATAAGCATGGTGACAAAATGCAGCCTTGTCTTACTCCTTTTCCTATTCCAAACCACTCTGTCATTCCGTGTTCTGTCCTAACTGTTGCTTCTTGGTTCATGTACAGATTTCTCAGGAGGCATATGAGGTGCTCTGGTATTCCCATCTCTTTAATTACTTGCCACATCTTGTTGTGGTCCACACAGTCAAATGCCTTAGTGTAATCAATAAAACAAAAGTAAACTTGTTTCTGATATTCCTTTGTTTTCTCCATGATCCAGCGTATGTTGGCAATGTGGTCTCTAGTCCCCCTGCCTCTTCTGAAACCAGCCTGCACCTCTGGTAATTCTCTCTCCACATGTTGCTGTAGTCTATCCTGTATTATCTTGAGCATCACCTTGCTGGCATGTGGGATGAGCGCGATTGTTCGATAATTTGAGCATTCTTTGGCATTGCCCTTTTTTGGGATTGGGACGTATACTGATCTTTTCCAATCCTGTGGCCACTGTTTTGTTTTCCAAATCTGCTGGCATATTGAATGCAGTAATTTGACGCCGTCATCTTTTAGCGCTTTGAAGAATTCAACTGGGATACCATCATCTCCACTAGCTTTGTTGTTTGCAGTGCTCTTTAGGGCCTTTATGACTTCGCTCTCCAGGATGTCTGGCTCAAGTTCAATTTCTTCATCATTGTGATTATCAGGAGTGTTGATGTCCTTTTTGTAAAGTTCCTCTGTGTACTCTTTCCATCTTTTCTTAATCTCTTCTGCATCAGCTAGCTCCTTTCCGTTTTTGTCCCTTATCATGGTCATTTTTGCTTTAAATGTTCCCTTGATTTCGCCGATTTTTTTGAAAAGATCTCTGGTTCTGCCTCTTTTGTTATTTTCCTCCATTTCTCTGCACTGTTCTTTTAGGTAGTTTTCCTTATCTCTCCTTGCTTTTCTTTGAAATTCTGTGTTCAACTGATTGTAGTTTTTCCTTTCTCCTTTGGCTTTTGCGTTCCTTCTTTCCTCTGCTATTTTAAGAGCCTCATCAGACAACCACTTTGCTTTCTTACTCTTCTTTTCTTTTGGTATGGTTTTCTTTGCGGCTTCCTGCATGATGTCCCTCATCTCCGTCCATAATTCTTCTGGTACTCTGTCTACTGAGTCTAAGCCATTAAATCTGTTCAGCACCTCCACCGCGTATTCTTTAGGGATGCTGTCTAGGTGATATCTTTCTGGTCTCCGTGTTTTCCCTATTTTCTTTAGTCTAAGCCTGAATTTTGCGATCAATAGGTTGTGATCTGAGCCACAGTCTGCTCCAGGTCTTGTTTTTGCTGACTGTATGGAGGTTCTCCATCTTTGGCTGCAGAGTATGTAGTCAATCTGGTTTCGGTGTTGGCCATCTGGTGATGTCCATGTGTAAAGTCGCCTCTTGTGTTGTTGGAAGAGAGTGTTTGCTATGACCAGTGCGTTCTCTTGGCAGAACTCTATCAATCTTTGCCCTGCTTCATTCTGTGTTCCAAGACCAAATTTGCCTGTTATTCCCTCCACTTTTTGATTTCCTACTTTGGCATTCCAGTCTCCTAAAATAATTTGGACATCATTTCTTGGTGTCTGTTCTATGAGGTGTTGTACGTCCTCATAGAACTGGTCCATTGTGGCTTCATCTGCACCAGTGGTTGGTGCGTATATTTGGATCACAGTGACATTGAAAGGTTTGCCTTGAAATCTGACTGACATCATTCTGTCATTTTTAAGGTTGTATCCCATTACTGCTTTTCTCACTCTTTTATTGACAATTATGGCTACTCCATTTCTTCTAAGGTTTTCTTGTCCACAGTAGTAGATATGATGGTTTCCAGAGCTGAATTCACCCATCCCTGTCCATTTGAGCTCACTGATGCCCAAGATGTCAATGCTTATTCTTTCCATCTCACTTTTTACCACTTCCAGTTTTCCTTGGTTCATTGATCTCACATTCCATGTCCCTATGCAGTATTGCTCCTTACAACATTGCATTTCCCCTCCCCCCTTCCTGTCCCTCCCCTTTCTCCCCTCTGAGGTGTTAAGCATCCTGTATCACCTAGCCTGCCCTTTTGTTTTGCCTTTTGTTTTGGTCCATAGGGTTCTCTTGGCAAGATTTATGGCGTGGTTGCCGGTGTCTGCGCCATTTTTCTTGACCTAAATGATTGTATGTTATTCATTCATTCGTGTGTGTGTGTGTGTGTGTGTGTGTGTGTGTGTGTGTGTGTGGTTAGCCGCTCTGGGTAGTGCATGCGCCAGAAGAGCGGGATACAAATGTGTGTAAATAAATAAATAAAAATATTTTATTGTATTTGGCCATTGGCCGCAATAAAGAATTGATTGATTGCCTACTATTCCTCTCTCTGGCCATGTAGTTCATGAGCGTGTTGTTCACAACTGCTAACCCAGAGGCTCTCTGGTCATCTCCATCCATCCTGATTTGAAGAGTTCACAATCGTTGGGCTGGTGCATCCAGGACTGCGCAGGCGTCTGGCTTACTCTGCCCTCACTTGAGCGCGCCTCTTTCGGCTTCTTGCCCTCAAGGATGCCTGCCCAATGAGAAGGCCGCTTGTTTCGGCTGCGGCGCGCTGGTGGAGGAAGCCGCCCAATAGGAAGCGGCGATGGTTTAGTCCCCGAGCAGGAAGTCCGAAAGGCTCTGTAGCCATAGAGACGGACGGAGGCGGCCCAGGGGAAGAAGAAGAGGAGGAGGAGGCGGCTTCTTTGCGGTGTCGTTGCGGCCGAGCGGGGTTAGAAGTTGGTCTCACCATGAACTCGCTGGAACAGGCAGAAGGTAATTTTTAGAGGCTTCTCCTGAGGGGGGAGAGATTGGTTAGGCAAGGCCGGGGCTTCTCCTCAGGAAAAAGGGCCCTTTCCTTCTTTGTGGTGGTTGTAGCTGTTGCTTGTGCTGTTACGTCGTCTCCGACTCATGGCAATCCTATGGATGAGGGATCTCCACAATCCCCTGTCCAAAATAACCTTGCTCAGCTCTTGCAAACACAAGTCTGTGGCTTCCTTTAGAGAGTCAATCCATCTCACACTCAGCCTTCCTCTTTCCCTACTTCTTTCTGCCTTTCCCAGTTTGGTTGCCTTTTCCAGAGAGTCTTATCTTCTCATGAAGGTGCCTTCAGCTAGAGGGGCTCGCCTCTCTGGCTCACACGGAGGAGGGCCTTCTCCGTGTCCGCTCCAGCCCTACCATTGAAGTTTATAAAATCATGCACGGTGTGGACAAAGTAGATACGAAAAAACTGTTTTCCCTATCGCACAACACTAGAACTAAAGGGCACTCCGTGAAACTTTTGGGTGCTAGTTCTCAAACAAATTAAGAGAAAGTACTTTTTCACCCAGAGGATCACTGGTCTATGGAACTCCCTGCCAGATGAAGTGGTGACAGCTGTCAGTCTTGACAGCTTTAAGAAAGGATGTGAAAGGAGAGTCATTTGGGCATTCCTTGAGCGGAGTCTCCCCCCCCCCCCCCCAGAAAATCCTTTCAACCCAGAATAATTTCTGACACTAAATTATTATTATAAGGTAGCAGCAGGCACCAAGAGAACTAAGCAAAAGAATGACCCACAACATCTACTGAACAGATATGTGCCTGAAGTCCAACAACTCGGATCCAGGAAGAGCTTTATGGCAAGAACAAACATTTTTGAGGGTATGCAAGAGCAAAACCAAATTAGACGATGGAGGAAGGAGCTCACTGGACAAGGAAGGACATTAAAGGAGGATATGGCTGAGGAACCTGACCTCCCCTACATCACTTGGAGGACCCTGAATAGGCTGAGGGTTGGAATCCTTAAATGCAAGACCAACATGCTCAAGTGGGGAGTGCTAGTGGAAAACAACATGCTGTGTGAACGAGGAGAGATACGGAATCCATTGGCTCATTTGCTAGTCTGCTGGTTACTACTGGAAACTTGTACCAATGAGGATTTAAGTTTGTCCAATGACAAAGCCAAGAAGGTGGTTTCATTTTGGCAGTTCAGAGTCTGAGCTGGACACAAAATAATAATATTGATGAAATACCCAAAGTAGGACAACCTCAGCTTCATCATTTTTGCCTCCGGAGATTATTCAGGATTGATTTGCTCTCTACACTTCTGTCAGAAGATGTTCCTGAAGAGTAATGTTGCATTGTTGCCTTATTTTTCTTTTGTAATGTTTTCCCTTTCTTATAGAGAAAATATATCAAGTACTTTGAAGTCTCCTATTTTATAGCTATTAACACATGTAGAATTCATAAAGAGTTTATAAATGGAGGAAAAAGTCACTTGTCAGTGCAAAATAGTTTCTAGAATTTTTATTTTTTAGTCTTGAATATTCTGACATGTCATTCATAGTAGATCAGACTCTGGTAGAAGGATAGGTTTGTTAGGTAAATGGATTTACCATTACTTAGGCCAAAGGATGCAGTTACTTCACAGAGCATATGCCCAGTGTGGGGAAAGTCCCAGATTCAATTTCTGGCATCTTCAAGTAGGATTGGACAAGATTTTTGTCTGAAACTCTGATATACAGGTGAAATTCGGAAAATTAGAATATTGTGCAAATGTTCATCCATTTCACTTAAAAGGTGAAACAAATATATGAGATAGAGTCACTACATGCAAAGCGAGAGATGTCATGCCTTAATTCGTTATAATTGTGATGATCATGGCATACAGCGTACATGAGATTATGTGATGATTATGGGGTACATGAGATTTGGGGGGGGGGTTGGGGTTTTCATGAACTGTAAGCCATAAACATCAATATTCTAACAAAGTAAGGCTTGAACTATCTCGCTTTGCATGTAATAAGTCTATCTCATATATTTGTTTCACCTTTTAAGTTGCATTATTGAACTGAATGAACATTTGCACAATATTCTAATTTTCCGAGTATCACCTATATATTTGCTTTAGAGAGGATCAATATGTTTTGATACAGGGCTCAGAAGGTGTCTTCTGTTATTTATCCTATTTTCCCCAGTATAGAGAAGCAAGTAGGTGGAGATGAAACACAGAACTTAGGTCAGAATGGGTACTTTTGTCAAATTGGAATTGGAGTACTTTTGTGTGTTAGGAATGTTGTCCTTGAGATTATTCCCTGTAGCTAATTAGATCACACTCTATGGTCTGTGTCTTTCAGATCTCAAGGCTTTTGAAAGAAGGCTTACTGAATATATAGCTTGTTTACAGCCGGCTACTGGACGCTGGAGAAGTAAGTCGGGGGTCTCAATCTGCAGGCTGGGAAGAGGACTTCAAAACACCCACCTCTGCTCTTTATTAACCAGGTCTTCCTATTTTATCTGCACTAGGAGCATAGTTTAAACTATATATTATATATATTTACACTAACGTGATAATTCACAGTTTGGAATTGTCTGTTTGAAGGATGACAAGTCCCAATGATTTCATTTACTGAATGTAACTTTGTTAGTTATTGTCCTTTGTGAATGATTTATTTTTCCCTTATGATTTATGTAAGCTATTGTTTGTGTGTTATGCAAATACATTGCTTCTAAAAATATATTTTTATCAGTAATTCTTATAGTGGTATCAGTTTGTACAGCTACTGGAGCATGGAACTGGTTGATAGATCCTGAAACACAGAAGGTAGGTTATAACTTTCTTAAATATCTGCCAGCATGCTACATTTCTATTAGTTTGAATTTGAGTTATAGCATTTCCATCAACAAAATCAAGGTTCTTAACTGTAACAACTCCCTGGAATCTTCTAGCCTCTTTGCTTTGTCTAGAGCAGGGGTTAGCAACCTTTTTAAGTTGGGGGCTGGGTCACGCTCCCTCAGACAGTTGAGGCGGCCGGACTGGTGGTGGTAAACGTGGCCACTTCTGGTGGTGGTTGGAGTGAGGGCAGGGGCCTGATGATTTGGCGCCGTGGGCTGTAGGTTGCCGACTCCCGGTCTAGAGGGAAAAAAATGGATATTGATAAAACCAAATGCCAAAGCACTAGATGCACAATTCTGTTTCACAAAGTATGCAAATAAAGTGGAGACATTCTGCCTTCAAATTGGTGTCAGTACTGTATAAGGAATTAATTAGAACCTAGATTTTCCCATTTTTTCATAGATTGAAAAAGATAGGGGCATATAAATACTCCTGATACCCAAGTTAGTTGAATGAACAGGGTTTATGAATACAAGTACGTGAGACATATAGCAGTGATCTTTTAATTGCTTACTACAGCTGAACATTGTGGTCTAAAACAAAGTTTGCAATACAGTACTTGAATTTTACCGCAGTCTCTTTAAAATAGTGTATTCTTAACAGTAACTTCTCTTCTAGGTTTCTTTTCTCACATCTCTGTGGAATCACCCATTCTTCACAATCAGCTGCATTACTCTGATTGGCTTATTTTTTGCTGGAATACATAAAAGAGTGGTGGCGCCCTCCATGTATCCTTTTCAGTGTTTTCCCCAGAACTTGGGAAAGTAACTTGTTTGGTATACAGCTCCCAGAATCTGCCATGCTGGCTGGGAGTCTAAAGAGTAACACCTTCAAGCTCTTGTTTTACGTTAATGAAAAGATTGTGTCTACTCTTCAGCTAAGAAGCCTTCAACTAGAGCAGGAATTCCCAGCCTTTTCAAGCCAGGGTGGCCGGGTCATGCTCTGTCAGTCAGCTTTGAGGGCCGGACAGCCGTTTTGCCCTGCCTGCACGATGGGGGTGGCCATTTTGTCCCAAAAGCTTCAAAGGGATGGCAGTTTTGTTTCTCGAATGCCCTTGGATGGATGGGAGGGCCATATGAAGTGGCGCTGTGGGCCGCATCTGCCCTGCAGGCCTTTGGTTGGGAACCCCTGAACTAGAGTACAAATGGGAGCACTAGGTCTGCCCTCACAGCCAGATATGGTCCTCCAGCCCTGTCCATCTGCTGTGTGGGTGTCATCCCAAGCATTGCCCGCTTTCCTTGGCTCCATTTTCCCGTTATCTCAGCCGCTCCTTGTGAAGAGAGGCAATTACTTGTGCCTATACAGGAGCTACAGGGGCTTATTGTTTAAGGTGCTTGATTGGAAGGTTGTCAGATCAGCAGTTGGAAACCCGAGTGCTGTGCGACAGAGTGAGCTCCCGTCATCTGTCCCAGCTCCTGCCAAACTAGCAGTTTGAAAGCGAGAAATTGCAAGTAGATAAATAGGTATCACTTCAACGCGAAAGGTTCCGTGCACCCTAGTGTCTAGCCGTCTCGGCCACATGACCACAGAAACGTCTGCCGATGCAGACAGAGCTGGCTGATGAGCACTGTCCCCTAGAGTCAGACACAACTGGCTTTCGAGCAAGGGAGACCTTTACTTTTATAACCTATACACTGAAAAGTTAAATGAAAAATAAATCCTACTTTAGGGTTGATGGAGCTTACTACCCCTGACTTCTCAGCCCTGTCTGTTAAAAGCAGTTCCAGGGTGCATTTGGGCTGATGGGGAGTAGGCTCTTCAGAAAGCCCCCGTAGAAGGTCCCTGGTCAATAGGCTTTGTCGATGTGAAGACAGATATCGTCTAACTTGTGGAGTTTAGTATTGATTCTTTGACACTGTGCACAGCATAGCAGCTCGATGTCGGACAGTCTTGGCAGAATACAACATGTCTTGCGATGACGTAAGTGACTCTGTTTCCCCCGGCTGAATGTGTTGAAACAGGAGTACCACAGAGCTCAGGCGGTTTCTTTTGTTGTACAAGTACAACAGGCGGTTTTGTCTGTCTTCTCCCCTTTCTACCATCTTTCTGATTGGCATTGTTTTGACCCCTGCCATTTAGAAGGCCTTCTCTGACATCTTTACATTACATGTTCTTTCTATGCTTAGTGGAAATAGGTTTCAAATCCTCTGTTGTGTAGAGGAAAACTTTGAAATAATCTGAGACAGAACAGAGTTCTGAATGACAGAGTGAGCTTCTGTCTCTGTCCTAGCTCCTACCAACCTAGCAGTTCGAAAGCAAGAAAATTGCAAGTAGATAAATAGGTGCCACTTTGGTGGAAAGGTAAACAACGTTCTGTTCACTCCGGTGTTTAGTCATACCTGCCACATGTCCACGGAAACGTCTGCAGACACAGACAGCGCTGGGTCTTTAGTTATAAACAGAGATGAACACTGAACCCTAGAGTTGGATACAATTGGCTTTTGAGCATGGGCGACTTTTACCTTTACCAAAATTTCTAGTAACTGAAGTAAACAAAAGGGAATCAATTCAGGTAAACAATTTTCCTTTCATTGTGGGAAATACAGTGAAGTAAAAATATTTTCTTTTCTCCACAGACTGGAAAACTAATATTGAAACCCCGGCTTCATGTTCAGTAGCCCACGGTCTTCAATCAACAACATCCATTGTCATGCACACATTTGTAAAAAGACTTTTGTTCGGTATGATGAGGTCAAATAAGACTGTGATGTTTCCATGGAGGCATCTTAAAAGTTGATGGTGGAAGCAGGAAACATCTTGTACCTTTATTCAATGCTTTGCTTTACACGTGAGATACTTTCAATACTCTTACAGTATTAGCATTCTTCCGACACCAGTAAGTTGGCTGCCTCCATGCAGAATATAGACCTCATTTTTATCACATGCAAATCACTGTAAATAGAAACAGTATTTTAAGAGGTACAGTCGAACCCTGTATAGCAATTTTAATCGGTTCCAACGGAGCTGATCGCTATGCAGTTTTTATTGTTGTACGATCTTCCCAATGGGAAAATCACTACGACAATTTCCCTATGGGGAAAACCATACAACAATGTTTGGTGCTAAGCAGTTTTTCCCATTGGAAAATCGTTGTACGGATTTTCCCATAGGAATGATCGCTATGCGGAACGGCTTTCCCCCCCTCCAAGCCTCATCGCTATGCGATTTCATCACTGTATGGGACGATTGCTATACGGGGTTCTACTGTACTTAAATTTGCCATTCCCTTTTACTTCTTAGTTATTTTCACCATTGTAACTTCTTACAACTCTTAAACATGTTGATTTATTTTTTATTACAAGAAATACCGACATTTCCACAAAGTAGTGGCAAAGTCCAATTCTTGGCTCATATCGTTCACGAACAAGATTTCTGATACACCTGCTTAATGGCTCACGCATGGCTTCTTCTGGCAACCTGAGCTTCAGTTTCCACAGAAAAAAATGTTAAATTTGTGTCCCAACTGGGTTGTCAGGTTTGTCTCTCCCTTAAGAAGTCCCTCCTAGGTTTCAATCTGGTTTAGAGTTTGTTGCTTGTTTTGAAATGAGAAGCCATGGGATGGATTAGGATGTAAAGTTAAGCTTTTTCTTGAGCCCAAGTTCCTGATTAATGAACTCTGCCAAGAGGAAGAAAGCAAGTAGGAACAATGAACATCATGCGCAACTATGCTGATAAAACAAAAATTGGACTTCTGGCTTATTATAGTTTATCCTAATGCAGTTGATGCTGCCAATTCCCCTGCATTGCCTATAGCAGTGGTGGCAAACCTATGGCATGCGTGCCCGCGGTGGCACTCGGAGCCTTCTCTGTGGGCACCTGTGCAGTCACCCCAGCACAGTTTGCCCCGCCCCTCTGCTCAGCAGCCCAATGGGAGCGCTTCCTTCGTCCCCCCAGCACAGATTCCACTCCGCTCCTCTGTCCAGCAGCCCAATGGGAGCGTTTCCTTCCTCCCCTGTTGCTGTGTTGGCACTTTGCGATAAATAAATGGGTTTTGGGTTGCAATTTGGGCACACTTGGTCTCTAAAAGGTTCACCATCACTGGCCTATAGTTTGCCTAGTTTCACCCAATTCTGAAATAGGTTTTGATTTTGATAAAACCAAGAACAACACATTGTTTCTGGAATTCACTCTGCAAGACTTCTGCCACGTAACTAGTGTTGCCGAATTTCAAATTACTTGAGACAAAGAAGTGCCACAAATATAAAAAAGAATTTAGTCAGCTGGGGGTGGGTGGGGAATCTTTGTGCAGAGCCAAAAATTGACAATCTGAATCTACGTTTCTTACATAAAAGTGTTAACAAGTGAAAACAGAGGCTATTATAGTATGATTTTGAAATCCTAACAAAGAGCAATTTTAATTTTAAATTCTTGATGTGCCTTTAAAAAAACCACTTCTAATTATTTTGGTAAAATATTTAAAAAATTGTAAGAACATAAACCAAACGAGTGTACAAAACACCACTCTTCAAGAATCCATACGAAGATTGTGTTGCTGGTATACTGGCAACGAAAACATGCATCGATAATGAATTTTAATTTGATCACATCAATAAAATTTGCATACTCTCTCAATCTTCTACCCTTTTCATGCTCCTTTTTTGTTTTCAGATAAACCTTTTTGTAGCAATTGTGTATAGAATAAATATTTTATTTAAAATGTTTTGTTGGATATCTTTTGAAACTCAAGGGTCGAAAAAGTGTTTGCAGTTCTACACGTGCAGAAATACATGGAAACTTGTACCGTTCGGGGATTTCAGAGACGTTCCAGCACAGCCGTACGTGTCTGTGACTGCAAAGACAGAATTCAGGACCACCTTTGAGAGAATTGTCTTGACTTGGTAGAATGTAAGATACAAAGTCCCTGAAATGTTCTCTTTCGGGTGTAAATGAAGGACTTAAATCATTGATACTTGGAAAAAATTTAATATCAAAGGTGTTTAAACAGCATTTAATGCTCATTGTCTACGAGAAGGATTTTCCAGGCCCTACTCAGGTCTTGCACAACTCAGGCAGGGGTTCCTTTGCAGAGTCAATCCCTCTCACATCTGACCTTCCTCCTTCCCTGCTGACTTCCACCTTTCCCAGTTTGATTGCTTTTTCCAGACAGTCTTGCTTTCTCACCATACGCTTAAAGTTTGGCATCCTTTGCTTCCTCCTTGCAGGGGAATCCGTCCAGCTCTTTTTTCTGATCCTCAGTGGACCCTCTGAGTGAATGAATGAAGGAGGGAAGGAAGAAGTGAATGAAGGAGGGCAGGAAGGAATGAAGGAATTTATTTATTTATTACATTTTTATACCACCCATTTGGGTGGAGTCCCACTCTGGGTGGTGTACAAGTAGATATCAAATGACATAACAGAATACACAACAAATCAAAACAGACAACTGACAAATACATCTCAAAATAAAATAACTGGCGTCTGAGGGCAATAGGGAATCAACCTGACTGACTAATTGAAGGAGAGAAGGAATAAATGAATGAATAAGGGTGGGTGGGAGGGAAGGGATAAATGAAGGAAGGAAAGAATAAAGGAAGGAGGGAAGAAAGAAATGAATGAATTAAGGAGGGAGGGAAGGAATAAATGAATGAATAAATGGAGGGAAGGAAGGAAGAAATGAATTAAGGGAGGGAGGGAGGGAAGGGCTAAATGAAGGAAGGAAAGAAGAAATGAATGAATTAAGGAGAGGGAATAAATGAATGAATAAGGGAGGGAGGGAAAGGATAAAGGGAGGGAGGGAAGGGATAAATGAAGGAAGGAAAGAATAAAGGAAGGAGGGAAGGAATAAATGAATGAATTAAGGAGGGAGGGAAGGAATAAATGAATGAATAAATGGAGGGAGGGAAGGAAGGAAGAAATGAATTAAGGGAGGGAGGGAGGGAAGGGCTAAATGAAGGAAGGAAAGAAGAAATGAATGAATTAAGGAGGGAATAAATGAATGAATAAGGGAGGGAGGGAAAGGATAAAGGGAGGGATAAATGAAGAAAGGAAAGAATAAAGGAAGGAGGGAAGGAAGAAATGAATGAATTAAGGAGGGAGGGAAGGAATAAATGAATGAATAAATGGAGGGAAGGAAGGAAGAAATGAATTAAGGGAGGGAGGGAAGGGCTAAAGGAAGGAAGGAAGGAAGAAATGAATGAATTAAGGAGGGAATAAATGAATGAATAAGGGAGGGAGGGAAAGGATAAAGTGAGGGAGGGAAGGGATAAATGAAGGAAGGAAAGAATAAAGGAAGGAGGGAAGGAAGAAATGAATGAATTAAGGAAGGAAGAAATGAAGGAGGGAAGGAAGAAATTAATGAATAAATGAAGGAAGGGAGAAATGAATTAAAGGATGGAGGGAGGGGGAAAGGGGCTAAATAAAGGAAGGAAAGAAGAAATGAATGAATTAAGGAAGGAGGGAAGGAAGAAATGAATGAATGAATAAATAAAGGAAGATGGGAGGGGAGAAAGGCAGGGAGGAAGAAGTGAAGGAGGGAAAGAAGGAAGAAACGAATGAACAAAGGAAGGAGGGAGGGAAGGAAGGAAGGAAGGAAGGACCGGTTCCCGAGGGAGGCTCCTCCTGCCTCCCCGCCCCCTGCTGGGGTTGTGGCTTCCTACGGAGGAGAGTCAATCCCTTTCGCACCCCTAGGCTCTCCTCCTCTCCTCCTGGCCCCGCCATCCATCCATCCATCCATCCATCCCGGCCTTCCCTGCCTTCTGCCCTGGCCCTCCTTTGGCCGAGTCGAGGCGGCGCATCCGGGGGGCGGGCGGGCGGGCGAGGCGGCGCCTGGGCCGGGGCAGGCGCCCACGTGGATCCGCGGCGGCGGCCTGCTGCTGCTGGGGCTGGGCTCTCCTTCTCCTCTTCTACCATGGGCAAGAGCAAGAGGCCGCGGGGGTTCCGCGGCCGGGGAGGAGCCGCAGCCGGAGCCCCCTTCGTGTCCCCCCTCGGCAGCCGCAGCGGGAAGAAGGAGCCGCCCGCGGAGGGAGGAGAAGGAGAAGCCCAGCATCCGGCCGCGGAGCTGCTGGAGAAAGTAAGCCGCCCGGCCGCCCGCCCGCCCCCGGTGGGTGGGTTGCCAACGCCCCGGGAGGGAACCGCGCCTCGACCGCACTAGCTCAGGTGGCCAAATCCCCCACCCCACCCCCCACCACCCCCGACCACCTGGTGCCCTCCTCTGCCCGTGGCCGAGGGGTGGGTGGGTGGGTGGGTGGGGGGAGGATCGGATCCGTGGTTGCCAGGTTACTCCCTGGGAAAGGGGGTGGGTCAGTGGGGCAAGGCAAAGGGCCGGGATCGGGTCCCACCGCTTCTCTGCTTGGGCACCAAGGTTTTTTGAACTTGGGTTGGTGGGTTGGCTGGCTGGCTTGCCTACCTACTCACCCACCTCCATGTCCTTTGAATGCACACAAGAAACCAGGATTAGGCCCACCTCTCTGCTTGGCCACTGTTTTTTTTTAACTTGGATTGATCGATGGGTTGGTTAGTTGGTTGATTAATTGGTTGGCTGGCTGACCTACCTACCTACCTCCTCCTTCTGATGCACACAAGAAACCAGGATTGGGTCTCTTTCTCTGCTTGGCCATCAGGGTTTTTAACTTGGATTAATTGATGGATTGGTTGGTTGATTAATTGGCTGGCTTGCCGACCTACCTACCTACCCCATCCTTCTGATGCACACAAGAAACCAGGATTGGGCCTCTTTCTCTGCTTGGCCATCAGGGTTTTTAACTTGGATTAATTGATGGGTTGGTTGGTTGATTAATTGGTTGGCTGGCTGGCTGACCTACCTACCTACTCCATCATTTTGATGCACACAAGAAACCAGGATCAAGTCTCTTTCTCTCCTTGGCTACCAGAGTTTTTAACTTGGATTGACTGGTTGGTTGAATAATTGGTTGGCTGCCTGGCTGACTGACCTACCTACATATTTCATCCTTCTGATGCACACAAGAAACCAGGATTGGGTCTCTTTCTCTGCTTGGCCATCAGGGTTTTTAGCTTGGATTAATTGATGGATTGGTTGGTTGATTAATTGGCTGGCTTGCCGACCTACCTACCTACCCCATCCTTCTGATGCACACAAGAAACCAGGATTGGGTCTCTTTCTCTGCTTGGCCATCAGGGTTTTTAACTTGGGTTAATTGATGGGTTGGTTGGTTGATTAATTGGTTGGCTGGCTGGCTGACCTACCTACCTACTCCATCATTTTGATGCACACAAGAAACCAGGATCAAGTCTCTTTCTCTCCTTGGCTACCAGAGTTTTTAACTTGGATTGACTGGTTGGTTGAATAATTGGTTGGCTGCCTGGCTGACTGACCTACCTACATATTTCATCCTTCTGATGCACACAAGAAACCAGGATTGGGTCTCTTTCTCTGCTTGGCCATCAGGGTTTTTAGCTTGGATTAATTGATGGATTGGTTGGTTGATTAATTGGCTGGCTTGCCGACCTACCTACCTACCCCATCCTTCTGATGCACACAAGAAACCAGGATTGGGTCTCTTTCTCTGCTTGGCCATCAGGGTTTTTAACTTGGGTTAATTGATGGGTTGGTTGGTTGATTAATTGGTTGGCTGGCTGGCTGACCTACCTACCTACTCCATCATTTTGATGCACACAAGAAACCAGGATCAAGTCTCTTTCTCTCCTTGGCTACCAGAGTTTTTAACTTGGATTGACTGGTTGGTTGAATAATTGGTTGGCTGGCTGGCTGACTGACCTACCTACATATTTCATCCTTTTGATGCACACAAGAAACCAGGATCGGGTCTCTTTCTTTGCTTGGCACCAGGGTGTTTAACTTGGATTCACTGGTTGGTTGGTTGGTTGGTTGGTTTGAAAGGTGAGGGACTCTCCTTCATTGCAGAGGTTTAAACCAAATGTCAGATGTCCCTTTGCCAGGGATGCATTAGCTGTGGCATTCTTTCACTAGGGAGTGGAGAGACTAGAGGACCCCTGGGTAGATTCCAGATGTGCATTCCACATTCATGATTCCATAGTGGGATGGAGCGCATTGTGTGGTCTTCCATAGCATCACCTCCATTGCCAGACTGATGTGACTTTCTCTCTGTGTGTTTAGCTCCAACACCCCAGTGCCGATGTGAGAGAATTCGCCTGTGCCGGCATTTCCAAAGTCTTGCAGCAGAAGCAAACCATCCCGGCTTTTCTGCAGAGAGACGTTGTGCGGTGTCTGGGTCCCATGCTGCTCGATCAGAGCTTAGCGGTTCGAGAAACTGCAACGGGGGCTCTTCGGTAAGTGGAAGGCGTTGTGGGGGATGACATAACCTCAGAAGAAAATGCTTTTGGAAAAGCCCTGTTCTTCCTCGGGTGGATTCTTAAAATAGGGTCTAACTCGGGGGTCAGCAACCTTTTTAAGTCGGAGGCTGGGTCACGCTTCCTCAGACAGTTGAGGGGTCCGGACTGGTGGTTCCCCCCACTGTAAACGCATCGACGGCTGTTGTAAACACGTCCGCAGCTGCTGTAAACACGTCTGTGGTGGTTTGCGGAGGTAGCAGTTGGAGCAAAGGTGTGGGCCCTGTTGATTTGGCCCCACAGGCCGGATTCGGCCCATGGGCCGTAGGTTGCCGACCGCTGGTCTAACTATTAGATATTCCATTTAACACAGTTGCTTTTCCTTTTACTGTGGTGTTTTCCAACCTTTGGCTTTTGGACTTCAATTCCCAGAAGCATAAGTCGATTCCCCAAAGCGTTGATCAACCAAATGGACTGACTGAGGCTTCTGGGAATTGAAACCTAAGAACCAAAGCTTGGGAAACACATATAATCTCAGCTTTGCATCCTGGGAAGCATCAAAATATAAGGGTTGCAGTGCATTAAAAGTCGACTTATTTCAAAACCGAGATGGGGAAGAAACACTTTTTAGGAGGTCTGTGATTTCAAGAATGCACCACCTATCATGGCAAATAATTTTTTCCCCATTTGAGGGGAAATGGGATTTATTCCGTTTCTGGCCCAGCTTTATTCAATCTCCGTACAGTAGACCCTTACATAACGACGTTGCTTGGTTCCCCAACTAGCGTCGCTATAGGGGAAACGTCGTTGTGCGGTTTTTAATGGCAGCTGCGCCATCTAGCGGCAAAAAACTCATCCGCACAATGATGTTAAAAAAACGTTAATCCGCGCAACGACGGTTTTTCGTCGCTGTGTGGATAGTCACATGGCAAGTGACAACGCATCGGTAAGCGGAAATGACGCTATTCGAACGCATCGTTAATTGAGGGTCCACTGTATATCTTGGGCTGTTACCTTTCCTGCCAAAGTGGTACCTGTTTATCTACTTGCAATGTTCTTGGTTTTCGAATTGCTAGCAATATACCATTGCTGAGTTTAAAAAACAAGCCTTCTGAGCCAAAGTTTTTTTTTTTGTCTTTTTATAGAAATCTTAGCGCTTGTGGTGGATTTGAAGTCTGCGATGACATGGTGACGAAGGATGTCATGACTCCCCTCGTAGCGTTATTGAAAGAGGTATGTAGCGTAATGACTAAAAAGCTGAGCTGTAGTTCAAAAGGGTCTTGGTTTGAAACCCCTGCCAGTGCTATTTTTTGGGGGGATAAAAGCAGCAGTGGAGATAGCGTTGTGGCAAATAACAACAACAAAATAGGGGATTATTTTTGCATTGCTTGCAGATTTGGTCCTTGCAATCTTGTAGAATATGTTTCCATTGGAGGTGGGCCAGGCCATGTTCCTCTATGTATTTGGAAGATTTGTGAAGGCATTGCTTGTTAAAGTAGCTTTTAATAATGTTTCCCCACAGGTATGAACCTGTAACACAAAGATCTCACAGTTGTTGGTGTTCATGGATGTTTTATTACTGTTGGCTGGTTGGGATTGGGAGGGATAGAGGAAGGGGTTTGGATGGAAAGCTATAATCTTGTCACTGTGTGTACACCATCCAGAGTGATAAGGTAAAGGTCACCCTTGCTCGAAAGCCAGTCGTATCTGACTCTAGGGTTCAGTGCTCACCTTTGTTTATAGCCAAAGAGCCAGCGCTATCTGCAGATGTCTCCCTGGACATTGGGCAGGCATGCCTAGACACCGGAGAGCACAGAATGCTGTTTACCTCCCCACCAAAGTTGTCCCTATTTATCTACATTACTTGCAATTTCTTGTTTTCCAACTGCTAGGTTGGCGGGAGCTGAGACAAAGACGGGAGCTCACTCTGTCCTGCAGTACCTGGGAATCAAACTCCAACCTTCCAGTCAGCAAGTTCAGCGTCTTAACCACTTGAGCCACCACAGAGTGGTAGATTGGCACTAATTGGGGTGGCCTATAAATTGATATAAATAAAATACTGTGGTACCTCGCTTAAAGAGCATAATGCGTTCCATGGGAATGCTCTTTAAGCGAGTTTGTTCTTTAAGCGAAACCCCATTGTAAGTGACCAATTGTGACTTCTAGGGGAGGATTGCAAACCCCGATTTAGTTGTTAAGCGAGTTTTTTGTTTTTTGTTGTTAAGCGAGGCGACCATTCAGAGAAAATCCTGCTCTTTAAGCGAGTTAGTCTCTAAGCCAGGTGCTCTTTATGCGAGGTTTTACTGTGAATATTTTTTAAACTGGGTCTAGGAAATGGAGAACATGTTTTCCCCAGGTGGGTGTTGCGGTGTATGTAGCGTGGCTTGGGAAATCTGCCAGTGACTGTCGTTTAACCGTAAAGTGTGCTCTGATTTAGTTTGACTTTATGTTGCCTTCTGCCCCTTTATGGTGGAAAAAAAACAACAACCCAGTGCCGGGCAGGACTTGAAGAAAGTAACGGTTCGCTGAAGGAAGCCGTAGACAGAAGCAAAAACTATACTGAGGATATCGCCTTTGAAGCAGTCAACTTGCTGTGGAATATCTGGTAAGAGTCAAAAGGGTACGCTCTGGTTGGTGTGGAGACCTGTTTAAGGTTGACTCAACCTTCCATCTTTCTAAGGCCATTCGAATGGGTACCCGGCATGTTGGGGGTAAAATACTAATTAACTTGTGAACTGCCCAGAGAGTGCGCTAAGCGCTATGGGGTGGAATATAGAAGTGTGATTACTTTGCTTTAAGGAATCTAATGATTTAGTGCCTTATGCATCAGCTGGCCTTCTGAGATGTCATGGCTGTAACAAGCAGTCTTCCTTCCTATCCTATCCTATCTATCAATCTATCTATCTATCTATCTATCTATCTATCTATCTATCTATCTATCTATCTATCTATCTATCTATCTTTATTGTGGTACCTCGAGTTACAAATTTAATGCGGTTCCCAGGACGTTTTGTATTATGAAAAATTTGTAATCCGAAACGTGGTTTCCCATAGGAGTGCGTTGAAAACCAATTAATCCATTTCAAAAAAATTCATAACACGAAACACGGTTTTCCATAGGAATGCACTGAAAACCAATTAATCCATTCAAAAAAAAATCACGACATGAAATGCGGTTTTCCATAGGAATGTATTGAAAAACAACTAATCTGTTCTGAAAAAATTCATAACACGGAATGCGGTTTCCCATAGGAATGCATAGAAAGCCAATTAATCTGTTCTAAAAGAAATTCATGCCACAGAAAGCGGTTTCCCATAGGAATGCATTGAAAACCAATTAATCCGTTGCAAAACATTTCATAACATGGAAAGCAGTTTCCCATAGGAATGCATTGAAAACCAATTAACCAGTTCCAAAAAAAATTATAACACAAAACGCAGTTTCCCATAGGAAATGCATTGAAAACCAAAAAAAATTGTAACTCGACGCAATATTTTCAATGGATTTTCATTTGTATCACAAAAATTTTGTAACACAAGGTGTTTGTAACTTGAGGGTCTGTCTGTCTAATCCAGCCATCTAGCCATCTATCTGGCCATCCCTTCTCTCTCTCTTTCTTCCTTCTCTATTCCTCTCTCCCCCTTCCTTCTGTCTTTTTCTCCTCCTTTTCTATCCATCCATTCATTTCCCTCCCTCCCTCCCAGTTTGGCGGTTGCTTGCTTAAAACCCCTTTCCTTTCCCCCTTTTAGCGAGTGCAACAGTATAGCCGTATCTATATTCAACAAAGAAGGTTGCTTGGGAATTCTCTTGCAGTACCTGAAGAGATTTCGTACCAATGTGGCCCTTGCTATTGCAGTAGGTAAGTAGAGTGAAGTAATGTTGGGGAATTTTGGGTATTCCCGTTAGCAGAGTATGAGGTAGGGAAAAACCACATCCAGTGACACAAAGAAAGTGTGGAGAGGTCAGCCCAGTCTCATCACTGCCCTCCCTTGTTTGGTTTCCCCACAAACAATCACTTAGTATGGTTACTCCAAACAGTTTAAGCATTTTAAGTAGGAAAGGGATATCTTTACATACAGTTATCATCTGTAGTTAGAGTCAGAAGGATTTAAAAAAAAAGAAATATGGAGTCTCCAGCATGAAGTAAAACCTCCCATGATTGTTGCTTGGAGCAGAGTAAAAGGAAGATGAAAGACGTATCAATTAAGGAATCAATTAAGGAATGCAACACAAATCAGGAAGAGGGAGAAGGGGCTTACCTCAAATGCTAGGTGCAAGAAAACAACTTTATCAATCAAGTTAGCAGGGGGGAAATAAGATAATCACATCAGGCTATTTTTGAAAAAGGAGGGTTGGTGGACAGAATTATCCGTGCATTTGTTTCAAGCATGTAAAACCCACATTATGTAAAAGGGTAGATAAATTTTTTGTAAAAAAAAATCATGGGTCCTAAAGAGGAAAAGTCTGGAGAACCAGAAATCTTGAGGGGAAATTCTCTGAAAATCCCCTCTTGTTTCATTTCTAAATGTGGTTTGTTTGGGGTTTTTTTTTAAAGATTTTAATGAAAGTTTATTTGGAGAACATCAATTTAAAATGGATGGGTCATTGGGAGGAGGCAGGTCTCGTGGTAGAACTAGTCTGGGAGGCTGCAGGTTGGTCATCCACATCTTCAGACATTTGCAGAGGTCCAGTTGCAGATTCCTCCACTGTGGCTAGAACCCTCTGTCTTTTCAGACCCAACATCCCAAACAGGGTTTTAATGGCCGCTGGCGTTTCCCTCTCTCCCCAGCATCCTGTTTACAAGCAGTGACGGAAGATAACCCAGACCTGCTTCCGTCCTTTGACGCTCCAGCGCACCAAGTGCTAGAGATGGTCATGCTGTCGTCAGAGAGCACCATGGAGCACGTTCTTCTGCGGACGCTGGTGGCAGGCAGGTTTTGATGGGATGCCAGTTGCCCTACTAGTATCCCGGTTGCTATGATGGAGTGTTTTCGGGAGGGTACAGAACATGTTTCCCATAGAGAAGGATTCAGATTAATCTATACCATCCTGTGTAACAATACGGTGCCTTACTCTCAGGTAGGACTCGGTAGTCCTCCCCGAGTAGGCCCTATTGTTCTTCTGAGTTGCAGCTCCCTGGCTGGACAACCCAGGTATCCAGATATGTGTAGATAAGGTAGTGCCGAGCCAAGTAATCACTCCAAGTCTCTTCAGGCATTTTAGAAGTATATTGAAAGCATTGCAAGATCCAGGATACAGTCCATTAAAAGATAAGGAAGTATTTCAAAGCAAGGAAATAAAGCAAACAGGTTCTCTAAGAGATAGCCCCAAGCCCCCACTTTCTCTCAAGCGTCTACATTTTGCAGGTGAATGGCACAGCATTCCAGAGAGTGTCTCTGTGTCGGCATGTGCATGCGCATGAGTCTCTGGGTTATATCTTCTCCCATAGGGTCCACGTTTGGCCCTCCCCCTTCGGAATTCCAACCAATGATCTTACAATAAGACATGTCAATCACACATTAAGTTTCATTTCTCCTAAACCATGAGGCTCATATTGTTCCTCTCCCCCTGATCTGAAACTGCCATATTGAATGAGAATAAAGTGCAGGGTTTGCCTCATTCTGTCACACCCTCTCCTTTATTGAAGGTGTCACTTGGAATATCAAAAACACGTTGCCTTCTGCCAGCCAGGCGGGTACCGTGAACGCCGTTTTGAAGATATTTTCAGAATGCTTAGCGATAGACGCCGGTGAGACGGTGGTTCGGATGAAGGAAGCCGAAGTGGAACGGTTGAGTATCTCAGCTCAGGCCGAAGCAGAAGGACAGGCGGGCGATGGCGATAACGTGGGGTTTCATAATGAAGAAGAAATGGAGGAAGAAATGCCGAAAGGGGAAAACGACATTTCAGATCTACTGCCGGTAAGCGATGCTGTGTAGTTCAGACTGGGCTTGGAGGAGGGCTGGGGAAATCTGTTTCCACTCCAGAAATCATGTCTTGGCATAAAAGAAGGTTCCCATATTCTTTGCTTTATAGAACAGTAAGCAGGAAGTGAAACAGGCTGCCGCTTTACTCCTGGCTCAGCAAATAGCCCTGGAAGTCATCGTCAATATGTGCTGCACCGAAGGTATTTATTTATTACATTTTTATACTGCCCATTTGGGTGGAATCCCACTCCGGGCGGTGTACAAAATGACATAACAATACACAATAAATCAAAACAGACAACTGACAAATGCATCTCAAAATAAATAAAATAAAACAACTGGCGTCTGAGGGCAATAGGGAACCAACCTGAAGGAATAAATAAATAGGTACGTATGTCAACATTTCACTCGTCTCATACTACCCCTCGAGCTTACTTTCTTGGTCTGCAAATCCCAGAATCTCCCAGCCAGATACGATTTTGAATTCCTTCACTGAATTACAACCCTGTAATTCCATAGCTGTGGTAGGCTTAGTGGTTAAGATGCTGAGCTTGGTTGGCAAGCCAACAGTTTGAGACCCGAGTGCCATGCAAAGGAGTGAGCTCCCGTCGTCTGTCCCAGCTCCTGCCAACCTAGCAGTTCGAAAGCAAGACGAGAAATAGGTATCACTTTGGCAGGGAAAGTAACAGCATTCTATGCACTTTGGTGTCTCATCATGCCAGGGGTTCCCATCCTAAGACCTGTGAGCTGGATATGGGCCCCGGTGCCATTTCATGTGCTCCCCCCCCCATCCATCCAAGGGCATTCGAGAAACAAAGTGGCCAGCCCTTTGAAGCTATTGGGACAAAATGGCTGTCCCACTGTGCATGCATGGCAAAATGGCTGTCCGGCCCTTGAGGCTGACTGAGAGAGCGTGACCCGAGCCCCGGCTTGAAAAGGTTGGGAACCCCTGCTTTAGCGTGACAGATAAAGTGGCATCAAATTGCTATGGACTGTTGAGTGTAGATGCACTCAATGGCCAGAATCCTAGTGGGTTGGCACAGAGCAAACCTAGAGTTGCGAGGCTGTTGGTGCTTAGCTGGCACCTTCTCAGAGTGACCCACGCATTTATCTTTTCCTTCTTTGCCTTCCCTTCCTCTTTCCTCGTCTTCTGCTGCGTCCTCTAGGTCAGATTCTAAACTGCGGGCTCTAAACGGGGCATTGCAGCCCGAAAAAGATTCTTGACAAATCACAATTTAAAATTGACTTTAAGGTCCTAGGATTTCTGCAGACTCTACTCTGTATTCCTAGATCCCTCTGACGACGAGTGGGAAGAGTTATCCAGCAGCGATGAAAGCGACACCTTTACGGAGAACAGCTACAACGAAGAGGGGAAGTTGCTGTCTCCCCTGTGCCTGTCGGCGGAGGTTCACACAGCCCTCATGAACCACCTTGTACCAAAAAAGGTAGCATTCCAATGTGAGTCCCTAGTTGATCTAGTGCAGGGATTCTCAGCCTGCGGCCCATGGGCCAGATGCGGCCCACAGCACCATTACATGTGGCCCACCACTCACCAGGAAGTGCCATGTGGTGGAGGAAGGGCACAATGGCCGCCTGGCCCCTAAAGCTGTCTGACGGAGCACAACCCGGCCCCCGGCTTAAAAAGATTGAGAACTCCTGATCTAGTATCTAAACTGGGATGGAACACAAGCAACCATACTGGATATCTGTTGGATATCTCCTTTGTGCTGGGTGGGTAGGGGGACCTTTCATTCCCCCACCCCCTGCCCCCAAATTAGAAATAAATCTCTATAATCTTTTATGACGGAGCGAGCTCCCGTGGTCTGTCCCAGCTCCTGCCAACCCAGCAGTTCAAAAGCAAGAAATTGCAAGCAGATAAATAAGTTCTGCTACAGCAGAAGAGGTAACGGCATTCCATGCACTCCAGTCTCTGGTCGTGCCTGCCACGTGACCACAGAAACATGCAGACAGCGCTGGCTGTAAACGGAGATGTGCAACTGGCTTTTGAGCAAGTGAGACCTTTACCTTTTACTCACTGCTTTAAATGAATGCCAGAGGAGGGGGTTTTGCACTGAATTTTGCACTGGGGTTCCCTGTGTTTTGCAGAACCGTTCTGTGTGCATCGTTATGAGACGAGTTTACTTGGCAGTTAATCAACAAAGAACAGACAGCGACGAGTATAATGACGTGGTAGAGAGTAACTGCTCTTTCCCCCCTCCTTAGATACTTGAAAAAACGGCTTTCCCCAGCAGGGCTGCTGTGGACATCTGTACTCTCAACCCTTCTTGGAAACCACTGCTTAAAAAGTAGGTATTAACTTGTCTTCTTCCTATTTCTTACTGGATGGGGGTTGTGGGTCAGTATCAGAGTTTGGATGCAGAAAGTCCCGGATATGCGACCTAGGAATCACCAGGTGGGGCTGGAAAGAACTCTGCGTGAAACATGGAAGGATGCTGCCGGTCAGAGCTGACAACATCGGGCCGTATGGCTCAGTGGAAGATCGCTTGTTGTATTCCTATGGCAGAAATGTGCCTTTTTGAACCCTTGATGGGTTTAGGTGTTGATGGTTTCTGTTCATGCTTGGTGCGAAGTTCACCTGGGGAAGGGGAGGGGAGTGCCTTAGTTGCAATCAAAATGGGTAGTGGTGTTCAGCTACTCAACATTTCCGGGCCAAATCTGCTTACCCAGTGGGTTGCTCTGGGTTGAAAGGGTTATTGCAAGGGATGCCTGAATGAGGCTCCTTTCATGTCCCCCATCGGCAGCTCTCGGGAATCGAACCCGTCTTTCCAGTCTCCCAGCCTAGCGCCTTAACCACTAGGCCACAGGTAAACAGGACTTGTTAACTGGCCAGTGCTTTCGAAGGAGGAACAGGATTTTGCCACCCTGATTTCTTTTTCGGAGCGCTGGCTGCTGTGGCTTAGATGTCAAGACCCTGAGCTCGACGACTGGAAGGTTGGCGGGTCAACAGTTCAAGAGACCCAAGCGCTGCATGGCGGAGTGAGCTCCTGTCGTCTGCCCCTGTTCCTGCCAACCTAGCAGTTCGGAAGCAAATAAAATAAAATAAAATTGCAAGTAGATAAATAGGTACTGCTTCATCAGAAAAGGTAGCAGAATTTCATGTGCTCAGCATCTAGTCATGCCTGCCGTGTGACTGCGGAAAAGTCTGCAGGCGCACACCACGCTGGCTCTTTGGCTGAGTACGGAGATGAGCACTGCTCCCTAGAGTCGGACACAACTGGCTTTTGGCCTTTACCTGTTTCTCTTCTAGGTTGAACTTGGTTCAGTGCAGAGCCCTCACCTGCCTTCACAGCATCCTCTTGGTGTCTGATGTGGATTGTCTCGGCGGAGCACCTGTGCTCCAGTCTCTCTCTCAGCACCTATCCATGTTGATTTTTTCTCAGCCAGGTGAGTGTTTGAGGACTTCTTGTGCTCAGATTTGCCAAGATCCTGCCTCTTCCCCACCCCTTCTTACCTGTTGCTCCAGTGGAAAGAGAGGTCCTTTGGCTGTACATGAGGATTGCTGGGGTTCCAGCTTTAATTGTTTGATTTCGTGATGTGTTTTGTTGGTACAGTAATACTCCAGATAACACCAAAACTTGTTTCCACAAGCCGTGCCATTATCCAGTTTTTAGTGTTATCCAGTACATGCATTGGATAACGCTAACAAAAGCCGGCTGCCTCTAGTAGGGTTGGGGGACCCGATCCACGCTGTTTCCGATGCCCCCAGACCTCCCCAGGAGGTGCTGCAAGGTAAAACCTGCAGCCAACAAAGGACTTCCCCTCCAGTGTTTTGTCTTGCAGCAGCTCCCGGGGAGGTCGGGGGCATCGGAAACAGCGCGGATTGAGTCCCCCACCCTCCCCAGAGGTGGCAGGGGTGGCGGAGAGGCCGAAATGGGCAAAAAAATAATCCTGTTGTCGTTATCCAGAGTTTAGTGGTTAAGACACTGAACCTGAAGACTGGAAGTTTGGCAGGTCAGCAGTTCAAGACTCGAGTGCTGCACGATGGAGTGAGCTCCCAGCTCCTGCCACCCCAGCAGTTTGAAAGCAAGAAATTGCAAATAGATAAATAGGGACCGCTTCGGCAGGAAAGGTAACAGCATTACATGTGCTTAGATGTCTAGTCATGCCTGCCACATGAGCTCGGAAATGTCTACAGATGCAGACAGGGCTGGCTCTTTGGCTGTAAATGGAGATGAGCACCGAACCTTAGAGTTGGACGTGACTGGCTTTCGAACAAGAGTGACCTTGACCTTTACCTATTTTAAAAATTAAAATGTTATCATTTACAAATAAATGTATGAGGGTTGGTCGGTGGATCAGAATCGCAGGGGTGGGTGAGCCAACCTTAAATTTCTTAGGTTTCCCTTGCTCGAATGCCAGTCGTATCCGACTCTAGTGATCAGTGCTCATCTCTGTTTCAAAGCCGAAGAGCCAGCGCTGCCTGCTTCTGCAGACGTTTCCATGGTCATGTGGCAGTCATGACTAGACACTGGAGCATAAGGAACACTGTTTACCTTCCCACCAAAGCGGTCCCTATTTATCTACTTGCAATTTTTTGCTTTCGAATTGGTAGGTTGGCAGAAGCTGGGGCAGAGACGGGCGCTCATTCCGTCCTGCAGTACTTGGGAATCGAACTGCTGACCTCTCACCTTCCAGTCAGCGTCTTAGCCACTTGAGCCACTGCAGTTCCAATTTCTTAAAAGTTAGGATTAGGGTTTGTTGGTTGTTGGGGTTTGTGTGTGTGTGTGTGTGCAAAAAAAGAAAAACAAATTTTGCCAGTCGCCAGTCTGATGAGTCAGTTGCAACAATTTGGTGTCTTGAGCTTCATGTTAATTTAACTGATGTTTCATTTATCTTGGATCAGAACTGTCAAAGGAAACAGAGTTTCTGGAAGCTGTGACCAGCGCTTTACGAGCTCTTTTGCAAAAGTTGGCGTCGAACAACATATCTCAGGTGAGATGGTTTGTGCCCCTTCCCACTTCTCTCCAAATTAATAAATCATTATAAAATAATCCCCTGTTTGGCCAGGTTATCCTGCTATGGACCATACTACCAGTGACTTAACGCCGAGTGTTAGGCGGCGGTTAAGCAACCTGACAACCCTAAGGACTAACAGCCATGGGTGCCGAAGTTCGTAGGGAAGGGTGATGGTCCCCAAGTGGATTAAACCCCACTTGAACCCATCTTGACGGAGGGCAGAAGCTTCATCTATCCTGGCTTGGGGCCGAGGAGGACTTTGTGTGCCAAAAGGGCTCAGGACCAGAAAGTGGCTCGTGGAACTGGTTCCGTGGTACGAGTGTCATGCTGCGATGTGGTAGCCAGATGAAAGTCCACTGCATTATATTCTCAGGACTGTCTTCATTGCCGAATACCATGATGATCGCCAAAATTCGGATACGGCAGAATAATAATAATAATAAAATAATCCACTCCGGCTAAGCATTCCGTCCCCGTTTCTTTCCTTTAGTGCATTTCTCCAGAGCAGCTGATGACTTTGTGCGAAGCCGGAATTCATAGCAGCAACGTCAGCATCCGTGTCAACGTTGCTAGCATTCTTGGAATTGCAGGCGGCGTGCTCGCCAAAGTGGAAGACACGGTGGAGACGTTGAAGGTAAGAAGGTGTGGCGGCAACCTTTGCTTTAATGTGTAGCAGCAATGGTACTTGGTTGGAAGACGGCATGTGTTTTCGTGTTCTTCCAGATGATCGGGAAATTCCTCCTTGAAGTTGCAACCAAAGACTTTTCCCTTGTGGTAGCCGGAGAAGCGTTAGACGCCCTCTTCGATGTTTTTGCCGATGGTAAAGAAGCAGAGAGAGCAGCTGAACAAATTAACCTGCTTCAAGTACTTAAGGAATTCCAGCCAGTCTTCAAGTCAAGGGTAAGAATATTGAAGGGGGTCGCATTGGTGGTTAGTGGTTAAGATGACGATCTTGTAGCCAGATTCAGCAGTTTGAGACCCAAGTGATGCATACCAGAGTGAATGTCTGTCATCTTGCCAACCTAGCCATGTGAAAGCAAGAAATTGCAAGTAGATGAATAGGTACCACTTCAGCAGGAATGGCTACAGCATTCTAGACCAAGACTGCTGTTTCATCCCTAGTTGCCATTAATTTAGCCAGATCTTTAAAGATGGGACTTTACGCAGCTTGAAGTTTGTGTTCTTTAAATGACGACAGTTCCAGAGGCAGTAAAGGAAATCGATGTTTTATGCAGATGCGGAAAGAAGGAAGAGGATGCTACAGCGCCGACCAGCTGTGTGTGCTTGACAACGTGAAACTGAATTTAAGAAGATTTATAGTCTATCAAGAGACACTGGAGAGGAAAAAATAATGTTTGGATAGTCAAAAAACTGTAAAGCTATTTTTATATTATTTTTTGTAAAATATTTTAGCAGGAATTAATAGTTCTGTGCAGTGATAGAAGAAGACGGGTGGTAGGTTTGCTTTCTATGTTATATTTCATAGTGATAAAAAATGGGGAGGGAGGAGGGGAAAGATTTCTACCAGTTAAGAAATGTGATTGGAAGTTAATGCTGAATCAGAATCTGTAATTGCCAGAATGTTACCTTATGTAAGAAAAGGAAATATATTTGAAACTCTCAGAAGTTACTCTTCTAAATCAAAACAAATCAAAACAAATAAATACTCTACTGTTTTCTAAGCACCAGCCTGCCCAATATTTTTGGAATATTGGATGAGATATCACATTTCCAAGTTTCCAGCGGCTGGGATTTTTCTTCCTTTTGAACGCTTATCACAGATGAAATGTTCTTAATCTTGTAACCATAATCTAGAAATCTGCCCTGATGCCTCTACTATTGTCATTAGCTGTGGTTAATTTAGGCTTTTTTTGTCTTTGAAGTTGCAAGCAAGCAATTAGCTGCAGAGAAATGTGTTGATGTTTATGCTAGCATTAATACAACCCATGGTTGCAAAGTTATACCTTAGCACCTGCTAAGGTAAATCTGTGATTCTGAGTGGCAAATTGATGCCCATTAAAAAGTCACCAGTTATAACTCTATGGCATGGAATTGTGCTGGTATGCCAATTTATCAGGATGGATTTATGCCGACGTAGTTATTCCATTGGATTCTGGCTGATGTGAACAGATCTAAAAAGGAAAGAGAACTACCAGCCAGGGCCACGTTCCTAGTATTAGGAAATCCAAAATGTTGTGTTTGTACTGGGTTGAAATCTCTGGGTTATAAATATGTGAAGAAATCTCTGCCTTCGTGGTACTCATGGTATCTTTCTCCACAGAAAGCAGAATAAATACAAATTATTTTGTATTGGGGAAATTATTTTTTATTAAATGATACACTAATGCTCTGTGGGGTATTATTAATTGGAAAAGCAATGGCAAAGCACGTTAACACAATTGATATTACTGTGAAGTCAATCCCAATGGCAGTATTGGTTAACCATACAGTAAAACCTCGCTTAAAGAGAGACTAACTCGCTTAAAGAGCAGAATTTTCTCTGAATGGTCGCCTTGCTTAACAACTAAAACCAACCAGAAACTGGCTGAACTAAATCGGGGTTTGCAATCCCCCCACACCAGAAGTCACAACTGGTCACTTACATTGGTGTTTCACTTAAAGAGCAAACTCGCATAAAGAGCAATCCCGTGGAACGCCTTATGCTCTTTAAGCGAGGTACCACTGTACCGTAAAAATCCATCTAGGGTTGCTTTTAGCTCCTAGCATACTCTTTGAAATCTGGACTAGGTGGTGGAAAAAATCCAATTGCTAGATGCCAGTATAATCAATGAGGTGCCAGCCCTTCACAAGGTTGAGAGAGAAAAATCAGATTTCATAGATCGCTGGTTTTTTCCTAGGCTGATCTTGTCCCGGTTTTTTTCCAGCTTTGGCTGTACAAATGATAGATGGCCATCGGCTGCTACTGTTGAGCAGTAACAACAGGTGTACATGTGGTTGCTCTACAGAACTGCCCACGCCTGTCACCTTGAAATGTGTTTGCTGAACTATCAGGAGGGGTGGGGGGTTATATATAGATATATACATGGCATGGAACCAGCTCCTTTTTCTCAAGTAGCTTGAAACTGGAAGTTCACAGAAATCAGCAATTTCCAGGGTGATACCTGGTGTTAGTCTATAGTGGTGATGGTGAACCTTGGCACTCCAGCTGTTCTTAAACTTCAATTCCCAGAAGCCCTGATCAGCATGAGTGCTGATTTGGGTTTTTGGTAATTGGAGTCCAAGAACACCTGGTGGGCAAAGGTTCACCATCACGGATCTATAGTCTGTTGTAGCAAAACCTGAAAAATATTGCCCCACAGCAAGTGTCACTCGGCATGAAGTTTTATGGACTGCTGCCCACGTCTAAGGTACAGTCCACAAAACCTTATTGCAAATAAAGCTTGCTAAATCTTGCAGTGCCACTTCTGAGTACATACCAAATAGCACTTTTTAGTCTTCTAGGAGCCACAAGACTTTGTGAGTTTAGTTACAAAGATCTGGGGAAACCGCCACGTTTAGCCACAGAGTCTTAATGGAATCTTTTAATTTGGGGTGGGGAAGTTATTGCCTTGCATTGGTAAGCAAGAGTCCATTGCTAGGCAGAGTAATTTGAGAAAACATAGATGACCACAATATATCAGCTGGGCTTTGCTCTGTGCTCAATTTATGGAGACCAGAATATACAGGTGAAACTCGGAAAATAAGAACATCGTGCAAATGTTCATTCAGTTCAGTAATGCAACTTAAAAGGTAAAACAAATATATGAGATAGACTCATTACATGCAAAGCGAGATAGTTCAAGCCTTACTTTGATATAATATTGATGTTTAGGCTGGCAGTTTATGAAAAACCCAACCCCTCAATCTCATGTACCCCATAATCATCACATAATCTCATGTACGCTGTACGCCATGATCATCACAATTATAACGAATTAAGGCATGACATCTCTCGCTTTGCATGTAGTGAGTCTATCTCATATATTTGTTTCACCTTTTATGTGAAATGAATGAACATTTGCACGATATTCTAATTTCTGAGTTTCACCTGTAGATGTCCTTTGAGTGTTCCATTACTGTTCCCTTCTTCATCTTTTGGTTTTGCATAATGTTGCTTTGATTATTATTTTTTAAATGTATATATGGTTGGGAACCCTTCTGACCAGAAGAGTGTATTCAAAGATATTTAAATAAAGAAATAAAAACAAAAACAAATGAAGAACTATTCTAGACAGATCTTCTGCTACCTATCACATCTAGTTCACTGGGGGACTGGCTTTGTACCGATTGCTTCTATCAAATTTTAGCGCACTGCGTGCACCGCCTTATGCCAGTGGCTGAAGGGATGGCGTGGACCTGGTCCATGAAAGCTCACATTTAAATACAGGAGTTAGTCTTCAAGGTGCCACAACTTTTTTTCTGGTCTTTGCTGTCTTGTTTTGTTTACTCTCTTAAATGCATTTGCGCATCTAAAGATGCTCTGTATGTGATGAGATGAATTGGGTGGCTTTCGAGGTGTTGAAAACCAAACCAGAGCTGCGAATCAGGCATGTAACAAGGATCGTTTCATTATTACCTTCAAGCTGATACAGTTTGATAAGCCATGGAAGCATGCCCCTTATTTTTATTTTTCGCTAGGACTCTTAGCTTTTTTTTAAAAAAAACCAATTGAATTATTATTCGTCCATTTTATGGAGGCAGGGGGAACCAACAATGCATCTTTACGACTGGTGGTTTCCTCCACTTATTGTAGAGAAGACAGTCAATTTTCAAAAATTAATCATAGTAGCTCTTGTGAATTATGACTTCTCAAGGGATCTCCTTCACTTCATCTCACCTTCACCCACAACACCCACCCATAATTTCCACTTTTATTTCCCCCTCAAAAGCCAGTTGCCCTCCCTTTCACGACTGTGTTTCACTATGGGCACTCCAATATGCCTGAGGGCTCATATTTTTCACACACACATATATATTTCCCCTCAAAAGCTAGTTGGTGCCCCCCAGCATGACCCCATGTGTATACACATGTGGTTGTGTGTTCCCCGGTGACTGTTTCGCTCCAGGCGCTCCGGCATGTATGTGGTTGTGTGTGTTTCAGGAGGCTCTGGCATGACTCCATGTGTGTAAGTGGGTGTGTGTTTCACTATAGGTGCACAAACATGCCTGAGGGTTATTTTTCATACATGTGTGTGGTTGTGTGTATCACTACAGGTATATATATTCGCCCTCAAATGCCAGTCGGGGGCTCCCATGTGGCTTGGCCCTGTGTTTGGGGTTGTGTGTTTCACTTCGGGCGCTCCAACATGCCAGTGCTCGACCTGTGTGTCCGTGTGTGTGTTTCACTATGGAGCACTCCAACATGCCTGAGGGTTATTTTTTCATACATATGTCTCTGTGTGTGGTTGTGTGTTTCATTACGGACATATATTCTCCCTCAAAAGCCAGTAGGGGGGACCCCATGAGTGTGTGTATGGGAGGGACGCGCGCCGTGAACCCCGTGTTTGAGGTTGCGTGTGGGGTTGTTGTGTGTATTGCGTTATATGAAAAATGTTTCACTTTTAAGGGTGCTCCAACATGCCTGAGCTCGACCCCGAGTGTGTTTGTGTGTATATATACACACACAGTTTAATGTCGCGTGTCATTCTGTCTTTTCACTACATCGGCTCCAACACGGCAGAGAGAAGGGGGGAGGGGACCCCGAAGGCCGCCCGCCCGTTCGCTCGGGGCCTAGCGGAGCCCCAAAAACCGGGGCCTCTGGTAGCGCGCCGGGGCCGACCCGGGCGCGCCTTCCCCGGGCCTTCTTTCCTTCCATTTCCCGGCCGCTCTCGCTCTCCCCCTCCATGGGGATGCCTGGCCTTCCTCCTCCGTCCTCCTCCTCCCTTTATTACGCCAGGGGCCGGTAGAGCAGCCGCGGCCTCCTCCTCCGCCTCCCTCCTCCTCCGGGGGCTTCGCCCCGCCTCGCTCGCTCCCGTCCCTGGGCTGGGCAGGGGCGGAGGCCGCTGGAAGAAGCCGGAGGAGGAGGAGGACGGAGAAGCACTAGTAGAAGCCGGAGAACCACCGCCACAGCCACCGACCCATCCCCGGGAGGAGGAGGAGGAGGAAGAAGGGCCGCTGCAGCGGAGCCCTGACCCAAAGAAGCCGATCCTAGCGAGGGGGAGGAAGGAAGGAAGGAACGAGAGCGGGCGCCGGGCAGGGAAGAACCGCGGAGGCGGAGGCGGAGGGAGCCGCCGGAGCCCCTTCTCAGTCCCCCGCCGGGAGCCGGTGGTGAGCGCCACCGAGCTCTCGGCCAGGGCCGGGCCCCCGCACCGCACCGCACCGAGGAAGGGGGAAGAAGAGGAGCCGCCCGCCTGGCCTTTCCCCCTGCCGTCTCTCCCCCCTTTCCTCCATCGGGCCGGGCCGTCGTTTGATGGATCCCCGGATCGCCTGGTTCCAGCCAGAGCAGCTCGGCCCCTCCAACCGCTTGTGGATGCAGATCTGGGAGACCACGCAGGGGGTCCGGAACCTCTACTTCCAGCACCAGCAGCACCAGCACCACCCGCCGCCGCCCTCCTCCTCCTCCTCCTCCGCCGCCGCCGCCGCCGCCGGAGGAGGGAGCAGCAGCCCCACCGCCGGCAGCAGCAGCAGCATCCACCGCCGCCGCCACTCGTCCTCCTCCTCCTCCTCGCCCGGCGTCATGTCCCGCTGCGAGCCGCCGGCGCTGCCCGAGTTCCTGCCTCTGGAGAGCAGCAGCAGCAGCAGCAGCCTTCATCACTATCACCATCACAGCCACCCCCGGAGGCAGCAGGCCGCATCCCCGCCCTCGCTTGCCACCGCCTCCGCCTCTTGGACCACTGGGCCCGGTAACGGCGGAGCTCAGGCTTCGGCCTCGGCAGGAGGTGGAGGGTCTTCGACGCCCTTGTCGGCCGCCTCCAGCAACAAGAGGAAGCGCGACAACAAGGCCAGCACCTTCGGCCTCAACTACAGCCTCCTGCTGGGACCCGCCGCGGCCGGGGAAAGCGGCGGAGGAGGCCCGCCGGCCTTCTTAGGCGACGCGCCCCCGGGAAGGCCGCTGCTGCCGCCCGCCGGGCCTGAGGAGCCCGTTTACACCGGCACGCCGTGGAAGAAGGGCAACTACAGCCCCGGCGTGGTGGGGTGAGCAGGACGACTACTGGACTATCCTGAGGAGGCCCTTCTTTCCTTATTTCTCCCAAAACACCCGTGTTTGTGTGTGCGTGTGTGCGTGCGTGTGCGTGTCCCCTTTCCTCCTTGTAGGGGTTGCTGTGGGGTGAAGACTAGACCCCATTCTTTTCTCTCTCCCACTTCCCTCTTCTTTCTGTGGGGTGAAGACGAGCTGGACCCCATTGCCCCCCCCCCTCTTTTGTGGGTCTTGTAGTGGGGATGAGGAATGGAGCCCATTCTTGCCCCCCTCCCTTTCCCCCACTTTTTTGGGGGGACTTGCAATGGGGTGAAGGCTGGACGCCTGCCATTCTCCCCCCTTTTTTTGTAGGGCTTGCAGTTGGGTGAAGACTGGACCCCACTCCCCCTTCTTTTGGGGGGCTTGTAGTGAGGTGAGGACTGGACTCCCTTCTTTCCCCCTCCCTTTCCCCCTCTTTTTGGGGGGACTTGCAATGGGGTGAAGGCTGGACCCCCCCTTCTTACCTCTCTTTTTGTGGGGTTTGCAGTGGGGCCAGGACTGGACCCCGTTCTTTTCTCTCCCTCCCTTTCCCCCTCTTTTTGTGGGACTTGCTGTGGGGTGAAGACTGGACTCCCTTCTTTCCCCCTCTCTTTCCCCCTCTTTGTGGGGCTTGCAATGGGTGAGGACCGGACCCCATTCTCCCCCATTCTTTTAGTGGGGCATGCATTGGGTGATGATTGGACCCCATTCCCCTCTCTATTGTGGGGCTTGCAGTGAGTGAAGACTGGACCCCATTCCTTTCTCCTCCTGCCCCCTATTCCTCTTCTTTTTGTAGGGCTTGTAGTGGGGTGAAGACTGGACCCCCTTCTCCTCCTCCCCTTTCAGTGGGGTGAGGATTGGACCCCTTTTCTCCCTCTTTGTGGGACTTGTAGTAGGGTGAGGACTGGACCCCATTCTCTCTTTGGAGAGGGAAAGGTGGTTTTTATGTGGAGGAAGAAGTCAATGAGTGATGCAACATCATCTTCTCTTGGTCTGCAAGCCCCACATATTGTGGAAATAAAAGGGATTTTAAGAGGGGGGTGCTTAAAATATATATTTAAGAGGAACATTATTTGATCTTAATACTGACCATCCCATTGCCACCGTAGGGATGGCAAAGCAGTTGCACTTTGCACATGCTCACACGTTCTCTCCCCCACCCCATGTGCAGGGACAGTCCTTTGCAATCTGTGTAGATCGCCCCGGTTGGCGCTTATTCAGAATATATTTATTCCAGGGCAGACGCTAGTGGAGGCTTGCGGTTGAGAAAGCATGGCACAGAGTGGGAAGGAAAGCATGCCCAGGGCTCAGGTGGCAAAGAAGGCGTATACTAGTTAGGCTTGTCTTCACATGCAAAGTAGGTTTTGTGGCTCATCTCTTTGGGGCTTCTCTGGAGTAAGCAGACGGTGGTATACATTGGAGCATGGGCTTCACGTTGAGGGTTCGTGCTGTGAGCATTTGAACAGCCTGCTGTGGACTTGGAGGTGGGCCAGGCTAGTCTAACTGCTGAGGATGGATTCTGGCAGATTTTTGCAGTGCAAAGGTAGCCGTTGTGCAGAGAGGCTTTGTGACCGAGACACGTGGTCCAGAGTGCTGATATAACGGTGTGTTGTTGGTGTTTTTTTTTTAAAAAAAATAAAACTTGTGTGAGATGCTTCTATGCAAATGCTGTGTGGGTTTTTCAGTGCGCTCTGCAGGATGCATTTGAATGAGCAAGGGCCTCTTGGAGATGCCGTCCGGTTCAGCCTGGAAGCACGTGGCGCAGGATGGAAGAGCATGTTCTCATGTGGGTAAAGCCAACCTCTTCTCTGTCTGGCTGGATGAAAGACATTTGTTTGCCACTTTTCCTGGAGGAAATGGGAGGGCTTATCAATCTAGATTTTAGACATATTTGCTCATGTGATGTTCTACAGATGTGTCTTTAATGTGCTGTTAAGTTGTGCCCACCAAAGAGCAGGGAAGCCTTTAGATGTGTGATTTATTTTTGTACAGAGGGCTAGATTAATCAATGTGTGGTGGATGAGCTGAAATATCAAAGTAACCCGCACATGTGTTCAGAAGGGTTTCAGTCTCTTGGCCATGTGACTGTAACACCACCCTATTGTGTCGCAGCATGGGGTGCAGCGCATGGTAGCATGTGGACCCGCAATCGTAGGATAAAGGGCACAGTATACAGAGAGTATGTATTTATTGCAACATGTTAAGGCTTTGTGAAATGGCGAAGGGGGGTGGGGGGAGGATCACCTTTTTGGTTGCTCTTTGGAAAGATCCATTTTTATGTGGAGTTGCATGTTTTCTAAAGTCACTCATATTGTTACACTATGCAGGATGTCAGGTGTGCTGAGCTTGTATGCGCTGCAAAGAAGGGCACGATGAAAGGTCTTAAGCATGGTTGATGCTCAACTGTTCTGTAGTACGTTTCATTTCGTTTAACAAACACTTGCACCGTATTTAAAGACATTTTTAAAACAGCCCATCTGTGCGTCCTGGTTTCTATGCCCTGAACATGTCTTCTCTTAAATTTGGCCTATACCTTTGGCTTTTGTAATTTCTTATTTCAATGTCTCCTGAAAGGTGATTATGATAGCTTTATTTGTGCGATTTTAAAAAATATATACTTGTAATGGCTCGTTGTGCATTAGCATACTTGAGATAGTTTTGCAATAGTACATGAAATTTGACAGCATTGGGCTTAGTGAAACAATTTGATTCGAAGCTGGAGCATTTGAATGAAAAGGTCCAAGATACTGTAATGTATTTGTCTGACTTACTGAGTCAGAGATACCTTGTTTATGAAAGGAGGCTTTTCTCGGTGCTGTATGCTGATTTACACAACCTCTGTGTAAATGTATGTAATCGTTTTTGCCTAGCTTGTTACAGCATGGCTCCTGTTCTGGCACAACTGCCTATTAGCATGTCTTATGAAAGGTTGGATTATAAACTTCAAATTATTTCCAGAGGAAAGGCTACAGTCATCTCTGAAGTATTTGTCATACGTTACTTTGATAATTTTTGAAGTATCTTTTCATCCCTTGTCTTGGCAAAGATTTCCTGCCCAAGGCAAGCTGGTTTGGTAACTAGTCTTTGGATTTCTATGACCAAGTGGTTTGCAATAACCAGATTGCAACTCAAAGCAAAGGTTAAGCTTCCAAAAACCACAAGCAAAGCATTGTTTTGAACTGTTTATCTGCTGCCATTTCCCAGGGTAGCCTCTAAAGCCTAAAAAGAGCAATCTCAGTTTGTTAGTTCAGGTATTACTCCATATCTCGGTAAAGCTTTTGCTTCCATTTGACTTAACTGTGTTCTGAGATGGGGTACCTGTGGTTTTCTAGCTCAGGGGTTCCCAAACTTTTCAGGCTGTGGGCCGGTCATGTGGTTGAGCGGGCCGGTCACATGGTTCCTCCCACCATAAATCGTGTCTGTGGCTGTCGTAAACAGCCTTTGCGACAGCCGCGGATGCTTTTACTGCAGTGTTTGTGAATGTGCGGGTGCTTCCGGAAGCGTGGGTGCATTTTACTTTCTCATCCGGTAGCGGTGAGGTTTTGCCACCCCTGGCTTAGATTCCTATGAGTAAATTTTAACAAGCGGATATTGTGCTGGATGTTCTCTATCTGGAAAACCTTGGAAAGGGTCTCCATACATCTGAATTGACTCAACGGCATTCAACTTGCATCAATTTTACACTGCATTTTATTTTAAAGTCATTGGTTATTTTAAAACTTGCATAAGTATACAGAATTGAAGACTGGAACAGATTTAGTTAATTTCTATTTCAGCCTGATGGGTCTCATTACTCGATGTGCTTGACTGCTTGGTGATGTGTTGTTTTAAGGAAGCTTTGAGAAAGAGTCTATTCTCTACACATTATAAAAGCTATAAGCCTGGATTCTCATGAATCTAAGCTTTTTTAAAAACTGAATATTAAACAAATCTCACTAATAATGTGGTTACAGCCCTACATCTTGAATACAGTATAGACCCGTGATGGCGAACCTTGGCACTCCAGATGTTCTTGGACTTCAAATCCCAGAAGCCCAAGCACCCTGTGAATCCACATGAATGGGTGTACTGCAATTCATCCGGCCCGCACTGCCCTCATCGCTCCTGGAAGCGGAAGTAAAATGCACCTGTACGGAGGAAGGGCTAACCTTGGAAGAGCCTTAACTGTACGGGTGCATTTTACTTCCGCTTCCGGGAGCGACGAGGGCAGCGTGGGCCGGACGGATCGTAGTAAACCCATTCATGTGGATTCACAGGGTGTTTGGGCTTCTGGGAATTGAAGTCCAAGAACATCTGGAGTGCCAAGGTTCGCCATCACAGGTATATACAAATATTTGCTGAAAGAGAAGATGTTGTAATCAATAGAGCTGGGATGTGTGATACAAAGACCTCTAGAATATGTTATGGACTACAATTGCTATCAGCTCCTGTTTATTGGTGAACGGGTGATGGGAATTGCAGTCCATCTACTTCTGGAGGGCCATAGGTTTCCCACTCCTGGAGCAGAGAGGCTGGAGGACTGGGGTTCGGTGCTGTCATGAACATGATGCAGTGTGTATAACGAAGTTGTCTCTCTCGGCTTCAGTTTTCCCGACGATGGAGAAATGAAACTAAAAATGACCAAATCTAGGCAGCTGGAATTCCTTAAAAATGCCATAACCCGAATGAAAACAAAAGTAATGTGATACCTTTTTAAAAAAGACTAGCCGACTCTGCTTTCGGGGATTATTATAATCCACTTCCCCTCACATTCAAGGAAGTACTTATTATACCACAAAGACTGAGAATGAAATATGTTAGACTCAAAAGGATCACATTCCTATTTTTTTATTTATTTAATTTTTGCCCTACCTGCAGAAACAGGCTAACACCCCTCCCTCTTTGGAAACTCCTTTAAAAGTGCTCTGCTAAATAGGCAGTAGTCTTGTCGAATGTCAGAATCTGTCTGACATGTGGTTTGTAAACTAGTTTATTAATGTAGCCTTTGTAAGCCGTGTAGTGCTCAGTCTCTGTTCAGTTCAGTTTGCTATTACGTTAATTTTCACCCCTATAAGAGCAAAACTGATCCACAATTTATCAAAGAACTATTTTGTTTTGTTAATACCCTTCCAGTACCATGAATTGCTTGCCAGTTTTGCAAGCTAACTGCTTGCAGACGTTACTTGTACACATGTATGATTAGTCACTTTTAATGTAATGCATGTCTCTCAATTTTATTAAGGTAAAAGTTGCCCTTGCCCGAAAGCCATTTGTATCTGACTCTAGGGTTCGGTGCTCTTCTCCATTTATAGCCAAAGAGACAGCGCTGCCTGCTTCTGCAGACATTTCCGTGGTCACGTGGCAGGCATGACTAGATGCCGGAGTGCACAGAACACTGTTACCTTTTCCACCGAAGTGGTCCCTATTTACTTGCAATTACTGTACTTGCTTTCGAACTAGGTTGGCAGGAGCTGGGACAGATGACGGCAACCTGCTCATCATGCAGCACTCGAGTCTCAAACTGCTGACCTTCCAGGCGTCAAGTTCAGCATCTTAACCACTAAGCCACCGCAGGCTAATAACTACTTTGCATTTGATTCGGCTGTTGGTTCTTCTAGTTCAGGGGTGGCCACGGGTCGGTCACATGGTTGAGCTGACCGGTCACGTGGTTCCTCCCGCCATAAAATGCGTCCGCGGCTGTCACAAATGCTTTTATGACAGCCGCGGGTGCATTTATGGTAGCATTTTGTGCATGCACGCTTTACTTCCGCGTTTTACTTCCGCTTCCAGGGGCAGCGCAAGCCGGATGATTTGGCACTATGAGCCGGGGCCGGCCTGTGGGCTATAGGTTGGCCACCCCTGTTCTAATTGATAGTTGTTGCATACCATAGCTTGCAATAACTGTTCCAGACTTCAGGTATTTTGCTCTGGTATCTTTGAATTAGAAAAGTTAGAAATTGTTTTTTGATCCTCCTACATGCAAAGCATGTGTGATCTACTCCTTAATAGGAAACATTTCCTGCTTGAAAATAAAGGCTGGAATTGTGTTGGTTGTTTTATTTAAAAACTTGCTGCAGTAATTGGGAAAGTGTTAGGACACAGAAGGGTTAAGTGACAGATGCTATTCTCTGGGTTTACAGAACGAGGCATGAAACGAAACCTAAAGTTAAATCCTGAAGATCAGTCACTAAACTTCTGCTGGGATAGTCAGATGCTTTTGTTAATGATTTTCATGATAGGTTTATTTTTGCAAAATTTGCAAATTCATTCTAGTAAGTTTAACCCCTTCATGGCCATCCAGGGCCCTTTAGCAATACAGCAGTCTATCTTCCATGATAAATCTTCACAGCATTTAAGTGCATGTTGGGACTCGAAAAGCCAGCCTTGTGCTTGAGAGTACAATTCTCTACAGTTATAGATTCACCAGTCTTTTTTTAGTAGTATTCCAGCTCGACATATATCTTTTTCTTGCTTTGCCTTTGAAAAAAAAATGTATGCAGTGATTTTACTGTTACCACCTTCTGCTGGAATTTTCATGTTTAAAATAATACAGGGCAGCATCAGGTTTAGCAAGGTGCACAGACAAATGTGAATGTCTGGAAACAATTTGCGCATACCTTAGAGTATGTGGACCTGTTCATTATTGCTGACTAACAAACCAGCTATAGATAAGGTAGGAAATGTGGGGGTTTTTTTAGTTTGAAAAAATATTTCCAAAGGCTTGTGAGTAATGTACAGTAAAACCTCTACATATCATTTTTCTTCCCGTTTCATGAGGTTATTTGTACAGTATGTCAAAAAAAATGTGCAGTGATACCTCATACAACTATTTTAATCTGTTCCATGGGGCTCGTTGTTGTACAAAACAATTGCTATACAGTGGACCCTCGATTAATGATGCGTTCGAATAGCGTCATTTCTGCTTACCGACGCGTCGTCACTCGCCACGTGACTATCTGCACAACAACGAAAAACCATCATTGTGCGGATTAACGACGTTTTTTTAACATAGTTGTGCAGATAATGACAGTTTTTTGCTGTTAGATGGCGCAGCTGCTATTGAAAACTGCATAATGACGTTTCCCCTATAGCGACGCTACTTGGGGAACCAAGCAACGTCGTTATGTGAGGGTCTACAGTATGATGCATGCATCGTATAGCGATTTTCCCTATGGGATGCATCATAGAATGTTTTATTTCACTGTGTTTTTTCCCATTGAAAAATTGTATGGATATTTTCCATAGGGAAAATAGTTATGCGGGATGCCATTTCCCCCCAAAACCTAATTGTTATGTGATGTCGTTGCTATACGGGACGATTGTTGTATGAGGTTCCACTATACAGTATATCGAAAACCCATCGCATTACGGCAGAAGAGGACACTAGATGTCACCGTATTTTTTTGTATGTCGAATTTTTCCTATTTTAAATTTACACAATATGTCAATTATTATTTTTATCCAGGATTTCTATTTCTATGTCAATTTTTTTTGTAAGTTGAACCGTTTGTATGTTGGGGTTCCACTGTATTTTGAAAACTCGAATGTTAATATGGTTCATTTGATTTTCTGTACAAAAAACCAGTCTTGGAATTAAATGCTTAACATTAATTGAAACAAGGAACAGTGTCATTGTTCAAATGTATACATGTATAGGTAAAGGTTGCCTTTGCTCGAAAGCCAGTTGTATCCAACTCTAGGGTTCAGTGCTCATTTCTGTTTATAGCCACAGAGCCAGGGCTGTCTGCATCTGCAGACGTCTCCATGGACATGTGGCAGGCATGCCTAGACACCAAGGTGCACAATACACTATTTACCTTCCCACCAAAGTGGTACCTATTTGTTGTTCAGTTGCACAGTCGATTCCGACCCTTTGCGACCCCATGGACCGTTGCCCATCAGGCACCTCTGTCCTCCACCATCCTCCTCAACCCGCCCAGCTCTGTGCCTATTGCGTCTACAATACCATCTAGCCATCTCATTTTTGGCCGCCCCCTTCTTCTTTTGCTCTCCACCTTTCCCAGCATCAAGACTTTCTCAAGTGAATCCACTCTTCTCATTTAATGTCCAAAGTACTTCAGCTTCATCTTTACTTTTTGACCTTCTGAGGAGCAGGCAGGGTTGATTTCTTCTAAGATCGGCCTATTTGTTCTCGCTGTCCAGGGGACTCTCAAAACTCTCCTCCAACACCACATTTCAAAGGCATCTATTCTTCTGCGCTCAGCTTTCCTAATGGTCCAGCTCTCACAATCGTACATTACCACCGGGAATACCATTGCTTTGACTATGCAAATTTTTGTTTGCAAGGTGATGTCTCTACTTTTCACTATGTTCCCCAGGTTTCTCATAGCTTGTCTCCCAAGAATCAGTCACCTTTTTATTTTATGGCTGCAGTCTCCATCTGCAGTGATCTTGGATCCTAAGAAAGTAAACTCTATCACTGCTTCTACTTCTTCCCCATCTATTTTCCAGGGACTGAGAGGGCCTCTTGCCATTATCTTAGTCTCAAGACAGCTTTTGCACTCTCTTCTTTCAACCTAATCAGGAACTTCTTTAGGTACCTATTCATCTACTTGCAATTTCTTGTTTTCGAAGTGCTAGGTTGGCAGGAGCTGGGAAAGACGATGGAAGCTCACTCCGCTGTGCAGCACTTGGGTCTCGACCTGCTGACCTTCCAGTCGTGACGTTCAGTGTCTTAACCGCTAAGCCACACCAGTCCCTACCTACATGCATTTATGATTCCCGGTGTATATATTCAATGAGAGGATTCACTAAGATTTCTATTATGTGCAGTTTCATGGGGAAACTCATATCAACACAGAAAGAATCGATAGCTTCTTGTACAGTATTCTTTCCCCTACATCTGTTATTTTATTTGTGCAGGTTTCAGGATAGTTTAGGTTATAGATACAGCAACTGAGGAGGTGAACTATGTCATGCTGTAATAAATCTGTCTTAAAGATGCTGTCTCACCCCTTGTCACTTTTCTGCAGCAAACTATCAACTGCTACTCCTCGGGAAATACCTTGACAGAATGGTGCAATATCAAGATGTTCATGAATCCATCTGTTAAGACAACTAATTTTCTGCCCAAATTAACCCACATTATAGAAATTTGTGCCATAATGAAGGTATAATGGTTAATTACATCATTGTGCGTTTTAGTCCTAAAAGAAATAAGCTCATGCCACACATTTAAATCTTTTCAAAACATGTCATTTTTTCTTCCTGAAAGTGATTAATTGCCAGTGTAATTATGGCTGTAATTATGCATATCTTTTTCAGGTAGAATTTAACTGAAGGAAGCAAGGTGACTTTTGCATCATTGTGCTCTGAGAGATTGTGCAAATATTAAAAGGTCAGTGGTGTGTTTCAGAGTTTTTAGGATAATGCAATACAGTAGTACAAATCAAGGAAAACATTTTTTTCCAATCAGTAGAGGTGTCATGAGATGCATGTATGTACCCTTTAACCCCAGTTTATCTCATTTAACTAGACCCCCCTCTGAAAGGTCACAGTTGGCGATTCAACCCATAACCATCTTGCAGACGTAGGGCCTCCACCTTCCACCATGCCCTGGTGCTGCCAAAATTCCCTGGAAATAGGAGTGGGTATAGTGATTAAGACGCTGAACTTGATGACTAGAAGGTCAGCAGTTCAAGACCTGAGCGCTACGCAACGGAGTGAGCTCCCGTCATCGTCTGTCCCAGCTCTTGCCAACCTCGCAGTTCGAAAGTAAAAAAATTGCAAGTAGAATAGATACCACTTTAGTGGGAAGGTAAACAGTGTTCCGTGTACTCCGGTGTCTAGTCATGCCTGCCACACGTCAACGGAATCGTCTGCAGATGAGCACTGAACTCTAGAGTCGGATACGACTGGCTTTCAAGCAAGGGTGATCTGTACCTAAACTGGTGTAACCTTTGGCACATCTTCACCATTGTCACAGCTCTTCTTTGACACACACACACACACCTAGCAGTATTTCTAAATATATGGTATGTCTTTATTTTTAGGACCACAAGGTTCATTTCTGGGCCAATGGACAGGTTGACCACCTCACCTAATGTTGAGACTTCCAGTTATCTATCGTATACTGGTTTTCATCCATCAGACCCTGCGCAGCTGTCGTTACTTTGCTCTTTCTCTAATCCTCTTATTTGTATGAAGATTTCTAGCACTCGTTAATCCACCACTGCTGGTGAACCGTGGGTGCCAAAAGTACTTTACAGACTGTCATCTCCTAACTTGCTAATTACAAGCAAATCTAATGATGCCACGTGTCTGAAACTTGCACTGCTTTTACTTATTATATGGCCCCACTTTCATCATATGGTTTGACTTTGGATTTTTGTTGCTTTTTGAATTGAACTCTTCTGTAAGATCGGTGGGGAACATTTGGTTATTGGGCAGTTTGCGCAGCTGGGGTCAAGCGCTGGATTGTGCTACCAACCTGAATGATCTTTTCTGCCATAGATGCTTTATCTCCCAAGAAATTGCAAGTAGATAAGTAGGTACCGCTTTGGTGGGAAAGGTAACAGTGTGCCATGAGCTCTAATCTCTAGTCCAGGGATTCTCAACCTGTTGGCCAGAATTGGCCCATGGCACCATTTCATGTGGGGGGTCCCACCGCCTCCACACCCAGAAGTGCCATGTGGAGGAAGGGCAAAATGACCATCTGGCCCCCAAAGCTGTCTGAGAGAGTGTGACCTGGCCTCCCGGCTTTAAAAGGTTGAGAACTCCTAGTCATATCTGCCACGTGACCATAGAAACGTCTGTGACTACAGACAGCACAGGCTTTTTGGCTGTAAATGGGTGCATTTTACTTCCGCTTCCGGGAGCGACGAGGGCAGGGTGGGCCGAATGAATCACAATAAACCCATTCGTGTGGATTCACAGGGTGCTTCTGGGAATTGAAGTCCAAGAACATCTGGAGTGCCAAGGTTCGCCATCACAGTCTTAACGGGAGAAGTTACTCATCATATTCCTAACTCCCGTGACTTTCTATAGGGAGCCAGACTGCCTTCACTTCAATCTGACCAAGGGACCTTTAAATTCAATGGGTATGAAAAAAACGCCTCAAGGGTAAAAGAGGTACAAAAATAGAGCTCACAGCAAATTCTTGAGATGTTGTAGGATTCTGGCCTCCTTCCAACAGACAAGAATTGCCCGCAAGTTACAGTCTAGCTCGGCCCTCCGATCTTGTCCTTCTCACTTGCTTCGGGCAAGTGATCCATTTTTTTAAAAAGCACATTGTTTTAGGTGTTATGAGGTTAAGGAGTGAAAATTTCTGCACTGAAACTGCACTGGCAATGTCTACTTCACAATTCTTATTCAGGTGCCGTATCCGTTCCGGATATTGGATATCATCATGGCGATAGTCTTCCTGTTCTTAACTCCTTGGAACAGTTCTTCCGAGGACATGCCACACCAGTCTCTCATGTTCTTCGGCCATGACGTCCGTCTATGTCCAGGGCCCCTTTCCTTCCCAGGGATCTTTCCTTCAAGAACGTGTTGGAGTATTCTATATTTTATGGCATTCCTCATGACATGGCCAAGGTATTGGAGCTTTCTTTGCTTGATGGTCTTAAAGAGTTCTTGTTCTTTACCCTTTTGGCGCAATGCTTCGACGTTAGTCGCATGGCCAACCCTTGATATCCTGTAGATCTCCATTTCAAAAGCTGGTTCTCTTTTCAGATGCTTTAGTCAATGTCCAAGCTTCGACTCCATATAGCAACACTGGGAATACGTAACATCTCACTATTCGGATCTTTGTAGCAGGAGTTAGATCTCTACTGCACTGTTGTTGTTCAGTCACACAATTGATTCTGACCCTTCACAACCCCATGGGCCGTTGTCCTCCAGGCACCTCTATCCTCTACCGTCCTCCTCAACCCACCCAGCTCTGTGTCCATTGCGTCTAGAATACCATCTAGCCATCTCATCTTTGGCCACCCCCTTCTTCTTTTGCACTCCACCTTTCCCAGCATCAAGGCTTTCTCAAGTGAATCCTCTCTTCTCATTTGATGTCCAAGTACTTCAGCTTCATCTTTACTTTTTGACCTTCTAAGGAGCAGCCAGGGTTGATTTCTTCTAAGATGGACCTATTTGTTCTTCTCACTGTCCAGGGGACTCTCAACTCTCTCCTCCAACACCACATCTCAAAGGCGTCTATTCTTCTGCGCTCAGCTTTCCTAATAGTCCAGCTCTCACAACCTATTTATTCTCCTTACTCTACTGCATAACAAATCTCTATTGCAGGAGTTCACCTTTTTATGCCGGGGCCTGGGTCACGCTCCCTCAGACAGCTTCGGGGGCCGGACGGCTATTTTGTCCTTCCTCCACCACATGTCACTTCCTGGTGTAGTGGAGGCGGTGGGGTGGGGGAGCACATGAAATGGCGCTGCGAGCCGCATCTGGCGCATGGGCCACCGGTTGAGAATCCCTGCTCTACTGCATAACATCACAATAAGTAAGTAAAATTGTCTGGTTCATTAAAACTAAAATTTGTTTCTGGCGGTTTATAGACAAAGGTTACAGTGGATTGTGGGGTTTGGATGGTGAGAATTTCAGTGTTATTTGCTTCCATCAGTGCATCTGATATTATGCTGAGGCCAGAGGTGTAACAAAAATTGCACTCCCATACTGGTTATGAGGTCTCTCAATCACTAGTTCCATTCCAGCCACTTTGGGTCTGTATCTTGCTTTCACCCAATATGTTTCCTGGAGTTAAAGTATGTCACGTTTGTATTTCCTGCACATGTCTGCTAGGAGGACACTCTTACTACTCGAAAGTCCTTCAATATTATATTTATTATTTCAGTGACCCAATCAAGGTATCGCCTTCCTCCTGCATTTGCTGCATTTTTTAAATAACTTCAGTATTTATTGAAATCAATAAATTGGTCTTGACAAAGACCTTTCTGGTGGATTCATGCTTCAGTTCCTTTGGCTTGATCCGGTGTTAGAAGGATTGTCCGACAAGGTTGCCACCCATGGTATTCACAATCTTCATGGAGGCTCTTTCACAGTTATGGTGCTGGAAGTTTTGTGTGTTATAAAAAAACGCAGACATAGGTATTTTTTGTGCTGAATTTGTTGATATTTTTCTCAGAGGTCCCACTCCAAACCCCCTCTTTTATGTCAGAAAACTAGTGGGAGATCTTCCGTTTTGATCTACAATCCTTGCGGCTTCTAGCAAATCTTTTGCTGTCAGTTTTATAGGACTTCCAGCGGTTGTGACTCATACTTGTAAGGAAAAGAAAGTACTTAATCCTAATTAAGTGGCTATAAAAGGATGGATAGTAGTTATTTAAGGGGCTTGTGAGAAGCTTGTTAAATTACTCTGGAATTCTTATTCAGCATCTTTTATATCCAGTACAGTAAAACCCCACATAAGGAACCGGAGCTCTTCGCTATGTGGTTTTTATCGTTATGCGAAGCTAATGGGAGATGCCCCGGATAACGAACAAAAAATGTTCATTATCCAGGGTTCCCATTGACCGAGTATACCCCAGTTACCAAACTCCCCGCATAACGAACATTTCCCCCCGTTATGCGGGGTATCGCCATTGCCTAACAAACGCTTCGTTATGCTATTTTTTTCATTATACAAAGCGTTCATTATGCGAGGTATTACTATATTCCCTTGACTGCTTGTCTTTATTTGAAACCAAGTATGATGGCTAACTTACTTTTAAAAAGAGGGCATAGTAACTATTGATCAGATATTAAAATCTAATTTTAAAAGCATTGTGGGAAACCTTGTACAAAGTCCTGCTGAATATTTGGTGTCAATGTCTACATTTATAGACTCAATCTAGCATGGTTTTAGTTGAATGGGCTGTTAAAAGACGGTTCAAGAGGTCTGTTGAGGGTTATCGTCATGTTTTCTACGTGCATGGAACGAGAAGAAATCATTGGGATTTGTGAAAAGAATCAATAAAAAGATAAGGAGATTTATAGTCATTGGTTGTCCATGAGTCAACTCAGAAATTGTGGTTTCAAACCCACTTTCCCATCTTTTTTTGTTTCTCTGATGTGGTCAAGGATGCCTCCTTCCCAATATATGGGATTTTATAAGCCGATCCTGCTGAGAGTTTGGCCAGGTTATCCTGCTATGGTAATACAGTAGACCGTACTACCAGTGACTGTTACGTGGCGGTTAACTAACCTGACAACCCTAAGGACTAATGGCTTGGGTGCCAAAGTCAATAGGGAAGGATGATAGTCCCCAAATGGATTAAATCCCACTTAAACCCATCTCAATGGAGATGGAATACTATGGGTATTACTAGCCATGGGCCGATGAGGACTTTGTGTGCCAAAAGGGCTCAGGACCAGAAAGTGACTCGCGGAACTGGATCAGTGGTACTATGGGTGTCACACTGCGATGCAGAAGGCAGATGAAAGGCCACTGCATTATATTCTCAGGACAGTCTTCATGGCTGATCACCATGAGGATCGGCAATATTTGGATTCGGATATGGCAGAATAAGAGTAAGCCAATACTGTATATGGCAGGAGGTCAGCAGTTGGATTCCTGAGTACTGCAGGACGGGAATGAGCTCCCGTCTTTGTCCCAGCTCCTGCCAAACTAGCAGTTCGAAAGCAAGAAATTGCAAGTAGGGACCACTTCGGTGGGAAGGAAGCCAGCGTTCCGTGCGCTCCGGTGTCTAGTCATGCCTGCCACATGACCATGGAAATGTCTGCAAAAGCTCTTCAGCTTTGAAACAGAGATGAGCACTGAACCAGATATAACTGGCTTTCGAGCAAGGGAAACCTTTACTTGTTGCCTAAGAAATTGTCTTTGTCTCTTTTGCATAAGAAAGGAAAGTGCTGAGTTTGCCAGTTAGTCTGTTGCGTTGCTGAGAGGTTTTGTGCTCCGTCTGTACAGAGTTCACAGACGCTATCTTGCATCCCTTTAAACATAATTTGATTGCATCTGATTTCCGAAACTAAGCGAGGATCTTGCCTGAAATCTTAAAGAGATACTGGCGGTCAGAGTTGGCGATACTATGCTCGATGGATCCAAGGGAACTTGGCTCAACATGAAGTGGTAAGAATTCCCACGTATTGAAATTTCACTTGTACAAACATGTTGGCTGTCTATCTATGCCAGTTCAAATAAATTAGTTCTGCATTTTTTAGCATTGTTAATTTTTGACGGGCATATCTATGAAAGAAAACAGCCTTTCAGCTGTTTCAGACTAAAGGGATTCTCTCTTATCAAAATCAGCGGTTTTGGAATGTTTTTATACTAGTCTAGATGACATTCAGTTGCTAATATTTCATGATCGCTGTGTAAAGACGCCTTCCTCCCACTGGTCTAAGTTGCAATAAGCATTGTCATGCTCACATTTGGGTCTGAGACTGTGCTAGAAAGTGGTATTTTCTGAATACGAACTACCACTCACTTCTAAGCACTTTGGCCTAATCCTATTTGCACAGGGTTTGCACTGGAATACTTGTTCTTTCCTGATCTTCTACTCTAGCAGGTTGCTGCTGTGTAATTACTACTTCTAGTTGTGCCATATCCGAGTCCGAATATTGGCGATCCTTATGGCAATCAGCCATGAACAATGTCCTGTGAATATGTTGCAGTGGCCTTCCATTTCCCTTCCGCATTGCAGCGTGACACCCGTACCACTGATCCAGTTCTGTGAGTCACTTTCTGGTCCTGAGCCCTTTGGGCACACAAAGTTCTCATCGGCCCCAGATCAGGATAGATGAAGCTGCTGCCCTCCATCAAGAAGCATTCAAGTGGGATTTAATCCACTTGGGGACCATCACCCTTCCCTGTGGACGTCGCCACCCAAGGCCATTAGTCCTCTGGGTTGTCAGGTTAGTTAAGCACCACCTGACAGTCAGTGTTGAGTCACTGGCAGTGTGGTCTACTTCAGGGGTTCGTAACATATGGCCCATGGGCTGGTCCTGGCCGGCAGCGCCATTTCATGTGGCTTGGCTCCCGCCACCGCCGCTGCTAGAAGAAAAAGCACCTGTAAATGTGCTGTAAATGCACTTGCGGCTGTCATAAACACATTAATGACAGCCACGGGTGCATTTACGGCAGCGTTTATGGTGGGAGGAACCTATTAGCTAAATCTGGGTGTGGTCTGACCCACTGTGTGAAAATATTGGGAACCCCTCGTCTACTCTATTACTATAGCACATGGGTTCCCAACCTTTTCACGCCACTGATTAGGCCCCTCATGTAGCTCCTCCTCCTGTAAATGCTGCTGTCAAATGGCAGCATTTACAGCAGGCGGGGAACATTTTGTGGCTGTGATAAACATGTCCCCTTCTGTTTCCAGTAGCTGCAAGGGTGGCAGTGGGCCACATGAAATGGTGCTATGGGCCGTAGGTTGGGCACCCCAGCTATAACAGGATAACCTGGTCAGACTGGCCACTACACAACACCAGTTTGTGAAGAAATGGCTTAAGGGTGGAGTGGAAGGGTATAGCGTAGTGACGGCCAACCTTTGCACTCCAGGTGTTCATGGACTTCAGTTGCCAGAAGCCCAAGTCAGCACTCCTGCTGATCCTGGCTTCTGGGGATTGAAGTTCAAGAACACCTGGAGTGCCAAGGTTCACCATTACTGGTATAACTTCACATCGTGACCTTTGACAGAATTGCACCTTCTGTATAGCAGAAGGAGGCAACATTTGCAACCTTGTGGGCATTGTGGAACTGATGGAAGTGGTAGTGCTGTAACATCTGTAATGTCAGGGATTGCCCATTATCCATGGTGCATAAATATGTGTGCAACTGCACAGTGAAGTGAAGACACATGCTGAAAGGCATTGCTAATTCTGACAACTATTTCTTTGCAGTATACAGGTGGAACTTGGAAAATTAGAATATCGTGCAAATGCCCATTCATTTCACTTAAAAGGTGAAACAAATATATTAGACAGACTCACTACATGCAAAGCGAGAGATGTCATGCCTTAATTTGTTATATAGTAGAACTCCTGATAACGTCCAAACTTGGTTCCACAAGTCTGGTCGTTAACCGGATTTGGACTTTATGTGGTCCCTATGGGAGACGCTCCGGATAAAGTCACAAAAATGTCCCAAACCCATCGTTATCCAGGATCTCCTATGGCAATGATCTGCATAAAGTCTTTTTTAGCCTTTTGCGTCGTTATCCAGAGCATCACGTGGTGCATAACGAACGCAATGTTATGCGGATTTGACGTCATCAGGATCAGACGTTATCAGGAGTTCCATTGTAATTGTGATGATCGTGTACAGCATACATGAGATTACTTGATGATTATGGGGTACATGAGATTGGTGGGTTGGGGTTTTCATAAACTGTAAGCCATAAGCATCAATATTATAACAAAGTAAGGCTTTGCATGCAATGAGTATCTCATATACTTGTTTCACCTTTTAAGTTACATTACTGGACTGAATGAACATTTGCACGATATTCTAATTTTCTGAGATTCACCTGTATATATAGCTTTCTTCGATAATCATTACAGTAAAACCCTGGTTTACAACTGCCTCAGTTTAAGTTTGCTGCGTTCGACAACGGCGAATCCTATGGAAATGCTGTTCCAGTTTACAAATTTTGAATGTATTTTTTTTCCCGGTTTACAATGATCAATTCAGGACTGTTTTTTTTTCTTTTCAATGCGTCCCTATGGATGTTGCGGTTCACAATTTTTTTCGTGTTACAACGGAGGCTATTGGAACGGACCTCCATCGTAACCCGGGGTTTTTACTGTATATGAATTACATACCAAGTGCATTGAAAATATGCTGATAACAGGCCATTGGTGCCTATTGAGAAACTGGCTTTCAGTCCCGTAAACTTTCCCCCAGAGCAATCTTTGTACTCAGAGCCAGTTTTGGAATAAATGATTTAAAGATTAGAATCCACCTGTCTAAACCAAGGGGGTAGGAACACAAATGCTCGCATGTGTTCTCGGTCTGAAATAAGTTTAATGTGTAGGCGTTTGAACTTTATCCCTTTTGGGATTGCAGAACAGGGACTCTAATCCACGGTGCTGAGTACAATTCCACCACCACCACCCGCTTTTCTCTCTCTTTCTTCCTTTGAAACAATCATCCTGGCCTACTGTCAAAAAGCTAGTCGTATCTGACTCTAGGGTTCAGTGCTCATCCCTGTTTTAAAGCCAAAGAGCCAGGGTGGTCTGCTTCTGCAGATGTTTCCGTGGTCATGTGGCAGGCATGACTAGACAACCGGAGCGTGACCCGGCCCCCCAGATTAAAATGGTTGAGAACTCCTGCTTTAGCTGTTCCTTCATATTTAAAATGGGGGGAAGTTCCTTCAACAATGCGGTATAGATGAAAAATGTTATTTAACTAGGCTGTTTTCTATGCTGATTACACCATAAAGGAAGATATTAATCATTAATGTAATACTGTACCTCTTTATGCGCCACATCTAAGCTTTGACTTGCTGCTAGGAAATGGGATACAGTATGAAGAATGGGTTTTTTCCCCAGCCAAAACATTTCCATGGACATTTTAAGACTGGAATTCTTAGGGCAGATAATTGAATTATCAGTCCCGTTGAACTCAGTGGTTTCAAGAACAGAAGTGTTTGGGGGGAAATAGCAGAAGTAAGTAAGCAGGTCACATCACTGGGAGAAAACATGTGTATTCTGCAACTGCTTTACCATCGTATCATTATCCTGCAATTTGTAGTTCTGCCCTTACTCTTTTTAAATAGTCAAGGCTAAGAGTGAATATACATTAACGAAGGGGTTTGCTGCAGACCAGTAGACATCAGCCCTGTTGAATTTGGATGGACTCCTGAATTAAACAGCGTAGAATCGCAGTATCTAGACATACGATGGCATGAATTGGGCTAACTTGGTTTTTCTTTTTCCAGTCTTCATGAAGAGATCCATGAATTCTACAAGTACATGTCGCCTCGACCCGAAGAGGAGAGGATGCGGATGGAGGTGGTGAACAGGATAGAGAGTGTGATAAAGGAACTCTGGCCTAATGCAGATGTAAGGTTAACAAACTCTTCTGTTTAGTGGTGGTGGTGGTGCGTGTGTGCATTTCTGAAAAGTTACTGTCCAAGTGGGTTTCTAAGACTGTGTTTGGCATCAGCTGGATGCCAAGCTCAGTGTCCCCCAATCTTTGGGTTTTGGACTTCAATTCCCAGAAGCCTAAGTCAATTCCCCCAAAGCACTTATCAGGCAATGTACTGACTTTGTGTTCCGTGAAACAGACAGGTGAAACTCGGAAAATTAGAATATCGTGCAAATGTTCAGTTCAGTAATGCAACTTAAAAGGTGAGACAAATATATGAGATAGACTCATTGCACGCAAAGCGAGATAGTTCAAGCCTTACTCTGTTACAATAGTGGTGCTTATGGCTTACATCTTATAAAAACCCCAACCCCCTAATCTCATGTACCCCATAATCATCACATAACCTCATCTACGCTGTACGCCATGATCATCACAATTATAACGAATTAAGGCATGACATCTCTCACTTTGCTTGTAGTGAGTCTATCTCATATATTTGTTTCACCTTTTAAGTGAAATGAATGGACATTTGCACGGTGCTCTAATTTTCCCAAGTTTCACCTGTAGTTTGGGAAACGCTAGCCTACACTATCCCCGCTAGCAAATTAGCAAATTCACAGGTAGAAAAAGGCATGCCTGCTCCCTCACCCCAATATTAAAACAAAACCCTTGCTGGATTTTCGGTCAGTGCTGAGCTTTGAAATTCTGTTACCGCAATGTTTTGCAAAAGGGGCATTTGAGCAAAATTAGGGGACTGAAGTGAAGCTCCTTTTTACATACGGGCTCAGTTGCTGTAGGCCAGGGGTCCTCAACCTTTTCAAGCTGAGGGCTGGGTCACGCTCCCTCAAGACAGCTTCGGGGGCCAGACGGCCATTTTGCCCTGCCTGCCACAGATGGCACTTCCGGGTGTGGCAGAGCCACATGAAATGGTGTCGCAGCCCACATCCGGCCCCTGGGCTATCAGTTGAGAATCCCGGCTGTAGGCTGTGAAACCTGCTTTAAGCATGGGAAAGCCCTCAGCTAATTGTTTAGCGGCTAATAAATTAAGCCTCTTTGCCAGCAGGAAGAACATCTATGCAACCGGCTAGCAGCCTCCGCAGGCCAATTTCCCAGTTTAGACTTCACCTACTAACTTGAGCCAGTTATACTTGGCTGCAGGTTATACTTGCAACTGCGGGGAGGGGGGGGGGAATGTCTGCAGGAAGTTTTTATTTTTCAAAAGAGCCCAGAGGAGAATACATATACTGTATATATAATTAGCCTATGTGCAAAAACAATAAGGTTGAATTGGTGTTGAATGAGGATTTCTTACAACTATGATTTTATTTATAGACGCCAGCGATTGTGTCATTTGCTCTGGTGCTCCAGGGAATGTGCTTAGACAGAAACATTCCTAGTAAGTGAGGACTGTTCTTGGCAGTCGCTGGACTCCGCCATAAGAGCGGCTTGAATTATCCTGGGATTGAACAGTGAACAAGAAGAGGAAGCATGTTTAATTAATTAATTTCAGAAAAGGAAGTGAATCCTCAACACACAGTTACAATAACCCTTAGCGGCAGTCCAATTTCTTTCATGGCACTCTGCTTAGAAAACAATATTACTTCACTTTCCGTGTCTAGGCCAGACGCGAAACTGCCAAAATGCAGACACCTTTGGGTGAGTTCATTGTGCCTTTCCTTTCACCAGGCCTAGTGTGAGAAAGATTAGCCGGCGACACAAGGTTGCCATTACCAGGGTATGCCTGATTGTGGTTCAAAATACAATCTTCAAGGAGGTCACCCTTGCTTGAAAACCAGTCGTATTCATCTCTGTTTACAGCCAAACTGCATGTGCAGACATTTCCGTGGACATGTGGCAGGCATGCCTCGACACCAGAGTGCACGGAACGCTGTTTACCTTCCCACTGAAGTGATCCCTATTTATCTATTTAGAATTTCTTGCTTTCGAACTGCTAGGTTGGCAGGAGCAGTGACAGAGACAGGAGCTCATTCCGTCCTGCAGCACTCGGGAATCGAACTGCTGACCTGCCAAACTTCTGGTTGTCAAGTTCAGCGGTTTAACCACTTAATCACTTAACAGTCCCTTTCTTTCTGTGTACCCCAACAATATTACTAATATAGGTTTTTTTCTTCTCCCTGTATAGTAGTGTTTCTTCACTTTGATCCCTGACCTTCAATATTAGTAATATTGTTAAGAGTATTTTTCTTTGGGAGTGCTTTCCTAATGGCCCTTTCAACCATCACCAGAAGGTCAGGGATCAAGGTGGAGGAACTCTACAATACAGGGAGAAAAACACTGCATGTTCCAGGGCTCCCACTGTGCTTGTGTGCAGAGATTGAAAAGCTCTTGGCTAACATAAGGCCCAGGACTTGATCTTATCACTTGTTTTTTATGTACCTGGTTGCATTGACAGTGAGGTGAGTTGTAAGGTCACCCACGGGCCTCATGGTTGAGCCAGACTTTCCAGGTTGAACCTTGTTGTTGCTGATCACGTGGACTCCACCTTGTATGCTCCATTATTACGATAAGAATAACGTGAAGCCATTGAAGTTACATATAGGAGGAGTTTGTCCTTTAAAAAGCATCAACATGGAGGGAGGAAACACACACACACACACACAGATATAGATAGATAGATAGATAGATAGATAGATAGATAGATAGATAGATAGATAGATAGATAGATAGATAGATAGAATTACATTAAAGAGGTGAGCAGAGATAGATAGATAGATAGATAGATAGATAGATAGATAGATAGATAGATAGATAGATAGATAGATAGATAGATAGATAGATAGATAGATAGATAGATAGATAGATAGATAGATAGATAGATTTCCCATTTCCTTTCTGTTTCCCCAAGGATCTCAGATATTGGAGCTGAAAGAAACTTGGGAAGTAGGTTCCAGTCCAACTGTTTTCCTCTTCAAAACAGCAACTACCACAAAATATATTTCTTCAAAACCGGAACATCTTTGAGTGAATAAACTTTGAAATTCCTCCCCAAGAGGGATTGCAACAGTGAAAAAGGCCACATGGAAGGCCATTGGGAACCCCAGAACTATTTGTCAAAAAAAAAAAAAAAAAAGATTCTCAAAGCAACTTGTGCCAAAGAAATGGGTGTGCTTGTATTCTCCTTAGATTATGGTCTGGACAAACTTCCATCATCACAATCATTTGTGTTGCCCTTGCTCTCATCTCTAATGTTGTACGCCCATGAAATGTTGGTGATGCTTGTCCACTTTATTATACCAAATTCATGTTTACATGGCCTGGGTTTTCAAAGAAAGCTGGTGAATTATGGCCTATAAAAAAGTTTGGGGGGTTGTTCACAAAGAGACAGCTGAAGGGGCATCTTAAATCAGTGATGACCAACCTTGGCGTTCCAGATGTTCTTGAACTTCAATTCCCAGAAGCCCTGATCAGTAGGAGTGCAGGCTTGGGCTTCTGGTAATGGAAGTCCAAGAACATCTAGTGCTCCAAGGTTGACTATCACTGTCCCAGATGAGTCCCTTGTATCGGATCAAAACTATTTGCCTCTCTAGTTTAGGGGGTTTCCAACCTAAGGCCCGTGGGCCAGATTCGGACTGCGGTGCCATTTCATATGCCCTCACACACACACACACACACACACACACACACACACACACACACACACACACACACACACACACACACACACACACACACATCCAAGGGCATTTGAGGAACAAAATGGCTGCCCTCTTTGAAGCTGTTGGGACAAAATGGCCACCCCCATCATGCAGGCAGGGCAAAATGGCCGTCCAGCCCTTGAAGCTGACAGAGAGAGCATGACCCGACCCCCGGCTTGGAAAAGTTCAGAACTCCTGCGTTAGCTGGTAATTTTCTGGTGAAGTTGAGGAAATCTATCTGAATTGCACCATAAAAGTGAGCTATATTATACCATGAGCAGAATCTAGGTTTCAGCTGTAAAGGCATCGAAATGAACAATTTAGGATTGCCTTTGCCTCTTAACAGTTTTTGTAGTAATGTTCATCCCGCTCTTTGAAATCAATTGATTCCTGTACTTCTTTTCCCAATTATACTTCAAGGGGCTTTGAGAACTCAAACGTCATCTTATTTTGACCCCTCTGAAGTTGGTCACCCCTGGATTTAATTTCGAACAACCTTCCAACGTAAAAAGTAGAAAGAACTTGCTTGCTCGCATGAACTTTTTAGGATTAGATTTTCGCTGATGTGGTATTAGAAAGCAAAAGCAGAGCAAAAACCCCATGCATCAAAGACTTAATGCTAATACTCTTTACTGTAGCATGGTTGAATATTTTCCATAATCTACCAGTTGATGGCAGCAAAACATAATGTTACTATTTAGTCAGTGTATTTGGAGAAGGATTTTAATTTATGGCTTGTGTTATTTCCCCCCCAGGTGCAAATATTTGGAAGTTTTAAGACTGGATTATATTTGCCTACTAGGTTAGTATTTATTATATTTATAATATTCCTTCCACCCACTTTTTAGAGCTCAAGGTTGCATATGCTGTCATTCCCCCGCTGCCGCCGCTGCAATTTTATTCTCACAACAGTTTACTCTTGTGTCCCTTGAAATGAAGATTTTTTCCCCCACTTTTTATATATATAAGTGACATTTAAAAAATTATGTATCAGGCACGTTTATAACACTGAGCTATAATATATAATTTGATTGGAACGCATATTTGAAGTCACAAGCAGTCATTCTTAAATAAATAATATTGCTTTCCCATTTTTTCAACCTGTCTCTTAGACAAAGACATATTCAATTTTTATGAATTTGTTTGTTTAGATCACTGGTTCCAAACCTCGGGGCTACATCTTCCAGAAGCCTTCTCCATTGGCTGTACTGGCCAAGATTTCTGGGTACTGTAATCCCCAAAAAATAATAATATCTGGAGACCCAAGATTAGGAACCAGTGGTTTAGATCATGCATTGATGGGTAGAAACGGTTCCATAGGGATTTACAAGTAAATAAAAATACAATGATAGAACCCCAGTAAGGTAATACTAAAGTAAATAGGATTTGTCCCATGGGGCAGTTAGAGGTGAGTGGTTCAGGGAGTGGAAAAAGATATTTTACATCAGAGGTTGCAAACCCTTTTAAGTTGGGGGCCAGGTCACGCTCAGACAGTTGAGCAAGCTGGACTGGTGCAGGCGCATTTATGGCTGTCATAGACATGTCTCCTTTTGGTGGCAGGGGCCAAATGATTTGGCACTGTGGGCCAGGTACGACCTGTGGGTTGCATGTTGCCCACCCTTGGTCTACATAGAGGAGGGCCCTGTAGTGTCTTAATCAACTTCCTTTGTTCCTCACCCAAAAGGCATTTAATATCAGTTTGACCTCTGCAGCCCTGTTTAACCTTAATGGACACTTAAAAGGTATGAACTTCTTTCGTGTCCTGATCAAACCATGGACTGCCAAAATGAAGCCACTTCCTTGGCTTTGTCGTTGGCCCAACTTAAGTCTTCTTCGGTGCATTGATGGGTTTAAACTGTGTTCAGTCTAGATGTTACTGCCCAATGAAATCTTTGCCTCCTTTGGCAGATTAAAATTATGGCTTAATAAACAGAGGGATGTCACAACCTCCCGTGCCCCTAACTTTGTGATGGAATTGAGCTCTTAAACCCAGATGAACCATAAAGCTTCTATTCACATCAGAATGTCAATCCGTGTTTGTCATTAAAAGAAGATTGGGGTGTTTTTTGTAGAAAATGATGTAATATTGATTCTTTTGGACTATATCGGGGTTCCAAACCTAAGGTCCGTGGGCCGGTTCTGGTCCCCGATGCCATTTCATGTGCTCCCCCCCATCCCTCCAACGGCATCCGAGAAAAAAAATGGCCACCACCCATTTGAAGCTGTTGGTACAAAATGGCCACCCCCATTATGCAGGCAGGGCAAAATGGTCATCTGGCCCTCAAAGCTGACTGAGAGAGCATGACCCCCGACCCCCAGCTTGAAAAAGTTTGGGAACCCCTGGACTATATAGCCCCACAATTCTACTTTCTGGGAGTCTGGCATCCATGCCCACACCTTACACACAACTGATTTGTGCTCCCCTGGGAAGAAAGCCCAACTGGGTGGGAGGCTTGAAGCCTTAAGCAGGGGTAGCCAACCTTGGTGCGCCAGGTGTTCTTAGACCTCAATTCCCAGAAGCCCAAGTCGAGCACTCCTGCTGATCAGGGCTTCTGGGAATTGAAGTTCAAGAACAGCTAGAGAGCCAAAATTGGCCATCTCTGTCTTCGAGAGACCCAACCTCTTGTTTCAAAAGGAAGCATCCCAACAGCCATTTAGCAGGAAGTTAGTTCTATTCGCGGCTTGAAGGCTACCGGTTGGGTCTCCTTTAAAGGTGAGCACCATTTAGGTGTGTGTAAGGTCTGGGAGGCAGGACTCCTCGAAAAAAAGAAATTCTAAAAGTCCAAACAATCCCTGTGTCTTGTTCTGATTCAGCATCTATTTTCTCAAATGGGAACTGACCCTCAATTTTGATCCTTTAATTTCAGCGATATTGACTTAGTTGTGTTTGGAAAATGGGAGACGTTGCCCCTGTGGACCCTGGAAGAGGCCCTCAGAAAGCACAACGTGGCGGATAAAGGTTCAGTAAAGGTTTTAGACAAAGCAACTGTAAGTGATCTTTCCTCTTTTCTTTAACTGGGCTGTATAATAACAATAATAATAATTTTGTGTCAGAAATTATTCTAGGTTGAAAGGTTTTTTGCAGAAGAAACTCCGCCAAGGGAAATGTCCAAATGAGGCTCCTTTCATGTCCCCAAGAGCTGGGGCAGAGGCGGGCGCTCAATCTGTCATGCAGTACCTGGGTCTTGAACTGCTGACTTGCTAGCCTTCTAGCTAACAAAGCAAGCTTCTTAACCACTGAGCCACTGCAGTCCTTGGGAACGGTACTGGGGAGAGGCATCTTGCTGTTCAGGCTGGGTAATGTATTGGTTGAGGGAAGTGGTTTTGTTGATGAATTTGGGGGTGGTTAGAGTCACGGAGGTGGGTGGGGTGGTTGGCCATGGTGACTTAGTGGTTAAGACACTGGCCTTGATGACTGGAAGGTCAGCAGATCAGCTGTTTGAGACCCAATGCGCAATGGAGTGAGTTCCCGCTATCTGCCCCAGCTCCTGCCAACCTAACGGTTTGAAAGGAAGAAATTGCAAGTAAATAAATAGGTACCGCTTTGGCAGGAAAGGTAACAGCATTCTATGTGCTTCGGCATCTAGCCATGCCACGCTACCTTTACTAGAGACACACAGACAACCCAGAGAAGAGACTTTGCCCGCTGCCAGGGTATTCAGCTCCTCCCGTCAGTAACAGTGTAAATCTCCTACAGACCTGAAGATTTGTCTTGATAGGTGGTCCGTACCTTCAGGCAGTAATGTTCAACCTTTAGTGTCTCACTTGCAGTACTATTCATTTTACTAAAGAAACTGGGTCCTGCTCACCAGATTGAAACATATTTCACTTTTTTTTAAAAATGACATATTTTTGGAGGCACTCCATTCTTATATTTACTATTAGTGATCTTTTGAGTGGTAAGGAGAAACCGTTTGAGTTACTGCTGGCAGGTCAGAAAGTCACAGGTGAGTATTCTACGCAGGCAGGGGCATTTTTAGGACACGAAGGTGGAAGAGGAAGAGAACCAAGGAAGAATGAATTCCTCGTCATTGTTACGGAAACTGTGCCTTGTTTAGATTACTCTTGCATCTCGCTAGAGGCCCGCGGCGCCATTTCATGTGCCCTCCCCCCCACACTGCCTCTACCACACCAGGAAGTGCCATGTTGTGGAGGAAGGGCGAAATGGCCGTCCTGCCCCCGAAGCTGTCTGAGGGAGCGTGACCTGGCCCCCGGATTAAAAAGGTTGAGAACTCCTGGGTTAAGCTCTTTGGGTCCTGATCTTATAGTAGACAACACCTTTGTGACTCAGGGGTGGCGTTTGAATCATCATCAGGCTTAAGGAGCCATAATTTGGATCTCGTCTTTCCATTTGTCACGTTTTCACAATTCCTATAATCGGAGAAGTTAGCTCTCAAGGGTAGCATTTTCCTTTAAAAATCTTTTCAAGAAGCATCTCTTGTGATGTACAGGTGAAACTCGGGAAATTAGAATATTGTGCAAATTCATTCAGTTCAGTAATGCAACTTAAAAGGTGAAACAAATATATGAGACAGACTCATTACATGCAAAGCGAGATAGTTCAAGCCTTACTTTGTTATAATATTGATGCTTATGGCTCACAGTTTATGAAAACCCCAACCCCCTATCTCATGTACCCCATAATCATCACATAATCCCATGCACGCTGTATGCCATGATCATCACAATTATAACGAATTAAGGCATGACATCTCTCGCTTTGCATGTAGTGACTCTATCTCATATATTTGTTTCACCTTTTAAGTGAAATGAATGAACATTTGCACGATAGTTTACTTTTCTGAGTGACTGAGTGCTTCTTATGTCCTTTGCTTTCCATGAATGGCCCTTGGATGAAGAGTGTTTTCATTCTGTGTCCTCCTGTCTCCCCCTGCTGCCTGTCCATGACAGAAAACAACTGCTCTGTTTGCAATACGACAGTATCCCCCATGTGCTGGATAAAAGCCCTCTTGCTCTCTAGAAGAGGGAATTCTGTAAAGATCGTTTTATTTCAGCGTGCACTTTCCTGGTCCGAGGCTAAGCATAGCCAAAAAAGCCATTAGTCTTGAGCATGGATTTGTAACCTACGGCCCGTGGGCCGGACCCGGCGTGCGGTGCCACACTTGCCGCCGCAAGAAGCACAAAAAATGTGTGAGGATACATGCAAAAATGCACCTGTGGCTGTCATAAACATGTTTATGACAGCCACAGATGCATTTTACGGCAGTGTTATGGTGGGGGGAACCACGTGACCGGCTCGCTCAACTTTCAGGCCTGTGACCTGAAAACCTTGAGAACCCCTGGTCTTGAAATAAATGTCTTTTGCTCTGTCCTTAGGTACCTATCATTAAACTGACTGATTCCTTCACTGAAGTAAAAGTTGATATCAGCTTTAATGTACAGAATGGGGTAAAAGCTGCTGACCTCATCAAAGATTTTATCAAGGTGAGTCCTACATTTGCGGGCACTTATTCTGCAAGAAGGAACTGCAGTGGCTTAGTGGTTTAGATGCTGAACCTTGATTACCAGAAAATTGGCAGGTCAGCAGTTTGAGACCCGAGTGCTGCACGACAGAGTGAGCTCTCCCGCCTCTGCCCCAGCTCCTGCCAACCTAGCAGTTCGAAAGCAAGAAATTGCAAGTAGATAAAGAGGGACCGCTTTGGTGGGGAGGTAAACAGCAGTCCGTGCACTGCGGTGATGAGGCATGCCTGCCACGTGCCCACAGAAACATCTGCAGATGCAGACAGCACTGGCCTTTGGCTATAGACAGGGATGAGCAGTGCACCCTAGAGTTGGATACAACTGGATTTCAAGCAAGGGTGACCTTTACCTTTACAATTCTTGTATTTCCCTAGGGTCATGCACGCCACGCTATCAACATCCACCCTGATTTATATTTCTCCCCAAAGTATCTGGCCCTGAAGAGTGTTTCACCTTGTTTTTCAGTTTTCCCCCCAGCAGAGGGCATGAGAGAGTTTGCAGTGGATTTGAAAAAGTCTGCAAAATGAATTTTCTTCATTGTAAATGAGAGTTTTAGAGCAACTCTCCCTCCTCCTCCCCCCTTTCATATCTGACATTGAATTGCATAATAAAAGCAAGACAACCTTGATTCTTTGTAGTCTCACACTGGCGAGGTGCACATTGGCAATACACAAGGAGCTCTAGGTGTGTTGGGAAAGGGCAGATGAATTTATTTGGGAAAGGGCAGATGAATTTACAGGTGAAACTTGGAAAATTAGAATATCGTGCAAATGTTCATTCAGTTCAGTAATGCAACTTAAAAGGTGAAAAAATATATGAGATGGACTCATTACATGCAAAGCGAGATACAGTAGACCCTTACATAACAACGTTGCTTGGTTCCCCAAGTAGTGTCGCTATAGGAGAAATGTGCGGTTTTCAATGGCAGCTGCGCCATCTAGCGGCAAAAAACTGTCATTATCCGCACAACGACGTTAAAAAAACATTAATCTGCACAACGACGGTTTTTCGTCGTGCGGAAAGTCACGTGGCGAGTGACGACGCATCGTTAAGCAGAAATTACGCTATTCAAACGCGTCTTTAATCGAGGGTCCACTGTAGTTCAAGCCTTACTTTGTTATAAATATTGATGCTTATGGCTTACAGTTTATGAAAACCCCAACCCCCAATCTCATGTACCCCATAATCATCACATAATCTCATGTACGCTGTATGCCATGATCATCACTATTATAACGAATCAAGGCATGACATCTCTCACTTTGCATGTAGTGAGTCTGTTTCATATATTTGTTTCACTTTTTAAGTGAAATGAATGGACATTTGCATGATATTAGAATTTTCCGAGTTTCACCTGTAGTTTGGACAGGTAAAATCCCTGCATCTGAAAGCAAATGGGAAAGAAAGGCATTCCTGGTGACAAATTTTATTGGGTGTTTGAAAGTTTAGATCGAGGAGGGGGGGGGGCAACCATGGAGGATTGGAGACCAGGTCTGCCTTTCTTCCACCACACCTTGCCATTTTGTAGGCAGTGAACAAAATGGAGGACCTGCCAAGGGGGTCACGAAATGTTATCTCTGGGGTTGCTGCAGTTGTGGTACAACACAATACATGTATTCAAAAGTATTCTGTTTGTGGGTTTTGATAGAGGGAGGCGGGGACCATCACATTCATTAGTTAGGTTAGAATTATATTAGAATTAGAATTATATTCTGGGAATATAAATACTTTTAATGTGTTTTCAACACCCCATTAGGTAAAGGTAAAAGTTGCCCTTGCTCGAAAGCCAGTTGTATCTGACTCTAGGGTTCAGTGCTGTCTGCATCTGCAGACGTTTCTGTGCTCATGTAGCAGATCTGACTAGACATCGGAGCGCATGGAGCACTGTTTAATTTCCCACCAAAGCAGTACCTATTTATCTACTTGCGATTTCTTGCTTTTAAACTGCTAGGTTAGCAGGAGATGGGACAGAGGCGGGAGCTCGCTCCGTCATGCAGAATTCAGGGCTCGAACTGCTGACCTGCCGGCCTTCCAGTCAAGTTCAGCATCCTAACCACTAAACCACCACAGTCCCATAACACCCCATTAAGAATTCCTTTTTACTCAAATTTGGGGTTGTGGTCTTGCATGTTAATTAGCTATTATAAAAGGGGGTTATGTCTTCAAAAAGGTTGGGAAACACTAGACTACAAAATATTTACTCTTTAAAAAAAAAGATGGAATCTGCTAATAAAAATTGACATAAATCCTTAGAGACATTCCCAGATAAGGTTCAAGCAGCAAAGACGAAAGTATAAGCAATCATAAGTGACTGATATTAAGTAGTAAATCACAGCTAGAATTAAACCTATTGGATTAGTAGAAATTATAGAGGAATAGACTCACTAAGAGCCACGGTGGTTAAGACACTGATCTTGACGACTGGAAGGTTGGCAGCTCTAGACCCAAGTGTTGCACAAAGGAGTGAGTTCCCATCTCTGCCATAGCTCCTGCCAACCTATCAGTTCAAAAGCAAGAAATTGCAAGTAGATAAACAGGTACTGCTTCAGCAGGAAAGATAACTGTTCCATGTCTAGTCATGCCTGCCACATGACCACGGAAACATCTGCAGATGCAGACAGTGCTGGTTCTTTGGCTGTAAGCAGAGATGGGTACCGTCTCCTAGAGTCGGACACGGCTGGCTTTCAAGCAAGGGAGAATTTTACCTTTTCTAGACTCGCTAAATTCTCATTGACTCAATGTGCCTACTATAGAGTTGACTTCCTGTTGGATTTCTGTTACTGTATTATTTTTAGCTGTATATGTGACAGATTTGTGCTTTTCATGCAAGAAACCATTTAAGTAAAATTCTAAAGCCCATCTTTTTGTCTCTTACAGAAATATCCTGTATTGCCATATCTGGTTTTAGTATTGAAACAGTTCTTACTACAGAGGGACCTCAATGAAGTGTTCACAGGCGGAATTGGATCTTACAGTCTTTTTTTAATGGCTGTCAGCTTCCTCCAGGTAAATTATGATTATTATTTTTTGAATAGCCTTTTTCTTTTGATAAGTGTTAACGTCAGTTCTTGCTTGCAAGGATGCCTTCAATTCACCATCTGAGATTTTATTTTTTTAAAGGGACAATCTATATCTATAAAACTAAAATCTATGTTTGTATGTCCTCCAAAGGCTCCCACAACCCTGGACCGATCACGCTGAAATTTGACACATACATACTTTGGGCTTGGGAGAGCAGCACTGCGGGCGTCTGTAAACCCATGGGGTTTCCAAATTGGGATGCAATTGATCTATACAATGTGTGTGTTTCCCAGTGATGTAATTGAGCTGATGTCATAGTCTCAGATTGTGACATCATCTGACTTGCTCAGCTGTAGCCCTCTGAGCTCAGCTGTAGTTTTCACAGTAGGAGTGACCCACATACACCCCACGAGGTTTCCAAGAGGGAAAGGCTGGCCTACGTTAAAGAAAAGAAAAACCCGAATGAAGCCGGGTTATCAGCTAGTAAAGAAATAAGGAGAAATAACCTTGAAGCAATTTTCTTTGGGCTTTAAATTTTTCCCTTCCAACAGCTACATCCCAGAGAAGATGCCTGCAACCCCAATGCCAACTATGGTGTTCTTTTAATAGAATTTTTTGAACTGTACGGTCGCCATTTCAATTACCTGAAGACAGGGATCCGAATAAAAGACGGGGGTTCATATGTAGCCAAGGATGAAGTTCAGAAGAATATGCTAGATGGCTATCGGCCGTCGATGCTCTACATCGAAGACCCTCTACAACCAGGTAGTTGGATTTCTTGCTCTTCCTACATGAAGCTTTTAATTATGCAGAATAGTCATAATTCCTAAAGTTTAACATCTGCCTGACCCCAAACTGTTCATCATTAATAAGAACTAGAGCAGGAGTTGGCCAACTCAGTTCTCCAGGTGTTCTAAAATAGTTTTGATCTGATACAAGGGAACCATCTAGAACCATGATGGCCACCCGTGGCACTCCAGGTATTCTTGGACTTCAATTCCCAGAAGCCCAAGTCAGCACTCCTGCTTATCAGGGCTTCTGGGAATTGAAGTTCCAGAACACCTGGAGTGCCAAGGTTCACCATCACTGATTTGGGACAGTGATGGCCAACCTTGACACTCCAGATGTTCTTGGACTTCAATTACCAGAAGTCCAAGTCATTACACCCTGCTGATCAGGGCTTCAGGAATTTGGAAGTCCAAGAACATCTGGAGAGCCTAGTTTGCTGACTCCTGAACTAGATCCATTGGCTGAAATCAAGTAGTAAATCACAACTAGAGTAGGCCCATTGAACCAGAAGGACATACACAGGTGTTGACTGACCAGGCCTCCTCTGATTCGGTGGACCTGCTCTAGTTGTGATTTACTGCTGATTTTCAGGTATCGAATCAGTCAAACCTACACGGGAGTTGATTTAGCACTCAACAATTGATGCATTGGTTCAACTTCTCTGATAAAGACAACTAACTGGACATAGGCTTTAGTTCCTAGATGGCATCCTTCCATGAACCTACAAATACTAATAAGTCATGGTTAACACGTTCTCTTGTGTAGGATGGCCAAAAGTAATCCTCATCATAAATCATAATAAATTTAAGGGATTATTTGAGGCAGCTGTTGGGGTTTGCATCTAGGTATAACCAAGTTGCAAAAGTAGCATTCTCATCTCCAATTCTTTTCTAATTTAAAGTTGTTCTTTGTGGTCTCTGTGAATTTACACACAAGGGTTTCTTGCATACATGGTGGAAAAAAGCCATTAGCCATAGCTAGGTTCCACGTACTATGCACATCATGGCTTATTTCACTTTGTTAATGGAAAGCTGTAGTGATCAAATGCTATACCTACATGAATGAGGTAGGCTGGGGTGTGTGAATTCACAGATGACCACTCGAAAATTATAGTTCCAGGTAAGTAACCTGTTCTTTTGCATTTTTGGAAATAAACAATAAGACTGAAAAACAAAATAAAAGTAAAGGCAGATGTTATTTGTGTTGCTGTATTTTGGTTGTGAACAGGTTTGCAACTGTTCTCAATTCTGGTCTGTTGACTGCAATAAAATGAGCAAAAGCAGACTGAAAGTTTAAAAGCAAGATATTTAAGACATGAATAACAAAAGGAGAGAGAGAGTATGTGTTTTCCTTAAAGGAAAGGCAGTACTAACAGAAACAGACAAAAACACCACAATTAAAATGGCAGGGAAAGAGTTCATGAGCAAGATTAGTCATTTTTTATAATCTGACATCTTTCACAAAAAGCGAGATTCTCTCTGTATGTGTGTAATGTACAAGCCAGAATTCCCTCTAGATAATAATCCAAACCACTTCCTGACCCACCCTTAATGAGTGATGACCTTAATGGTTCCTCTGCCAGAAATTAGCCCTTCAAATGTCTTCCTCCCCGATTATTAAGGACTTTAGAAATCATTGCCAGCAGTTCAAATGGGGTCTGGAAGCAAATCAGAAAAGCCGGGGTAGCTGTTCAAATAATGGAATAAGAGGGCTTCACTTCAAACATCTGGCCACTTCATTCAAGATTGGCCAGAGTTTCCAACAGCCCCACGTCCAATGCAACACAGAATTCCAGATGTGATGTTACTAAGGCATCTTGTGTCTGTTTACTGGCACAACACATTTCAGACGCCTTGTAACTGCATCTTTCTCATTAAGACTTTAGGTCACTAACACAGCAGTCTTGTGGATTATCTGTGTTGTAGAGGATAGGTGATGGTTCCCAAGTGGATTAAGTCCCACTTAAATCCATCTTGATGGAGGGCAGCAGCTTCATCCATCCTGGCCTGGGGCTGATGATGAGGACTTTGTGTGCCAAAAGGGCTCAGGACCAGAAAGTGACTTGTGGAACTGGATCAGTGGTACTATGGGTGTCACGCAGCGATGCAGAAGGCAGATGAAAGGCCACTGCATTATATTCTCAGAAGAGTCTTCATTGATGATCGCCATGATTGCCTATATTCGGATTTGGATACGGAAGAAGATAGAATGATGGAGACTTGGGTTCAGTTCCCCTGCTCTGCCATGAAAACTCACTAGTGGAGTGAGTTTCCTTAAATATCTCACTGACTTTGAAAACTCTGTTAGGGTTGTGATACATCCGTTCTGACTTAACAGTCTATAACATTAATGACGAACCTTGGCACTCCAGATGTTCTTGAACTTCAATTCCCAGAAGTCCTGATCAGCAGGAGTGCTGACTTGGGCTTCTGGTAATTGAAGTCCAAGAACAGCTGGAGTGCCAAGGTTCGCCATCACTAGTCTATAACAACAAGCAATAACTAGTTGTATTGATAACATTTTTTGGCAGATCTGGCTGCAGAGCCTGAGGTTGGGGGTTCGATTCTCCATGGTGCCTCCATGTCAGGCTGGAATCAATGCCCTATAGCCGTGATGGTGAACATTGGCACTCTAGCTCTTCTTGGATTTCAATTCTCAGAAGCCCAAGTCCTTGTGACGTGCAGTAAACCCATTTGTGTGGATTCACTTGGGCTTCTGGGAATTGAAGTTCAAGAACAGCTGGAGTGCCTAGGTTCACCATCGTTGACCTATAGGGTCCCTTCCCAACTCTGCAGTTCTAAGATGATGATGATTCAAACACTGAATGCAGTCAAAACAAGCAGCTTTATAAAAAATATTGACTGCTATTATTGTTAATATTTGTTCTTAAATTATGAGCCTCTTAGATTGAGTGAAGTTGTGTTATATTTAGAGGCACTGTTTTCCTATGCATGCCCTGCGTGAACATGTTTTTCCTCTTTAGGAAATGACGTCGGGAGGAGTTCCTATGGTGCCATGCAAGTAAAACAGGCCTTTGATTACGCCTACGTTGTCTTGAGCCATGCCGTATCGCCGATAGCTAAATATTATCCCAACAATGAAAGTGAAAGGTAAAACATTGTGTCCACGTCTGCTTGGTTACTGGTGCCCTATTCCAGTGATGGCCAACCTTGGCACTCCAGATGTTCTTGGACTTCAATTCCCAGAAGACCTGACCAGCAAGAGGGCTGACTTGGGCTTCTGGGAATTGAAGTCCAAGAACACCCGGAGTGCTAAGGTTGGCCATCACTGTGACCTATTCTGCCCCTTTCCCCCTGTGGACTCCCTTTAAACCCAATAACTTATTCATTCTCTTAAAATCTTCACAGTATATTAGGAAGAATAATCAGAGTTACGCAAGAAGTTGCATCGTACAGAGACTGGATCTCAAAGCACTGGAGGATACAGAGTAATACAGAGATTTCGTGTAACGGTAAGATTTTTCAGAAATCCTTGCAATCTTGATCAGTCCTCCTTTTGGGGGTCAGAGAAGGGCGGCCTGACAAATAAGTTATCAAGATTTCATGCTTTTGGCCAGCCCTCACTGTTTTAAATGAGACCGCTATTCATCAGCCTTTGCTTTGCACGACTCTGTCAAATCAAATCAAATCTTTATTATGGTCCAAAACCAGTATAGGCTCTGTCTGCATACCAGCAGAAATGGTGGAACCTGTTCTTAGACATTTCAGCAAGACAAAAGCCCTAATTTGGCTTTACACCTGGGGTGCCCAAACTACGGCCCATGGGCCAGATCTGACCCCTGATAAAATTCATCTGGCTGGTGATGAATTCCCAACCTAAGGCCTGTGGGCTGGATCTGGCCCATGGATTGATTTCATGTGACCTCCCACCCCACCTGTCCAAGGGCATTCACGAAACAAAATGGCCACCCCTTTGAACCTGTTGGGGCAAAATGGCCATCCGATCCTTGAAGCTGGCTGAGAGAGCATGACCTGGGCCCCGGCTTGAAAAGGTTGGGAACCCCTGGCTTACACGTTCAGCCTCAGGCTGTGCTCACGGGTAGACTGCATGCCAGTAGGAACTTCTCCTCTTCAGGCACCTTATGGATCTCACACAAACACTTAGCAGTAACATATAGAAGCAAAGGGCAGATGTTTCCTTTCTAAGCATGTTGACGAATCCATACCCTAAAAGACCTGAACAGAGCTGCAAATGTGGACAAGTTGTTTGGATCAGAGACCCTTGCTCGAAAGCCAGTCGTATCCAACTCTAGGGTTCAGTGATCATCTCCATTTATAGCCAAAGAGCCAGGCGTTGTCTCGGTCTGCAGACGTTTCCGTGGACATGTGGCAGGCATGACTAGACACCAGAGTGCATGGAATGCACCCTTTCTTGCCCAAGGGGTCCCTATTTATCTACTTGCAATTTCTTGCTTTCGAACTGCTGCGTTGGCAGGAGCTGAGATGGACAACGGGAGCGCACTCTTATCGTGCGGCACTCGGGCCTCGAACTGCTGACCTGCCGACCTTCCAGTTGTCAAGTTCAGTGTCTTCACCACTGAGCCACTGCGGTCCCTTGCATGCAGTGCTTTTGCCATTAGCAGCATGTGCAAAAGTGGGCAAATTACACCCAGGTCCAGATTTCCTGTACAAACCATTAGTTGGTTAAGGAATGTTTATGTATGGCTTGTGTTTCTCTACCAGAAGTCAAACCAATCTGCTCTTGGGAGCAACTTTGTTGTTTTGCACAGAGCGTTCATCACTGTCCTCACTTACCTTGCGTTGCAGGCAATGGTGTGGCTTTGATAGTCGACAACCAGCAGCTGGACAAACGCAACAACAACCTTTCTGAAGAGAGTGAATCGCTCGGGAAACCTCGGAGTAAAGCCTCCGAGACAAACAGCAAACACTCGTCCAATTCTTCATCAGGTCCTTTGTCGTCGTCATCTTCCACGCTTTCTAGCTCCAGTGATGTGGTAAGTATTGTGTGCAGCGCGTATTTCTGATGGATTATTCCCGAACCCAGAGATTAGAAAGAAAGCAACCGGGCTATTTATTTATTTATTGTATGATGAACTTCAGTTGTCTACATTTGCAAGCTCTGTGTTGCCTTCTTCCCTGGCTATCTGTCTATCCCTGGGCTCAAATTTATTATTTATATTTATTTATTTATTTGAATTTATGTTGCCTCCTTCTCGCCTAGGCGGCTCCGGGTGGCTCACAAATATAAAAACATCATACAACAATTAAATTCACAAGAACCATTACTTAAAAACCATTAAAACTATTAAAATATTTAAAATACCCTCCCCAACAGCCACAACTTACATTTAAAAACTGAAAGCCCCGGGGTGGCCCTTATATAAGCCAGCGTGGGGTGGCTAAGCTTTACTTTGGTGGCTAAGCTTTATTCCCCACCCACCCCCAGGTACATCTGATTGGGGCCAGGAAGAGAGCCTTCCCCGTGTCTGCCCCTGCCCTGTGGAACCTCCTTTCAGCTGAGATGCGCCTCCAGACGGAACTACTCCCCTTTAGGAAGATGCTGAATACATGGTTGTTTCAGCATGGGTGGGGCGAGTGCCCCCACCTCTCAGGCCCGCTGGCTTGTCTAGCCGGGGAGACGGACCTGTCCTGTCTTGGATCTCAGTTTCAATGGTGGGTGGTGGGTGGTGAGGGTTGTTTTTTGAATGTTTACATAGGTTTTATGTGTTTTAATGTGGATTTTAGCTGGGTTTTTTAGCTGTGAATGTTTTTGATTGTTTTATATTGTATTCTATTTTTATTTTTCCTCTTTCCTCTTTTGTTGTTAGCCGCCCTGAGTGGTGTTTCCCACCAGGAGGGCGGGATATAAATTACATAAATAAGTAAATAGACTTAAACCGTTTACTATACATAAACCAACCAAATTTAATATATCAAAACTGTCCTTTACAGCCTGAAGCAATCTGGAGGTCATTGGATTTCAGATTTGCCCCCTCCAACATGTTGGCCAACTGGACTCGTCTTCTGAGATCTACTTAACAGCCTGCGTCGTTTAGCAGAGGTTCAGTTTTGGAGATCAAAAGAGAGTCTCTCAGCTGTAACACTCAAGTGATGCAACAAGACTCCCCAGTGTATTCAGTATCCTCTATTAATTGATTAGTCATTTGACCATATCAGATAAAAATGTGATAAAATACATACAGGGGTTCCCAACCATTTCAAGCTAAGGACTAACGGCTTTGGGTGCCGAAGTCCACAGGGAAGGGTGATGGTCCCCAAGTGAATTAAATGGTCCCACTTGAATCCATCTTGATGGAGGGCAGCAGCTTCATCAACACTGGCCTGGGGCAGAGGCGTTTGCGTGCCAAAAGGGCTCAGGACCAGAAAGTGACTCACAGAACTGGATCAGTGATACTGGAGTCATGTTGCGATGGGAAAGACTAATGAAAGGCCATGGCATTCTATTCTCAGGACAGTCTCCTTGGCTGATCGCCGTGATGATCACCTATATTCGGATTCAAATATGGCAGAAGTAGAGGATAGAGTGATGGAGACCTGGGTTCAATCCCCCTTCAAGGACCAAATCTTATTAATTTTCCGGAAGATGGCTGTTGCTTTTCCAAGGCGGCATTTGATATCCACCTCTGCATCTCCATTTCGGGTGATCACTCTGCCCAAATTAAGCCTCTCCACTTTCTTTAGCTGCTATGGCCCAAGTATGATTCTTTGTATCCCGGTCATGGTGTTCACACGCATGACTTTGCTCAGCATTTATTTCATTTTCATTTTAAGTTTTATTTGTATACCGCCTTTCTCAACCCCTAATTACAATACAATAATCCAAAATGACAAAATAATACAACAACATGAATCCAATAAATACATTTATCCTAAGACCAATTTTCTTTGCTAATGTATCCAGGACGGCTGTCGCCTGTTGTAGTTTCGGCTCATCTTCTTTGAGCCAAGCGATGTCACAATAAATAAAGAAGGGAGTATATGTGGGCCTCTGTTTCATCTGATTGTTGAGAAGCAGTCTTGTCTGATTCTTTGTGTGATTTTGGAAGGGGGCGACTGTATGAAAACAATAGATTTTTCTCTCCTGTCTTTCCCCCCCCCCCCCCTTTAACTGCAGTTCATGTTTTTACAACACACACTGTCTGTTTCTCCGGCAGGAGTCTGATGGGACGCCTTGCAAAACTTCGAAACAGCTGGGCTGCCGTCAAACTACCACCACCCAGGTAGCAACTCAGGACATCACGCTGGGATCCACACCGTTGGGTGGGAAGCTGCCAAGCGGCCAGATAGCGAACGTGTCCAGCGTTGCAAACAAAACCCAGGTGGGTTGGGTGTTGGCCTGGTCTTGCTCTCCCTCTCTCAGATCTGCCTGCAATGTTCTGTGGTCTTTGGCTGAAACAAAAACGGCATATTTTACCAGTGTCCAGTCATGCCTGCCACATGTTCATGGAAACGTCTGTAGATACAGACAGCGCTGGCTCTTTGGCTATAAACAGAGATTAGCACTGAACCCTACAGTCTGATGTGACTGGCTTTCAAGCAAGGGAGACCTTTACTTTTACCTAAACCAACCTTTTCAAGCCGGGGGCCGGGTCACGCTCTCTCTTAGTCAGCTTTGAGGGCTGGACGGCCATATTGCCCTGACTGCACAATGGGGGTGGCCATTTTGTCCTAATAGCTTCAAAGGGGAGACCATTTTGTTTCTTGAATGCCCTTGGAAGAATGCCGGGGGTGCACATGAAATGGCACCATGGGCCAGATATGGCCCACTGGCCTTAGGTTGTGAACCCCTGGTCTAGAGTCTTAAGTTTTGTTTGTCCTAAGCATTTGCTGGTATGCAAAGGGGTAAAGCCTGAGTAGACAGACACGCATACAAACGCGGCTTTGCATTCATTCTGGCCTCCTTTCTTGTCTGTCTTGCAGCATGGATCCACGAGGTTATTCCGCAGTTCTTCCAACAAAACCTTCCACGGTCCGGGAAACGCAAGCCATGCCACCTCGGTGACGAACAAACCCCACCAAGGCAGCAAAACCCATCAGTCTTACCACGACAAAAAACGGAAACACAAGAGAGACGCAGCCCTTTCAGACCTTTGTAGATAGCTTTCCTATCAGGGGGAAACACAACAAAACTCACAAACACTATTCTTCGGTGTGCACTCGACAAGAATATGTTGACTGTAACTCCCCAGGTCTGGCCGTGGGGTTTCAAGACTGTCGAAAAAAAGTGTTGATTAGCAACATATTTGAGGATTATTATTTTTTCCAGCTCGCCACGGAAAAGATCATGAAGACTGATCACTGCGCAAAAAAAGAGTAAAAATTAAAATAATAAAAAGTTGGGGTGGGGGGTGGTGGAAGAGGGTGGGGGAAAAAGAAGATGTTCATTTGATAAATCATATGCTACAACAGGGTCGTTTAAGGTATAAAGGCTTGAATGTAAAATAAATATTTCCCATCGGCTTCTGTGCTGAAATGTAGGGTTAGTACTCAGTGTGTGTTCAGGGGTTGTGGTAAGGAACTCTTAAAATAAAACAAAGGAATAAAAAAAATTGGGGAGGGGGGGTTTGGAGGTGGTGCGAGAGAAAACCCAAGCATATTCTGAGGAATAGCCAAAACTCAAAGCAGAAAGAAATTTGAGCATGATAATTTTTTAAATTATTTTTGCATATATTTTACCATTTTATTGTGTCTCTATAGATGATCATATAGGAAAACTGACATTTGTAATAGTGGATTTGTTAATATTTTTTACATAACATTACCGTTTAAACTGTAAAAAAAACAAAATAAAACAACAACCTTTCCCCCACCCCACCTCGTTTTCAGGATTAGTTTAAAATAACACTTTTAATCTGAATTCCCAGCAGAACATGTAGATGGATCCGAATTGTGGTGTGTTCTGTTTTCCTGTTAGTTTTTTTCTCCTTTTAAACTTGAAATAATTGAAGAGCACATTTATGGGCCTGCTTCCTGACAGTAAAAAGGACGCCAGGGCAAACACATGTTAATAAATTGTGCAAAACGCATCTCGTGTCAACTGTAATCTCACAGTCCTCTCTGGAGAGGCAAAAAATGAATTTTTCAACTAATTTTTAAAGTGTCGTGATCTCAGGCAATGGGGGTATTCCAGGTTGATTTTCATCCACATATTTCGTTTTTCCTCTTTTGTAAAATAAGAAACCAAGGGTTAAGTCGGGTTTCCCCAAGTGGGAGGCATAAAAATCTAAGAATGAATGAATGAATGAATGAATAAATAAATAAATAAATAAATGAGTTCAGTTTTAGTTTCAACTAGAGGGGAAGCTGTTGGAACCAATGGGTTATATGCCAAGTATTGGACAATAATCCAGTTTATTTCATTGAGTGGGGATTGAAATTTTGATTTAGCCCCTGGCTTAACACAATGGTTGGAGGGACGACGCTTGGCTGCAAATGAAAGAAAAACCAGCTAAAATTTGGTAACGTCTGGATTTGGGGAAGTGCTGAAACCAGCCCTTCCTAGGGCAGTTTCCCTCCAGATGTTTTGTACGATAACGCCCAATGTTTCCAGCTAGGCTGGCATCTGGCCATGCTGGCCGGCGGTGAGAAAACTTTATCTAGTTTTATCGTGAAGGTACCGCAGGGTAAAGAACAGCAACTCCGGATTATAACGCCTTTTCCCATGTGCCTTCATCCACATCTCTGTTCCTTCCTTCTCTCAAAGCTTCGTACCTTTTTCAAAAGGAAAAATGGAATTATTATGTTGGGCATTTTTAAATATACAGTATATATCTATGGTGTTACCTTAAATCCCTTTTTAAAGATATTTTTAAACCCACCTTTAAAGAATGGAAACAGATTTCAAATAATGGTTGTAAATTACTCTTGCTGACGGACTTTCATACCATCCAATTTCTCCCAAGTTTTGGACGAATCCAATGCAGCCATGTTGTTGATTTTACGACTGAAGAGAAAAGTTCATGCTGTGGATGCGTCAGTGGAATGTATAGAGGTTATAGCCACTTGCATTTATTCGCAACAATCACACAAAAAGGAATGGAGCACTTTAATTAATAGAATGTAAAGTGACATTTACTGTAACATTGGTTTTTTTCTTTGAAGAGGAAAGCGTGCGCTGGGTGTGAGTGTTGGGTGTGTGCGTTCTGTGCGTTAGAACCGTGATGGCGAACCTCGCACTCCAGATGTTCTTGGACTTCAGTTCCCAGAAGCCCAAGCACCCTGTGAATCCACACGGATGGGTTTACTGCAATTCATCCGGCCCACACTGCCCTCGTCGCTCCCGGAAGCAAAACATGCCCGTGCGGTTAAGACTCTTCCGGGTTAACCCTCCGTACAGGCGCATTTTGCTTCTGTGAGCGACGAGGGCAGCGTGGGCCGGATGAATAGCAGTAAACCCATCCGTGCGGATTCACAAGGTGCTTGGGCTTCTGGGAATTGAAGTCCAAGAACATCCGGAGTGCCGAGGTTCGCTATCACGGCGTTGGAACATATTCGGTGTATCCAATCTGAAGAATGGTAAGGATTTTTCCTTTTGAGGAGTAAGGATTGCTTTTTGATGTTTCTTTTTATAAACTTGCAGACAAACTTAACCTTTAATGAGCACTGACAGAAAGTGTAGGGGATTTCTAAGTAAAACAATGCAACGCAACCAAAAACTCACGAATGAAACAAAACTAATAAAATTAATTAAAATAGCATCTCTAGATGTTAAAGCATTTTGACTTTATTTAAAAAGGGGGAAGAAAAAAACCAGAACAAATCCTAGCCACCATAATGCTGAAAAACACTAAACCAGGGGTTCGCAACCTACGGCATGCGGGCCGACCCTGGCCCCCAATGCCATTCTATCTGGCCTGTGGCAGCAAGCCCAAAAGTGGACGCATTTATGACAGCTGCAAACGTGCTCGCCGTGCTTTACGGCAGCGTTTGTGGCAGGGGGGAACCACGTGTCTGGCCGGCTCAGCTGTCTGAATCCCAGTCTGGCCCGTGGTGTGAAATGGTTGAGAACTGCACTAAACTATATTTAAAAAAGAATGTTAATTTGACAATAGAGTTAAGTTTAAGCACCCATTTTGTTCTGATCTGATTTTGTTAATCAAGATTTTTGTTTCGTACAGGTCTCCACATTATGTATTATTAAAGTATTTATTTTGAATTTTTTAAAAAATACGTTTTATAGCTGTGTAGGACAACCTTCACTGCTTTGGGAACAAATTCTAAATTACATTAATCCAGTATTACTAGTTGCTGTTACTGAACACTGTTGCAAATGTGCGACACACCAATCTGTATTACTTAAACCACACTCAAGGGTTGTTTTATTATTATTATTTAAATTTTATTTTGGGGAATCACTCAGTGTTGGAAACTCATGTTCTGCCAGGATGCAGCGATTGGTGTTCTAATAAATATTAGATTATTTTGATGTGGTGATAGCGGGAAGATAATCTTGATTCCATTGGAATCTTAGGTTCGCCTCAATTTATGGTTTTCATAAATTTTAATGGGGAAAATAGCTTTTCCTGGACTGCTCAAGTTTTAATTTTGTAAACGGTATCTTTCTAACAGAAGAAGACAAAGCATGAAAGGGGGGGAATAGAGGTATTTTACTTAGCCTCAAATAACCAGCATTGTATTCGTAAAACACTGTATATCTAGCAAATCTTTATTTAAGCCAAACAGTTGAACTGTTCATTTTTTTCAATCTGAAGTTTTTAAAAAAAAAAATCCAAAACCTTCCTACGTTTTGCCTGCGCATTTACCTTGTGTATTTCATGTCTGTATTTGACTTAAGTCTAATTATTTTTTGAGTTTCGATAACTTTTTTTTTTGGGGGGGGGAGAAATTGTGAAATAAATAAATATATATATAAAAATAAATGTTTCAAAACAACGAAATGTATCATTCATGACATCTTCTTAAAAGCATGTAATTCTCTGCCTTTTTTTCTAATGGAGCCTGTATGGCCAGATATTAGTTGGAGCTGTAGAGAAATAAATAAAATCAGAAGTAGGAATGAGCTCCCGCCTTTGTCCCAGCTCCTGCCAACCTTGCAGTTCGAAAGCAAGACATTGCAAGTAGATAAATAGGGACCACTTCGGTGGGAAGGGAAACAGCGTTCTGTGCGCTCCGGTGTCTAGTCATGCCTGCCACATGACCACGGAAGCGTCTGCAGAAGCAGACAACGCTGGCTCTTCGGCATTGAAACAGAGATGAGCACTGAACCCTAGAGTCGGATACGACTGGCTTTCGAGCAAGGGAAACCTTTACCTTAGGCCACTCTTGAGTCTTTAGTTTTTTAGAGCCATAGTTCCCAACATGGGACACATGCAATTTGAGAATGAGTTAGACCAAGTTGATGGCCTTTTAGGCTTCCTCCATGTGAACAGGAGTTCACATTTTTTAAAAAAATAATAAGAATTATATGTCAAAGCAAGAAATTGCAACTAGGGAAACAGGTACCGCTTCAGCAGGAAAGGTAACAGTTCCATGTGTCTAGTCATGCTTGCCAGGTGACCGTGGGAGACCAAGTGGAGAGAAGAACAGTCAAGGATTTAGGACTGGGATTCTCAACCTGTGGCCCACGGCGCCATTTCATGTGGACACACACACACTGCCTCCACCACATCTGGAAGTGCCTTGTGGTGGAGGAAGGGCAAAATGGCCGTCCGGCCCCCGAAGCTGTCTGAGGGAGCGTGACCCGGCCCCCAGCTTTAAAAGGATGAGAACTAATTTAGGAGACCTTAGTTTGAATCACTGTAACAGCAGCAAAACCACTCCTTATATATCACCCACACTTTGGCGACCCTATTAAGTAAAGGTTGCCCTTGATCAAAAGCCAGTCATAGCCAACTCTAGGGTTCAGTGCTCATCAAACGTTTAGCCAAAGAGCCAGTACTGCATTCGAGTCACCTTCGGGCTGAGGGAAGCGGAATACAAATAAAGTTCTGATGATGATGATGATCTGCAGACATTTCCGTAGTCATGTGGCAGGCATGCTTCGACACCGGAGTGCACGGAATGCAGTTCACCTTCCCACCCAAGTGGTCCCTGTTTATCTACTTGCAATTTCTTGCTTTCAAACTACTAGGCCGGCAGGCGCTGGGACAGACGACGGGAGCTCACTCCGTCGCGCAGCACTCGGGTCTCGGACTGCTTTCCTTCCATTCCCTAAGTTTCGGAGTGCACGGAATGCAGTTTACTTTCCCACCCAAGTGGTCCCTATTTATCTACTTGCAATTTCTTGCTTTCAAACTGCTAGGCCGGCAGGTGCTGGGACAGACGACGGGAGCTCACTCCGTCGCGCAGCACTGGGGTCTCGGACTGCTGTCCTTCCATTCCCCAAGTTTCCGCGCCTTATAACTACTACGCCTATTAGGCTCCCCCTACGTCCGATGCAACTTGATGGGACACCGTGACGACAAACCTTTCGGTCCCCATTTTCTCACAGGTTTTATTTATGGTGGAGAGTGAGAAGAGAAAGTCGTTAATTTTGATGTATGCCATACGCAACATTAATGGAGAACACAGTTGGTTGTGTTATGAAACAAGCCTATGTATGAGCTCAGTCTGTGGCACTCCTGTAATTTTTAACTCATTCCCTCCACTTGGTAAATGTTGTAATCTAATCCGTCCCAGTTCACATTTCTCCAACTCGCACCCAAGCATGGAGTAAAGAAAGGGAGGGGATGTAGTAAATGTGCTTTCCATAATCCCCTTGGTTTCTTCTCGCTTTAGAATAGGTCCACCCACCCAATGTACTTTGGGAGCATTTTTTTAACAAAGCCCTTTCCAGAGTTGTTAAATCTAAACAAGCTTCTTGCAGAGCAGTTTGTTGCTACACAGCCGTATCTTTATTAGAGTAATTGTGCTGGAAAATCGCAGTCAAACAGGGAGGCAGTAAAGCGCAACGTGACGATAAGGGCTCTATTTTTGGGTCTTTCCACCTCTACTTGTACCATTCCTCATTTCCCGCATGCATGAGCGAATTCCCTTGGACGCTCAGAGTATGTACGGCTATGGAACATACACCTTAACTTAAGACACCTAGGAAGTGTGGGGCTTAGTTGGTTAAGACGCTGAGCAGGTCGGCAGTGCGAGACCCACGGACAAGCGTGACCGAGCGAGTGCCCGTTATCTGTCCCAGCACCCGGCAACAGAGCACTTTGAAAGCAAGAAATTGCAAGTGGATAAATGGGTACCGCTTTGGCAGGAAAGGTAAGAGCATTCTGTGTCTAGTCATGCCTGCCACATGAAACGCTCCCATTGGGCTGCCGGGCAGAGGGGCGGGGCGAACTCTGTGCTGGGGGAGGGAGGAAGCACTCCCATTGGGCTGCTGGGCAAATTCTGTCCTGGTTTGACTGCACAGATGGTCACAGAGAGGGCTCTGAGTGCCACCTCTGGCACACGTGCCATAGGTTCGCCACCACTGTGCTAGTTGCTGTCTATCTGGAACTTAAGATCTCTTTCCGCCTCTCCGCTGAGGTCTCTTTAACAATTTTTTTTTACAAAATCCACTGTCCTTTACAACATGACTGAGCTCTCCTCTTTGGGCATTGATGCGCCTTCCCATGCCCTTAAAAAGAAATGAAGGGGGGGGGGAGTCATTACAACACAACTCAACACAAAACATCATTTTCTTCTTCTGTAATTAACCTGCTGCCCACAGGCAGAAGTGGAGTTTCTGAACTGTTTTGAACCCCATGACCCGCACCTACTTGGCAGGCCGTGTAAACCAGGATTCGTATGCGTGTCGACTCACCCGTCATCGGTTGATTTAGTGAATCTAATGTACTTGCAATTACCAATTAGATTTATTGGAATAGTAGCCGTGTTAGTCGTCGGTGTTTCAGGCATTATCAGAAAACAAAACAAATAAATAAAAATGCTGCAGCACTTTAAAGACTAACGGCTTTATTTTAAATGTGAGCTTTTGTGGATCAAATCCACTCCATCGGACACGGGAGTGAGACTGCAAGGCATGAATTTATATACACCAGATACAGAGGCATAGAGTGATTAATCAACATGACAGATAAGTATGCAAATCAATAGAGCTTCCTACAGCTGGCAGTAGTAGATGATCACTGGTTGTTAGCTCAAATTTGGGGATCGTGGTGATGATGAAACTACTATTTATTTAAATAATAATTTCATGTCAGAGATGATTCTGGGTTGAAAGGATTTTTTGCTGGAGAAACTCCGCTCAGGGGACGCCCGAATGAGGCTCCTTTCATGTCCCCAAGATCTTTTCCCCACCAAAGTGGTCCCTATTGATCCAACTTGCAATTTTTTGCAAGGTTGGCAGGAGCTGGGACAGAAGACGGGCGCTCACTCCGTCATGCAGTACCCAGGTCTCGAACTGCCGACTTGCCGGCCTTCCAACTAACAAGGTGAGCTGCCACAGCCCCTCATTTATGTGATGATTCTGGTTTTAATTCACTGTTCGGGGGGGGGGGGATATCCCAGAGGGGCAGTCTAGAAATTTAAGTAAAGGTAAAGGTTTCCCTTGCTCAAAAACCAGTCATATCTGACGCTAGGGTTCAGTGCTCGTCCCTGTTTCAAAGCCGAAGAGCCAGCGGTCTGCTTCTGCAGAGGTTTCCGTGGCCATGTGGCAGGCATGACTATACACCAGAGCGCACGGAACGCTGTTACCTTCCCCACCGAAGTGGTCCCTATTGATCGACTTGCAATTTCTTGCTTTCGAACTGCTAGGCTGGCAGGAGCTGACAATAAATAGATAAATACATATATAAATATAAATAGATATAAATAGTTAGATAGATATAAATAAATAAATCATGACAAAAATGGTGATCATGGTGGTAAGCATACTACTAATTAATTAATAAAATAATGTTGCTAAGGAGAGTGAAGGCAAAGGGGGGGGATTAGTATTAGAACCTCTTGCAGCCCCCACCCCCCACCTCACCCCTTTGGATAGGGTGGTATATAAATCTATTAAATTGAATTAATTAAATCAAATTAAGAGGTCTGGTCTGGTCTCCCCATCCCGTCCCTCCGCGCAGCTGAGCATCCTTTAGTCCGGCTCCTCGCGGGGGCGGCCTTCAGCCAAGCCCCCCTCGCCCCACCCCGAGGGGGCGTGGTTTAATGGCGGCCCCGCCCCCTCGGGCACCTGCCAGGCTTCCTACGGCCCCAGCTGGGGGGGCGCGCGGGCGCGCGCGTAGAGTGCTCGTGTGTGCCGGGCCGGCGTCGCGCTTCAGGTTGGGTTGGGTTGGGTTGGGTTGGGTTGGGTTGAGTTGGGTTGGGTTGGGTAGAGGAGGGGCGGGAGGAGGAAGAGGAGGAGGAGGAGGAGGAGGAGGAGGAGGAAGGCGGCTCCTCAAGGGCGGGGGCAGCGTCTTCTTGCCCCCCCTATCCTCCCTCCGGGGCTTTCCCTGCTCGCGCGGAGACCTTGAAGACGGACGCAGGGACCGACGAGGTGAGTCTGACGAAGCGCGTGCCTTGCAGTGGGTGGGCAGGGCACACACACACACACACACACACACACACACACACACACAATCTCAGCCACACAATCTCACATACATAAGATCACACACACACACACAGGGCTGGGGTTGGGAGGGGGGGGGGACAGAGAGGGAGAAGAATTGCCAGCAATAGCAATTCCACATACACAATCCCAACCACTCAATCTCATACACACAATCACACACACATACACACAAACGCCAAGGGTGGTTGTGGGGGGCGGGGGGGGAGGGGAGAGATTGCCAGCAATAGCAATTCCATTTCCATTTCCAGGTGTAGAGGTGGGTCCTCCTTTTACCCACCTGGGAAGGCTGAGGCTACCTGGCACCTGGCCAGGCTCAAACTCACAACGTTCTGGTTGCAGGACAGCAGTTGAACCACTGCACCACCCAGGTTCGGGATGGGGGTGCCTCTGGACTCCCAGCCAGTCGAGGGGAAGGCTGGTGTTCAGGTCTGCAGAGTGTGTGTGTGTGTGTGTGTGTGTGTGTGTGTGTGTGTGTGAGTGACGATGCCTTGCCCACCCCTCCCTCTAGCTCCTATCATCTCTGCCAGGGGTTGGACTAGGTTGACCATATAAAATTGTCTATTGTATATTATATTTTTAATGTGTTGTAATGCCGCCCAGAGTCGGCCGTGTTCTGAGTGGGGTGGGGTATAAATTAAGATTTATTATTATTATTATTATTATTATTATTATTATTATTATTATTATTATTATTATTATTATTATTATTATTATTATTATTATTATTATTATTATTATTATTATTATTATTATTATTATTATTATTATTATTATTATTATTATTATTATTATAACCTGCTCCTCTTCATTTGTGTGTATGATCTCTCTCCCCCCCTCCACGTGGTCTCCAACAGAGTCCTCAGTTGAAAAGGGGCCCCTAGATCCACCAGAGATGCTCTCCTGTGCTTGTGTTGTTTGAATTCAGGGTGGGTTACTTTTGAGTAACCCTGCACCAGATGGGGCTGATAAGTAAGGGCCCATTCAACAATTACGTGATCCATTTTTTGGGGGGAAATTGACACACACACACCCTCATGTTATCCAACCGTAATTTCCGCTTCGAATCCCTCCCCCTCCCTTTGAAATGACGTAATCCAGAGTTTTTGTATCGAAACTCTAATTTTTAGAGCTTTTCACTGTTGGTGAAATAGAAGTTGACTGCACAAGCAATCCAATAATCTCAAATTGGATCAGAATTCCCCAGAGATCATTTTTAAACCTCAAAAAGCGCCATGTTTCGAAACCACAACAGCTCCAAATGGATTATGTCATTTTTGACCTGACCGCCCCCGCCCCCATGTAATTTTCTGTGATTCTGATGGCAGAACCCCACGACCCCCCCTCAAGGATCACGTAATTGTTGAATGGCCCCTAATCAAAGCTACCCTCCTTGGCTACAGGTTGACTTGGGCCTGGAGTAGAGATTAAGTAGTTGACTTTATGGGCCTGAGCATGAGCAGGTGGACAGGATTGGAGGACTAAGAGAAAAGGAGGGGATGGGTGATTTTTGATATATATATATATATATCTGTTAAATTTATATCCCACTTTTCCTCCCTTGAGCAAAGGAGTCTAAATGGTTCTCTCCCCTCCCCTCTGCCAAAACTTTATTGTTACAAGAATCCCAGAGATACTGACTAGCCAACCTAGGGATGCTGACTAGCCCAAGCATCTCAGAAACAAAATGAATCACAACAAAGAGTGGAGACAAAAAAGGTTGTGGCATTTAAAGACTTAACTACAGTACTGTAACTTAAAGTGGATCAGGTCCACTTCCTCAGATTTAAGAGTTGGGACTTAATGGAAATCATTTATGCCTGAGTGTTTTAGACACGGGTTGCAAATTGTGTGAGTCAGTGAGGAATTTCCCATCCAAAGCCAACCCAAGAATGCCTGTTGTCTTTCATGGCTGCATGGGGGTAGGAAGCCACTTCTCCATATGCTTCTCCAATGCTCTAACCCCGTGGTTCCCAATGTGGGGCAATTTGAGAATGAGTTAGACCAAGTTAATGGCCTTTTAGGCTTCCTCCTCATGAATAAGAGTTCACTTTTTTAATAATAAGAATTATATGTTACGGTGGGTGGGTGGATGGTGGATCAGGATTTTAGAGATGTTTATTTGGGGCATGCATGGCCAAAAAAAGGTTGGGAACCACTACTCTAACCACTACATTGTACAGTCATCCTTCTAGAAACACTTGGCTGTTGGTGGGGTTGTTGGTTTGTCCAAGAAATTCTAATCCCATGATGGCGAACCTTGGCACTCCAGATGTTCTTGGACTTCAATCCCCAGAAGCCCAAGCACCCACACGAATGGGTTTACTGTGATTTCATCCGACCCACGCTGCCCTCATTGCTTCCGGAAGCGAAAGTAAAATGCGCCCGTATGGGGGAGGGGTTAACCTGGAAGAGCCTTAAACCCATTCATGTGGATTCACAGGGTGCTTGGGCTTGTGGGAATTGAAGTCCAAGAACATCTGAAGTGCCAAGGTTCGCCTTCACGGTTCTAAACAATCCTTTTCATGCTTGTTGCGATTCTTCAAATGGTATCCATATAAGGTTTTGTGCTTGATCTATATCATTGCACATTAACATTGGTGATAAATGGCACTAACTTGCATACATTTCCTGAGGATTAATTACCACTGTGTTCAATGCAGTTTAGACCCAGTAATGTAGCTACGTACATATAAGAATTGGCATGTTTTGGCAGGAGGTGTCGTGTTCTGTGTTTCACCCTGCAATTTGTCCCAAAAACTTGGGTTTTGAACTGTTGAAATTCTGATATATTATGTGAAAAAAGGGTGAAATCGCTAAAATAAACAAGAGGATGTGGTGGGTTGATTTAAGCATGCATTTGAGATTGGGGGGAGCAAGATTTTTGAAGGAAAATAACAGTAAGGGTTGGTTAGCTCTTTAGAGGGTGGTGCATTTGTATGTCGCAGTAGGAACCTTTTGAAATGGCTTCGAGCATTTTTCCCAAAACCGACTACCTTTTCTTAAACATGCAAGAACAAAGCTTTAAAAAACCCAAAGTATTCATCTTGAACATAATACAGTAAAACCCTGACTTACATATGCCTCGAGTTACATAAAATTCGACTTACATAATGATTTTGTGCTAAAACCATTTACACGGTTTCCTATGGGTTTGCTTCGAGTTACATAAAGATTATTTTCTTTTGGGTTTGCTTCGAGTTACATAAAATTTCATTTTTCCTATGGGTTTGCTTCGAGTTACATAAAAATTCTTTTTCTTATGGGTTTGCTTCGAGTTACATAAAATTTCATTTTTCCTATGGGTTTGCTTTGAGTTACATAAAGATTCTTTTTCTTATGGGTTTGCTTGGAGTTACATAAAATTTCATTTTTCCTATGGGTTTGCTTCGAGTTCCATAAAGATTCTTTTTCTTATGGGTTTGCTTCAAGTTACGTAAAATTTCATTTTTCCTATGGGTTTGCTTTGAGTTACATAAAGATTCTTTTTCTTATGGATTTGCTTCGAGTTACATAAAATTTCATTTTTCCTATGGGTTTGCTTCGAGTTACATAAAGATTCTTTTTCTTATGGGTTTGCTTTGAGTTACATAAAATTTCATTTTTCCTATGGGTTTACTTCGAGTTAGATAAAGATTCTTTTTCTTATGGGTTTGCTTCGAGTTACATAAAATTCCATTTTTCCTATGGGTTTGCTTCGAGTTACATAAAGATTCTTTTTCTTATGGGCTTGCTTTGAGTTACATAAAATTTCATTTTTCCTATGGGTTTACTTCGAGTTAGATAAAGATTCTTTTTCTTATGGGTTTGCTTCAAGTTACATAAAATTTCATTTTTTCCTATGGGTTTGCTTTGAGTTACATAAAGATTCTTTTTCTTATGGATTTGCTTCGAGTTACATAAAATTTCATTTTTCCTATGGGTTTACTTCGAGTTACATAAAGATTCTTTTTCTTATGGGTTTGCTTTGAATTGCATAAAATTTCATTTTTCCTATGGGTTTGCTTCGAGTTACATAAAGATTCTTTTTCTTATGGGTTTGCTTCAAGTTACATAAAATTTCATTTTTCCTATGGGTTTGCTTCGAGTTACATAAAGATTCTTTTTCTTATGGGTTTGCTTTGAATTGCATAAAATTTCATTTTTCCTATGGGTTTACTTCGAGTTACATAAAGATTCTTTTTCTTATGGGTTTGCTTCGAGTTACATAAAATTTCATTTTTCCTATGGGTTTACTTCGAGTTACATAAAGATTCTTTTTCTTATGGGTTTGCTTCGAGTTACATAAAATTTCATTTTTCCTATGGGTTTACTTCGAGTTAGATAAAGATTCTTTTTCTTATGGGTTTGCTTCAAGTTACATAAAATTTCATTTTTCCTATGGGTTTGCTTCGAGTTACATAAAGATTCTTTTTCTTATGGGTTTGCTTCGAGTTACATAAAATTTCATTTTTCCTATGGGTTTACTTCGAGTTACATAAAGATTCTTTTTCTTATGAGTTACATAAAGATTCTTTGTGTTACATAAAGATTCTTTTTCTTATGGGTTTGCTTCGAGTTACGTAAAAATAATAATTTTCCCTATGGGTTTGGTTCGATTTACATAAAAATTTCATTTTTCCTATGGGTTTACTTCGAGTTACATAAAGATTCTTTTTCTTATGGGTTTGCTTCGAGTTAGATAAAGATTCTTTTTCTTAAAGGTTTGCTTTGAGTTACGTAAAAAATAATTTTCCCTATGGGTTTGCTTCGATTTACATAAAAATTTCATTTTTTCTATGGGTTTGCTTCGAGTTACATAAAGATTCTTTTTCTTATGGGTTTGCTTTGAGTTACATAAAATTTTATTTTTCCTATGGGTTTGCTTCGAGTTACATAGGCAAAAGCCTATGGAACTGACTATTTTTTTCGTAAGTAGGGTTTTTATTGTATTCATCTTGAAAATAAAATCTTATATATATTTTTAAAAGTTTGCGTGCTTCTTTAAGCTTGTTTTAGTTGACTTGCGTTTTCCATTTTCTGCTGGGGAGAGTGTTTCCTAAATCAGAATTGTGAACAAATCCATTCTTTCTAGCTCTCAACCAACACTTTGTAGATCATTTGAGATCAACAGAGTAGCAAACGCACAATCTGTCAGCCTTATTTGTAACCAGATGGGACTTTGGAAATCCTGGCTCCGCTCAAAAGAACAGCCAACTGTGTGTATTGTTTCCACTACACCTCCAAGATTGTTTCCTCTGCCGGGTAATAACTGTTATCTTTAATAATTACAGTTGCATGCTGTCAAGTCAATTCTGACTTATGGCGACCCTTTCCAGGGTTTTGCAGATAGAGAATACATAGAAGTGTATACAAGTATGATTGCTTTGCATTTTCCCCAACCTTTTGGTTTTTGGACTTCAATCCCAGAAGCCTAAATCCGTTCCCCAAAGCACTGATCAGCCAATGTACTGATTTACAGGTGAAACTCGGAAAATTAAAATATCGTGCAAATATTCATTTAGTCCAGTAATGCAACTTAAAAGGTGAAACAAATATATGAGATAGACTCATTGCATGCAAAGCGAGATAGTTCAAGCCTTACTTTGTTATAATATTGATGCTTATGGTTTACAGTTTATGGAAACCCCAACCCCCCAATCCCATGTACTCCATAATCATCACATAATCTCATGTACGCTGTACACCAAGATCATCACAATTATAACGAATTAAGGCATGACATACAGTAAAACCACAACTTACAAATGCCTCAAGTTACGTAAAATTCGACTTACATGCTAAAACCATGTCCCAATTTACATGATTTCCTATGGGTTTGCTTCGAGTGACATAAAGATTCTTTTCCCTATGGGTTTGCTTCGAGTTGCGTAAAAATAATAATTTTCCCTATGGGTGTGCTTCGAGTTACATAAAAAACAATTTAAGCAAAAGCCTACGGAACGGACTCCCCCCGCCATAAGTAAGGGTTTTACTGTATCTCGCTTTGCATGTAGTGAGTCTATCTCATATATTTGTTTCACCTTTTAAATGAAATGAATGAACATTTGCACAATATTCTAATTTTCTGAGTTTTACCTGTAGGCTTCTGCAGGAGTTAGTCCAAAACCCAAGGGTTGGGATACACTGTTCTAGAGCAGGGGTTCTCAACCTTTTTAAACCATGGGGCGGGTCATGCTCCCTCAGACAGTTTCAGGGGCAGGACGGCTATTTTGCCCTGCCTCCACCACATGGCACTTCCTGGTGTGGTGGAGGCGGTGGTGGTGGGTGCATGAAATGGTGCCGCGGGCCACATCCAGCCCACGGGCTGCAGATTGAGAATCCCTGTTCTCGAGGCAACCTGGGACTGTGTAGCTTGCCCAAAGCCACCTAGGCTGGCTCTTCATCCAGGAGGTATAGTGGGGAATCGAACTCCCAACCGCTGATAAACCATTGCATAATCTAGCCAGCCCAACTGCATTTTTAGGTGTAAGGAAACTAAAGCCCTGAATAGAAACATAAGAGGAGGTGATACTTTTCTCAGACCATTAAAATAAATAAATTAATCAGCAAGCTTTCATTGAAAGCCCAGCATTGTAGTAGCAATGCACATTACAGCCTTCAGCATCGTGCATGAAGAGTGTCGACATTTTGCATCTGTTGGCCATTTGGTGCTAAAATGTGTTCAATAAGCTGCTTCTCGTTTCCCCTTTCAAACTCATTTCCTTCTGCTTTTTGTTGTTGTTGTTAGCCTACAAATGTTAAGTATGTTTCCCGACAACAGAAGGGGAAAATATGTATATACAGTTTTAATAACATTTCTGTTAAGACCGAGGGGGCAGGAGTTAGCTACTGGCGCATAATAAGACAAGCGTCTGAATAGGACCTCTAGCTGGAACGGAAATGTGCTTCTGGCTTTTTCATTTCTGAAAGTGTTTCAGCTTTTAATGCTAAAGATGAATCTTTCTTTCATGGAGAGGATGATGTGGCTCCCCCGCCTCCCCTACACTCATAGGTCTGACTTGTATGACGTTCATATAAAAGGAATCTTAGTACATTTTTATTTTAGTAAAGGTAAAGGTCGTCCTTGTTTGAAAGCCAGTCATATCCAACTCTAGGGTTCAGTGCTCATCAATGTTCATAGCCAAAGAGCCAGCGCTGTCTGTATCTGCGGACGTTTCCGTGGGCATGTGGCAGGTGTGACTAGACACCGGAGGGCACGGAACACTGTTTACCTTCCCCCTATTTATCTACTTGCAATCTCTTGCTTTTAGGTTGTGTTAAATATGCATCCATTTGCATGTTCAAAATGTACCAGTAAAGAATAACAACAGGCACTTGGTTTTGGGCTTCATCCATCTCTCCCTTATAGTATTTCATTGTTCGGTATATCTTGTTAGAGTTAGCCTTGTTCTCAGGTACGCAGTAAATCTCTTATTATATAGATCTAGTTTCCTTTCTTGAAATTTGCCACAATTCCAATCAGGAGTATTGATCTACAAGCCCTATTTACGGTACCTGATTCCCACAACTGCCGTTCTTCTCCTTTGGACTCTCTTTGGATCGTCGACAACAAGAATTGTGTTAACATTGCATGAAGGGTACTATGTCTCCCATAATGGACTGGTAGCCCTTGCGCTGTGTTGAGCCTCAATATTTATTGCTGTTGAATGCTGTTGAGTTGCTTCTGGTATATGGCAGCACTGTGGGTTAATAAGGTAAAGGTAAAGGACACTGGAGCGCACGGAATGCTGTTACCTTCCCACCGAAGTGGTCCCTATTTATCTACTTGCAATTTCTTGCTTTCGAACTGCTAGGTTGACAGGAGCTGGGACGAAGACGGGAGCTCATTTCCATCCTGCAGTACTTGGGAATCGAACTGCTGACCTTCCACTTCCCAGTCAGCGTCTTAGCCACTTGAGCCACTGCAAACGTCCTACGACTCATGGCCCTGCTTCAAATCTTACAAACTAAAGGCCATGCCTTCCTTTACCGAATCCGTCAAGTTTGTTCTCAGAAACACACCTGCTATTTGGTCACCAACCACCAAAGCAGAGACGGAAATCCAGGCATTGCTTCCTCACAACCACCTCTGCCCCTCCAAACAACCAGCCCCCACACAGATCACCTTAGAACAGGGGGTTCTCAACCTAAGATCTGTGGGCCTGATCCAGCCACCAGTGCCATTTCATGTGGGACCCTCACCCCACCAAGGGCATTCTAGAAACAAAATGGCTGCCCCTTTGAAGCTGTTGGGACAAAATGGCTACCCCCATTGTGCAGGCAGGGCAAAATGGCCATCCAGCCCTCAAAGCTGACTGAGAGAGCTGACTGAGAAAGGTTGGGAACCCCTGCCTTAGAACTATGGAAGGCGAGCAAAAAGCTACCAGATAACTGGACAGAACCGCATGACTCTCTACCGCCTGGCCAAGAACATCCATGGCCTGTGTGGAAAGCTTTAGATAGACTGCATGCAGAGGGGTAGGAAGATCAAGGACTAATCTAAGAAAGTGTAGACGACAGCCTGTGTGAATGATGAGAAGTATAAACTATCTCCCATAGGATACAATGCACACGATGCCCCTCAACGTGCACTGAGGAGGACCATATGTTGGCAAGAGGAAATGCTGTTGATGTGGCAGATGTCATCTAGCCCTTTTTAATTCTATTTTGTTTTTAGATGTGTCAGTTTTAGCTTTGTATGTTATTACATGCTGGTGGTGCATCTGAACTTTGTCATCTTGTATTATGGCTGAAGTCTGATAGTCTCAGTTTGGTTGTTTTTGTTTCTAGAAAAGGGTTCAGGCCTGACTTGGGACCTCAAGCACTTATCTTTCTGGTACTCTAAGAGAATTCTTCTAGCTCAGGAGTCAGCAAAACTGGCTCTCCACATGTTCTTGGACTTCAATTCCCAGAAGTCCAAGTCACCACACCTGCCGATCAGGGCTTCTGGGAATTGAAGTCAAGAACAGCTGGAGAGCCATGTTTGCTGACCTCTGTCTTAGTTCCTTGTTTTGGCTGCAGAGTTTAGACAATCCATCTGCAGGCGGCGATAACCCAAACCTTATGGGTTTTCAGCATCCTGAACATAACCATCTCCCTTGAGATCATGCGTGGTAACCACTCAAAGGTCACTGTCTATGCATTTTGTCGTATGGTTCTGTTTTGGCAAAATGCCCTATGCTTGGGGTTCCCAACCTAAGGCCCGTGGGGCAGATCCGGCTCCCAGTGCCATTTCATGTGGCCCCCACCCCTCCAAGGGCATTCAGAAACAAAATGCCCCTTTGAAGCTGTTGGGACAAAATAGCTACCACCATCATGCAGGCAGGGCAAAATGGCCATCTGGCCCTCGAAGCTGACTGCGAGAGCATGACCCAGCCCCCAACTTGAAAAGATTGGGAACCCTACCCTATGCTCATAAACCACCGTTGGTCACAGCTTCCTGTTCATGTGTATATGTGATGCAATCCTCATGTTGTCTGAACATTTTAAAAAAAGTATGTGGGGTTATTTCCTGTGCAAAGGAAAGCAAATAACAATTTGAAAAATCTTTTTGTTATCTGTGTCTGTACTTGCATGTGTTGAGTGTCTTTCCGTAAGAATTCTTTGATGTAAGTCATTAATGGTTTAAGGAATAGGTCATTTGTACAGTAAACCAGACATGGAAGTGGCGAGTGATTCATTCTGAATGTGATAAGCATATGAGAAATGAGAAATAACAGAGCAAACTTCGCCCAGGAAATCTACGTGCGGAGAGGATGCATAACTTGCCACAACCCGTTTCCAAGATTTTATGCTTGCAAATGTTAGTACAATGACTAAAAGAAAAAAAAATCTGGATGATATTTCTTTTGGGTGGTGCTGGTGGTTTGCAACTACAAAGTGTGAGATCTAGAAGCAGCAGAGATAGTGACTCAAATGAGACAACTGTAATTAGATTGTGGGGTGTTTTGAGGAACCAATGTAACATTGCATGATGAATTTATTTTACTTATTTTACTAGCTGATTACCCGGCCTTGCTCGGGTTTTTTTTTTGTCAGGTGCCTGCCCAGCTCAGTTACATCACAATGATGTCACAATCAGGTGGCCTACCTGGGGCTATGACATTAGCATCACTATGCATACTACCACTGGGACACACACACACCCTCCTGTCAAGTATACCTCCCTTTGTAGATCAATTTAGGGGCATACACACCCCTATGGTGCTTGTGACCCCTTCAGTGACCATCCAGCATGCCCAAGGTATGTGTGTGCCACATTACAGCATGATCGGTGCAGGGGTGTAGATTTGTGTTCCGCACATACAAGAGGACAGCTCTGCTATATATATATAGATTGTTATCTCCTTTCTCCCAGACTGAGATCTAAGGTGGATGAGAACAGATGTAATTCAGATAAATGTATCCAAAATATTAGCATATTAAAAAGCAATTTAATCATAAAAACAACTGTAGAATAAAAAACAATTCAAAACACATTTTTTATTTAAAAAAATCTCAATACAAGTCCTTATAAGACTTGTTCTTAAGAAGAGTCAGACAGTTGTCTGCTGAAATGAAACATTTCCTTCCCCTTATTTTCTCCAAATCCTTTGCAAAAAGCAGCAGGTATTATTGGTTTTGATATTTCCTACTCCATTTTAAAGGATTGAGGTGGCTTAGTGATTAAGACACTGAAATTGAAGACTGGAAGGTTGGAGTTTGAGACCTGAGTACTGCACGACAGAGTGAGCTCCCATCTCTCCTCATGTCCTGCCAACCTAGCAGTTTGAAAACAAGAAATTACAAGTAGATAAATAGGTACCACACCAGTGGGAAGGTAAACAGCGTTCCGTGCACTCTGGTGTCTAGGTAGGCATGCCTGTCACATGTCAACGGAAGTGTCTGCAAATGCAGACAGCGCTGGCTCTTTGGCTATGAACAGAGATGAGCACCAAACCCTAGAGTTGGATACGACTGGATTTCGAGTAAGGGTGACCTTTACTCCATTTTTAATATGGGTTTTATTTTGTAGACTAACCAAATGCTGGAGCAATCAAATTCTTGGGTTTCCATCTGACCAGCTGAAAATTGCAAAATAAAACACATCTCCATGTACTAAAGCAGAAAACTAGTGAATTTTTCCTGCGGTCAGAACAAACTGTGCATCGTTTCTTACACAGAAATAGCATTTAATGCCCTTCACTTTAGTTTGTGTTCATCCAACATGAATGGCTGCACTGGTTAGAATTGATGGTTGTTGCATACCTGTCAAGTGTCCTGTACTGGCCGGGAAATCCCGTATTTTGCCCCTCTTTTCCCCTCTTTCTTGCCATCATCCCGAATTTGGAGCAGCCAGAGGGGGGTCACTGCGCATCAGAGGCAAAGGTGCGCATGCAGGAGGGGTTTCTGTGCATGCATGAGGGGTTTCTGTGCATGTACAAAGGGGTTACTGTGCATGTGTGCCTGTCAAAGGTGGAGGTGTGCATGCACAAGGGGTTTCTGCACATGCACGCCCATCAGAGGCAGCGATGCTTCCCATATTTTCTCAACCGCATCTTGACAGGTATGGGTTGTTGTAGTTCAGCAATATCTGGAATACCTCAAGTTGTTCGTCCAGTTGTAACTCCTAGAATGTCATTTGTTGGCATTATCATTCCATATTTGTGGTAGTTATTCTTGTGTCTAAACTATACATGTAGTGTAAATTGTATATTATTGGGGCCCAAGATTGTATTTCATTAGCTAAGCCAGGGTTCTTCATACATGGCTGTCCAGATGTTCTTGGACTTCAATTCCCAGAAGCCCTGATCAGCAGGTGTGCTGACTTGGGCTTCTGGGAATTGAAGTCCAAGAACACCTGGAGAGCCAAAGTTGAGAAACTCTGAGCTAGATGAATTTCCCTTGCTTCAATGCATTGTCTTCTACCGTTTAACCCACACCTATTTCTTTCCTCCTGGAAGCATAGCGTGAAACACTAAGTAATCAGAAATCCTTCTATAAAAGCAAAGCAGGATTAATCATTAAACTGCCTTTTTAGGGGGGGGGAAAAAGTTTTTAAAATATAAGACTAAAAAAAATTAGAATAGGCAATTGCGTAGAACTGTGTCAACTTGACAGCAGCCTTTTTTCAAGTAGGACGGAGGACATGTACCGGTAGCTGCTTCAAAATGCATGCCTTATTCTTGTGGGATAAGTTCCATAATTACTTTTTTTTTAAAAAAGGCAGTAGGATTTAAATCACTGTTGAAATGTGATAGGAAGTATCATTTATTCCAGCCTGATCTACTCACTATTTCTGTTCTGTGAAGGTGGGTTTAAATCTTATTCTTGTGTGCAAACTATACATGTAGTGTAAATTGTATATTTATGGGAGCCCAAGATTGTATTTCATTAGCTAAGCCAGGGTTCTTCAAACATGGCTCTCCAGATGTTCTTGGACTTTAAGATTTACTAGGGGGAACCTTGGCACTAGTAAACAGGTAGCTGAGGGAGGCAGAAGACGGCTTTATACTGAGTCAGAGCATCTAGGACCGTGATGGCGAACCTAGGCACTCCAGCTGTTCTTGGGATTCAGTTCCCAGGAGCCCAAGTCTCTGTGGATCCACACAAATAGGTTTACTGTCCGTCTTGGGTGGCCCTACACCGCATAGCCCATAGCCTCATCGAATCACACAAGCCCTCTCACCATGGCAAGGCAACAATCCTTGAGGGGAGTGAGGAAATCAACCTTGACTGCTCCTTGGAAGGACTGAAGCTGAAGCTCAAGTACTTTGGCCACCAAATGAGAAGAGAGGACTCACTGGAGAAGGCCCAGATGCTGGGAAAGATTGAAGGCAAAAGGAGAAGGGGGTGGCAGAGGACGAGATGGCTAGATGGCATCGTTGATGCAATGGGCGTGGATCAGAGTGGACTATGGAGGATGACAAATGACAGAGGAGCCTGGCATGCGGTGGTCCATGGGGTCACAAAGGGTTGGTTATGACTGTGGTACTGAACAATACCAACAATTTTTGCTTTCAAACACAGGTGTACAATTCTACTTTTGCTAGAATTACTAAAAACTGATTTTTTTCTTCTTCTTTAGTGAGGTTGTTGTGCCCTGGGATGTTAGTTGAGGGTCGTCTTAACTAGACCTGACTCCATCCAAACGTCCTGTTCAGAAAGAAAGATGGCAGCTAACAGTGGGATAGGAACATTAAGCTTAGGTGGAACATCGTCCCGTGCACTCCGGTGTCTAGTCATGCCTGCCACACGTTCACAGGAATGTCTGCAGGTGCAGACAGTGCTGGATCTTTGGCTATAAACAGAGATGAGCACTGAACCCTAGAGTCGGATACGACTGGCTTTCGAACAATGATGACCTTTACTGAGTCATTGCCTGTTTAGAAGAGCCACATTTAAGTGTCTGTCTATCAGGTGGAACTTCCCGCATGGAGAATTATGGGGCCTGTAATTGAAGAAATCAGACACTCCCATCCCTAGTAAATTAGGCATCTCTGAGAAAACCCCACCGTAGAAGAGAAAACAGGATAATTTGGGGAAATACTTGTTTCCTTCCATATCTAATTTGTTTCTTCCTTCAAGTCTGTACTTTTTGTACTTTCCCAACAGTGAGATACAGTACTTATATTTAAATATCAAACTGTCTGTGTTTCCTGCCTCCTGGGTGTTTTTATCACTGATTCATTGATTCATTCATTCATTCCATTTGTATCCTGCCCATGTGACAGAAGCCACTCTGGCTGGTTCATGAACAGCCATTGATCCCACACCCTACAGCTAAAATAACATTGTAATGGAAGAAACAAACAGCCGGGAGAAGAAACCTTTTTGGCCGAATTTAGGGCACATATTTCTCAGAGGGACTTGCCTGGGGTTGAATTTTGTACTCTTGCAAGGTGTTGGGGGAACTTTTTAAATGTTGTCTTTATGTTTTTTAAATTAATTTTAATCTGTCACATTATCTCCCCCCCCCCCCCACTGTATTCTGGATTTGTTCAGCTCTGTTGTATGATCTATTGGCTTAAAGCGGGGATTCTCAACCTGCTGCCCATGGGCTGGATGCAGCCCACGGCACCATTTCATGTGGCCCTCCAGCACACCCAGAAGCATACCTGTCAAGCACAGCTCCGGAGATTATGGGACCTGCGCAGAACGTTTCTGCGCAGGTCTGTTCTACCCATGCGTAAAAGCCTTATACGCATGCGTAGAAGCGACCTGCACAGAAACGTTCTGCGCAGGTCACTTCTACGCATGCGTAGAAGGCTTTTACGCATGTGTAGAAGGCTGTTACGCTTGCATAGAAGGCTTTTACGCATGCGTAGAATGAACCTGCGCAGAACCGTTCTGCGCATGTCACTTCTACGCATGCGTAGAAGGCTTCTACGCATCCCCTTCTGCACAGAAGCCTTCTACGCATGCATAGAGGGTTCTTTGCATGCATAGAAGGGTTCTACGCATGCGTAGAAGGGTTCTAAGCATGCGTAGAAAGGACCTGCACAGAAGGGATGCGCAGTAACGCCTTTCCCCCCGCTGCCAAATTATGGGGTAGCGGTAGCTCCAGGCGGGAAATGGAGAAAATCGGTGCAGAAATACGGGAAATCCCGACCAATCCGGGATACTTGACAGGTATGCCCAGAAGTGCCATGTGGTGGAGGAAGGGCAAAATGGCTGTCCGGCCCCTGAAGCTGTCTGAGGGAGCGTGACCCGGCCCCTAGCTTAAAAAGGTCGAGTCGCAAACTCCTGGTTTAAACAAACATTTCCACCACCACCAAGCCTGGCGCTCCTTGGTGATGGAAATGCTTTGCTCGATTTGCAGCTCAGGACGTTTGAGGGCACACATGGAAGGAAATTTGGCTTCTTGGCCAACCCTTCCCTGTTCGGAAAAAAGGTGATATTGGGTTTAGAATGGATAGAATGATATGCTTGAGTAGCAACCGTAATGTTGTTTTCTCTTCTGTGTTCACAAAATAGAGGAATGTATGAGGGTGTATCCTTACTGGCAACTCAAGACAGGGACCTACCAGCACAATCCAGCTAGATCTCAGTATCACTGGTTGAAGATGAGGATAAGGCAGGGGTTCCCAACCTAAGGCCCACAGGCTGGATCCAGCCCACTACACCATTTCTTGTGCCCCCCAAGGGCATTTGAGAAACAAAATGGCTGCCCATTTGAAGCTGTTGGAACACAAATGGCTGGCACCACCCCATTGTGCAGGCAGGGCAAAGTGGTCATCCAGCCCTCGAAGCTGACTAAGAGAGCATGACCCGGCCCCCGACTTGAAAAGGTTGGGAACCCCTGGGATAAGGCATCTGTTTTTCCATGAAGTCCCAAAATGATATTCATACTTAGGTAAAGATAAAGGTCACCCTTGCTTGAAAGCCAGTCATATCTGACTCTAGGGTTCGGTACTCATCTCCATTTACAGCCAAAGAGCCAGTGTTGTTGTCTGCATCTGCAGACGTTTCCATGTTCATGTGGCAGGCATGACTAAATGCCAGAGTTTTGATACAAGGAAGTGAGGGATGAGTAAAAGAGAAAGGCAGGAAGTAAGAACCCTTTTATTTTGCAAGAGGAAGCAAGAACTGTCTTTTGGTTTGGCGGTTTGTGCTCAAATATTTGATGTGCATTGTGGGTCTGAGAAATGTTTCATCTTCAGTGGTCTATAAGATTCTTCTTCTTGATTACCCACTACTCATTCCATTTTTTGCACAAATATTGCTATCCATAACAGAGGTTCCCAGTCAATGGCTCGTGGCCTGGATCTGGCCCCCAGCACCATTTCATGTGCCCCCCCCCGAAGAACTCCTCTTTATGCAAAGCTATATTTCTGCATGTTAGCACTGACTATTATGTATTCTGTAGAACTGCTAAATTTGTTAAGCAAGCTGTGGATAGACAAAACGCATTTGCCTGTTTCACAGTCTCTACAACAGGGATTCTCAACCTGTGACCCGTGGGCCGGATGTGGCACACAGCACCAGTTCATGTGGGTCCCCCACTGCCTCCACCACACCAGGAAGTGCCATGTGATAAAGGAAGGGCAAAATGGCCATCCAGCCCCCAAAGCTGTCTGAGGGAGCATGACCTGGCCCCCAGTTTAAAAAGGTTGAGCACTCCTACTCTACAAGATAATCTCACAGCTGTTCAATAACGGTTATTTCATTATCTCACTATTTTATGCTTTTCTGGTTGTTTATGTGTATTTACGCTAAATGTTATCTATTATTTTAAAGTGTGGTTTTAGTTTTGTTTTTGCACTCACCCTTCATATTGCTGTAAAGCAATAGAGTTAACGTTGCCTTTACTTGCCAAATGCTTTGTTTGTAATCCAAGATTAAACAAAGCCCAGAGGTAAATTGTAGCCAAGCTGGTCTATCCAAGAAGCCTCAAACATTTGTCTTCAAACAGGATTAATCCTATCTTGGCTGTCATCCATATTGGGTAAGCAAACTGTTTTATAAGCTAATTTTTCTCAAGTACTTTGGCCACCAAATGAGAAGAGAGGACTTACTGCAGAAGGCCCTGATGCTGGGAAAGATCGAAGGCTGAAGGAGAAGGGGGCAGCAGAGGATGAGATGGCTATCTGGCTATCTGGTCGGGCTACAGAGGTTGGCAGATGATAGAGGAGCCTGGTGCATGGTGGTCCATGGGGTCGCAAAGGGTCGGACTCGACTGTGCAAATGAACAACAAGCTAATTTTACCATATTGGACTGTTAAAGAGCATCATGTTTGCCAAGATTACAAAAAGACAAAGATTTTCCAGCGCTTCTTGGCAACAAGAGAGTATTGAACGGCTGATCTCTTTCCCTCTTAGTATTATTTAGTTGTGCTTCTGCGCAAATGTAAGGTAAAGGTAAAGGTTTCCCTTGCTCGAAAGCCAGTCACATCCGACTCTAGGTTTCAGTGCTCATCTCTGTTTCAAAGCCAGCACTGTCTGCTTCTGCAGGCGTTTCTGTGGTCATGTGCAAGGAAGGCATAACTAGATACTGGAGCGCACAGAATGTAATGTAAAGGGTGCTCCAAAAATCCTGTTTTTCAGTTCATTAGGAAAGAAATGAATAGCAAGGAAGAAGAAAAGAAATGGCTGAGGCCAACTTTTATAAGATGGAAGCCTATTACCATTTTTGTTGGAATTGTGCTTGCATAGTTTTGTGTTAGTGTTTATGTCTTTTCTCAGTTAATTTCATTCCTTATACTATACTAGCAGGGGTGCCTGGCTTCGCCCGGGTGATCCCAACCCGGCTAGCTGAGTGCCAGTGTTGCCCAAGGAGCCCACTGGTCAGGGGTGGGCCTGTGATGTGAGCTCAGCGATGACATCACAACCCCCCCCCCTGGTTGGCCTAGCATTGGGGCAGATACAAACCCTCCTGTCAAATATACCCCCCTTTGCAGATCAATTTAGGGGCAGACCCCCCATGAGCTTCAGGACCCCAACAGTGTCCTACTCATGTGCACAAAGTACATGTGTGCCGAATCTCATGGGGTTTGGTCAAAGGGTGCGGCGGCCCATTCCGGACACCAAACCCACACCTTTGCTTTATAGGTATAGATTCTAAGAAGAAGAAGATCTCTCAGTTCCAATCTGTTGATTTTTCCCCGGATCCTAACTGCTTGTGATATAGGAGTTAGGGCAGTGCTTCCCAATGTGAGGGCCAGGGCCCACACCCCACAAGGTGACTTCATTTGCCAGAAGCCTAAGACAGTATATTGGCTGATCAGTGCTTTGGGGAATTTCTTAGGCTTCTGGGAATTGAAGTCCAAAAATCAAAGGTTGGGAAACACTGGGCTAGGTGTTGGGCAAGGACCTGGGAAAACTAGACTCAAATCCCTTCTCTGCCATAAAAACTCAATAACCACCTCTCGGGATTGTTTGGAAGATAAAGTGTAGAAGAGTGTTGTGTAAACTGCTTTGAGCTCACAAGTAGAAAAGCAGGATATAAATGTAAACAAACTGGTAGGATGAAGAAATTTGTCACACAGAAACTTGCCATGCATTCTGTGTGGATTAGAACGTGAAATCTAGGCAAGAGAAGCTAAGAAAATCTCTCTTTCCTGTGCTAGTTTTGCATCATAACAATGTCAACTGAAATGTGTTGAAAACGCCTTGGATCACACATGCAAATCTTCTGTCTTGTGATGAATGGTTACAGAGTAGCTTCCTCTTTCATGCTCTCTAAAGATGGAGCTTGCAAATCTATTTTTGGTATTCAGTATCTTTTTTGTCTTTTAAGGCCTTATCTGGTGTAATTTTTAAAAATATATTTGGGTCTGTGTCCTCTCGGTTTTAAATGCTATACAGTAAAACCCCTACTTACGGAAAAAAGTCCGTTCCATAGGCTTTTGCTTAAATCAGTGTTTTACGTAACTCAAAGCAAACCCATAGGAAAAAGAATATTAATGTAACTCGAAGCAAACTCATAGGAAATCATGTAAATCAGGACATGGATTTAGAACAAAATCATTATGTAAGTCAAATTTTATGTAACTCGAGGCATATGTAAGTCGGGCTTTTGCTGTATTCATAATGATAACAAGGCTTTTATTTTGAAGTACTTAAAGTTTAAAAATTACACTGCTTTTTCTCATAATCACAGGCTTTCAAAAAGGTTAATGTAAAAGTGCAAATTACAACCAGGCGACATGCTAGGAGTCAAGAGATCTGGATTCAAATCCCTGTTCAGTCATGGAGGTTCCCTGGGATATGGAAGAGTTAAAGCTACTCCTTCAATATCTCACTTCTCACCGTGGTGGCACAGTGGTTAAACTGCTGTCCTGCAACCAAATGGTTGTGAGTTTGATCCTGACCAGGACTCAAGGTTGACTCAGCCTTTGCTTTAGTACTTGTATTGGCTTTCACGAGGCATACTTCAGCTCATTGGCAGAGGTTTCTCATTTTACAGTCAACCCCCGACTTGCATATGCCTCGAGTTACATAAAATTCGACTTACATAATGATTTTGTGCTAAAACCATGTACCGATTTACATGATTTCCTATGGGGTTGGTTTGAGTTTCATAAATATTCTTTCTCCTATGGGTTTGCTTTGAGTTATGTAAAAATTCATTTCCCTATGGGTTTGCTTTGATTTACATAAAAATGTCATTTTCCTATGGGTTTGCTTCGAGTTACGTCTTGAAAGTGAGAGTTCAATCCAGGGTAACTCCCAGGTGTTTGGGTGTGATCCAGTGTTTGAGCCTGGTGACATTCCAAGTCACCTGCAGCCTTCTTGATGCCTCATAATTTTTTGAATGAAAAGCACAGAGTTGAGTTTTTAGGCAGTTTGGCTTCAGTTGGTTATCCTTATAATATATAGCCATTGAATTCAAAGCCTGAGTCAGTTTTTTCTCAACAGCCTCAAAGGTTGCGCACTGTGTGGCAATTGCCAGGTCGTTGTTGTAAAGAAAGCTCCTAGTGGCTTTCAGCAATGTTTGATCATTAGTATATACTGTATATATATATTAAGGGAGGGGGGGTTAGCACACTGCCCTGCAGGAGGCCATTTCTTTGATTTCTTCATCGACAAAGTTGTCCTTGGAAATTGACAAAAAATCTATGGTTTTCCAGTAAACATGACATGAAAGGAGCCTCCCTGAAGATTGCTATTTCACCGACGGGCGTCCCCTGGTGATTTATCGCTGGCTAATCCTTCCAATCCAGAAGCACCTCTAGAAATGACTAAAAAGAGATCTCAGTTGAGACCTAGTGGTTTTGAAGCTAAGACCTCTTGGAGAAAATGATGTCTGGAATGCTCCTTGGCCCTTGGAAATTCCTTTTTAGATGTGTGTGTGTGTGTGTGTGTGTGGGGGGGGGGGGGAACAGGCTTAATTTCTTACCTTATCACAGAATCAACATGCCTTTGTTGTACAGTATCTGGCATTGGTTCTGTGAAAGGCATCATCATTAACTGAACAAACAGGACAGAAAGGCATACCTCCCTTCTGCAATTTGCTTTTAAGCTACCCAAGAACTGTTTAGAATAGCAATTCATTAGTGCTGCACTTTGGGCTGGGGGGGGTGGAGGTGTCAAGACTCTACATAAAATTAACAATGCTTTCTATTGCGAAACGAAGCGGTTGGAGTTACATTGCTCGGTTGGAGTTACATTGCTCCTTTCCGCTGGGATGTTACCTCCCTGTTTTCTCTCTTAGGCAACATTTATCTCCGTTGTTACCTTTTCAGTACACAAAAGGAACGAACCTTTGTTACTACAAATTGTTGAGTTTATTATTTGTTTCGTATCAAACACACACACATAGAACAATGTCCCGGGTGATGCAAACACTGGCTTCATGCTTAACTTTTGAAACCAGATGAAACAGGTGTGTTTACAGTAGTGTGGTGGTACTTAATTATTTCCCCCATTCTCTGCCCTTTTCATATCCATCAACCCATACTTCTTGAGTTGTTACATTTTGCTGGAAATCAGCACAGAGTTTCAACCATGGTAACCCAACACCTTCTCCTGCTGGCGATGAAGGACAAGATGTTCCAGTCCCTTACTCACTTCCACCTAGTGTCCATTAAACCGTAACTCAACCCTGGTTGTGGGACAGCCATTCACACAGACTAAGAAGGCACAAACTGTTCTGTCCTCCCAGAATAAACAGGAATGGCCACTTCTGCCCTCCTGAACACCAACTTTTTGTCTGAGACAGTTGGCATGGTCTGTCTCAGGGTAGGGCTGGCGCTTGATTTTATGGAACCTTAGGCTAACCAGAAGGTATTCCATACCTGTCAAGTATCCCTTTTAGGCCAGGAAATCCCATATTTTACCCATCTGTCTCCCTCTTTCCCACCGTCATCCTGAATTTGGAGCCACCAGAGGGGGGTTTACTGTGCATGCGTGCCCATCAGAGGCGGCGTTGCACATGCACAAGGGGTTGTTGTGCATGTGCAAAAGGGTTACTGCACATGCATACCCGGCGGAGGTGGTGGTGTGCATGCACGAGGAGTGGCTGCGCATGCACAAAGGGGTTACTGCACATGTGTGCCTGTTGGAGGGCGTGGGCTCGGAAAATTTCCCTTATTTTTGCGGCTGGAACTTGACAGGTATGGTATTCTGAAGCATAAATATCCATGTAGCTGGCTGGAAGGCTCAGGGGTTTAGGCATTGATCCGGCTATGGAGACAGTGGTTGGGAATTGGATTCCTTGGTCTACCTCATGTGTAGATATGGGCAAGCTGCACAATTCCAGGACAGCCCCAGAAGAAGGGAATAGGAAACCGCTTCTGTGTATTGTGTACTTAAAAAACCTAGAATGGGGTGGCCAACCTTGGCGCTCCAGCTGTTCTTGGACTTCAGTTCCCAGAAGCTCTGACAGCAGGTGTGCTGACCTGGGCTTCTAGGAATTGAAGTCCAAGAATACCTGGAGTGCCAAGGATGGCCGTCCCAGACCTAGAAGAAGGCTGGGTCACCATAAGTCACCATTGATTCGAAGGCATGCAATGATTACTAAAATATCCAAAAGACCGAAGTCCAGATCATGGTGGATGAAGAGATGGAACTATACAAACAGATAGCAACAAGCTATGAAATGCAAAATATACCACGGGCAAAGATTTCATGCCACCGTTGTTGTAGTGGTAGGTTAAAGTGAAGATTTTCCATCAAAGAGGAGCCTAGATTCTACATCAGGGGTTCACAACCTTTTCAAGCCAGGGAAGAGGTCATGCTTCGGGTCATTTTGCCCTGCCTGCACGATGGGGATGGCCATTGTGTTCTAACAGTTTCAAATGGGTGACTATTTTGTTTCCTGAATCTCTTGGGGGGGGGGGGGCACATGAAATAGCATGATGGGCTGGATCCGGGCCTTAGTTTGGGAACCACTGTTCTACATGGTGGCAGACCATTACGTATTGATTGGTGGCTGACGTACAGATGTTCTCTTCTTTAGTGTCCTGATCAAACCCTGGACTGCCAAAATGAAGCCACTTTCTTAAGGGGGAGGGGGGGTGACGGGTGGTTGGGTGAGAGATGCCCTGACCCCAGTGTTACCTTCCAGTGAAAGACTAGACACATGAAGCTGGAAAGGAAATGGGGTGATTTTGGGGGATGTTATGATGAAAAGACAATTCAACACAGTGGTGAACCAGAGCCATATGGTGGATAGATGGAATTGTAAGGTGTGTGTGTGTGTGTGAGAGAGAGAGAGAGAAAGAGAGAGAGAGAGAGAGAGCCTGGTGGACTACATTTCCCATCAACCCCAACTGGGAAAAAGTGGCAGAGGCGAGGGACAGTGGGAGTTGAAAGCCATTGATGTCTGGAAAGTTCTCACCAAAGTCTAGCCTGTGGATAAAGGATACATTCTGCCCGTTGTGGATTTGTGTGTGTTTGTGGTACAATGGCCACCTCTTCTAGAGGGTATTCCAAAACAGCGTTCTTTTCTCCATCTCTCCCTCCAGCTCAACTATCTTCTGCTTCCTAGTTAAGTATCATGCCTTGAGAGTAAGCTTTATCAACAGATTAATTAATAGAATCTGGCAAAAGAGAGCCAAGAAAAATATCTTATTAAGAAAGTTGAGAAGCTGTCCAAACAACTACACAAGAAGGCAATGATTTTGACCTTTCTTAAGAGCATTCTCTCTCTCTCTCTCTGTATATATATATATATGTATATATATATATATATATATGTATATATAGTTTTAGTTTTTTTTTTGCAAATTAGCCTTTTAATGCTGCTTTTCAAGGGTAACCTGTACGTAAGAGCACTTGGCATCTATCCAGGACCACACGCGTACAGCCGGAAAGTTTGCCTCCAGGCTACCTGGCAGAAAACTCTTCAGTGGTTATTGTGTCAGCCTTAATTTTGTGGCCTACAGCTCTACTAAATTCCCAGCTAGCAAACTGGGCTGTTGGATTCAAGACGTCATAGTCTTTTCTCAGTTCTGTACTGGGGTTTGTTTTTTGCCAAATGCCACGCAGTTGATTTACAAGATTTGTATATCACCTTTTTCTGTACATATACACAAATGCTTAATCAAGGCAACGGAGTTGGGATTCTTTTCCTCTAAGAAGGACCTTCTTCTGATGGTAAGAAGGAAAGTTTGCATCTCTTTGGTGCAAGCAAAATTTGAAGCCACCATATTGCGGCATCTCTTCTTCTGCCATATCCGAGTCTGAATATTGGCCATCCTCATGGCAATCAGCCATGAAGACTGTTCTGAGAATATAATGCAGTGGCCTTTCATGTGCCTTCCGCATGGCAGCATGACACCCATAGTATCACTGATCCGTTCCGCAAGTCACTTTCGGTTCCTGAGCCCTTTTGGCACACAAAGTCCTCATTGGCCCCAGGCCAGTTTTGATGAAGCTGCTGCCCTTCATCAAGATGGATTCAAGTGGGATTTAACCTACTTGGGAACCATCATCTTTCACTGTGGGCTTCACCACCCAAGGCTGTTAGTCCTCAGGATTGTCAGGTTAGTTAAGTGCTGCCTGACACTTGGCATTGAGTTGCTGGCAGTATGGTCTACTCTGTTACCATAGCAGGATAACCTGGCCAGACTGTCAGCATCTCTTAAAATAATGTTTAAAATTGCTCAGAGCAAGGGTGATAAAACTGGGTTCCAGTTATAGTTCTTTTGGAAACGGGGAGCATACCTGTCAAGTTTTGGATTTGGAAATAAGGGAAATTTCCCGGCAAATAAGGGATACTTGACAGCTATTCTTGTCCTGTGCTGCCCTCCAATGGTGGCAATAGGGCATTGCAGTCTAATTAATAAGGGATGACAGCAGGAAAGAGGGTAAAATAAGGGGTTTTCCAATAAGGGATTCTTGACAGCTATGCCGGGGAGCGGAACGGAACCAGATTCATGGCTTCATATTTTCGTTCTTTTTCTTTCATGTCCTGATCAAACTTTGGACTGCCAAAATGAAGCCACTTTCTTGGCTTTTATCGTTGGCCAAACGATAAAAGCCGATAACCGGCAGATCAGCAAATGAGCCAGATTCTGTATATCTCCACATTCACACAGCGGGTTGTTGCCTGCCAGTCTCAGGGAGGTTCACAATATAATTTACATTTTGGTCCCACCCTTGGAAGGATGGCACCTTGAGTCAACCTTGAGCCTTTCAGGAGAGAACTCACAATGTTTTACCACAGTATTGCAACTCAACCACTATGCTATGAGGGTTTATTTATGCAGGAGTTCTCAACCTTTTAAAGCCGGGGGCCAGGTCACGCTCCCTCAAACAGCTTTGGGGGCCAGATGGCTATTTTGCCCTTCCTCTACCACATGGAACTTCTTGGTGTGGTGGAGGCGGGGGTGGGGGCACATGAAATGATATCTGTACATTAGTACCCTGTTCCAATCGGAACGCCATAACTGGCATACACACATTTGTCACATCCGGCCCACTGGCCGGAAGTTGAGAATCCCTGCTCTACAAGGAAACAAATCCCATTGTATTTTGCAGGACTTTAAGATTGTACCTTTAATAAAAGTGCACACCTTTTATGTTTGGCTTATGTACTGAGCGGTACATAAGCATCTTCTTTAATTGTGGCCATAGATCAGCCCTGTCAGTCAAAATGATTTTGTCGCGCATGAAAGCAGTCTTGGCTTGAACAAGGCGAGGTGTAGGCTTTTGGATACGTAACTCGTCCAATGTGCTTCTGTCACAATTGAAATGGGCTTGCAAGCTGTTGCTAAGGAAATGAGTTCCTGTGGTTTTGCTGCTCTGTGCAGGAGACGATTGTGTGGTTTGCAGACTGCAAAGCTACTTTTGAAAAAAGGTCTTTATTTCTATGGCTTTAGTTTTTTGCAACTCTCCTACTCATAAGCAGCGAGGGGTGAGGAATTATTAGATTGGCTTCGTGCAATAAATAAGCCTGTTATCTGGATAGTAACTTCTTGCTTCTGTAATCTACTGTTTACTGAGTGTGCATGTAATCTTCCTCCTCTTCTACTTCTCCTTCTCTTTCCTCCTCCTCTCCTCCTCCTCTTCTTCTTCCTCCTCCTCCTCTTCTTCCTCCTCCTCCCCTCCTCCTCTTCTTCATCTTCCTCTTCTTCTTTTTCCTCTTCCTCCACTTCTTCCTTCTCCTTCCTCTTCATCTTCATCACAAGGAAGACACGGTTCTGGCTCTGGCACTTCCAGCTCCCTCCACAAGTGTTATTTTGTGTTCATGTAACTGCGGTGGCTAAGTGCCTAAGACGCTGACTGGGAGGCGGAAGGTCAGCAGTTCGATCCCTGAGTACGGCAGGACGGAATGAGCTCCCGTCTTTGTCCCAGCTCCTGCCAACCTAGCAGTTCAAAAGCAAGAAATTGCAAGTAGATAAATAGGGGCCACTTCGGTGGGAAGGTAACAGCGTTCCGTGCACTCCGGTGTCTAGTCATGCCTGCCACATGGCCATGGAAACGTCTGCAGCAGCAGACAGCGCTGGCTCTTCGGCTTTGAAACAGAGATGAGCACTGCACCCTAGAGTCGGATACGACTGGCTTTCGAGCAAGGGAAACCTTGGATCATGCACCCCTTGTTTTAGGGGGTGGGTAGTTTTAACTGTTTTTAACATGTTTTTTTTAAAAAAAAATCCACTGTGAACTGCCCTGAGTCGGCTTTGGCCGAGTGAGCGGTATATAAATGTGACAATTAAATTAAATTAAATTAAATTTTACCTTTACTTTAATATTTCTTTGATGATGTCTATCCACCTTCTTCTGGGTCTGCCTCATGCGCTTTGGGAGCTCTGAGAAATGTCTAAGAGCTTAAGCAGGAGCTTCGACCAAATACCAGATCTCTGGAAGATAATGACCAATGTGCAGTTGGTGTTTATGGGGAAATCGAAAGGGCTTGGAAGTGCTTAATTGATTAAAGTATGGATATTTGTTTTTTGATGCGTTGTGGCAGCAGTCATTTTGCCACAGTCAAGACGTAGAAAGTCCACATCTTTTGACCATTTAAGAGCACACTTCAAGCTGCAGTGACTAGTATAAAATATCAAAAAATCCAATTGTAAATATAGAGGATAATGTTCACCTACGCTAACTTGCAGGCGGGTTGACAGAATAACCAGTGGGATGGTGGAGGGAGGAAGAAAGAATTATTTACTGCAGATATGGCAGCCACCTTCCTCATGCTTGATTTGCCATAAATAACAGAGGCAATAATTTAAAATAAACAGAATATGTTTGCTGATCAAAAGCATGTAATGACCAATTTTCTGTAAACGAATATAATTTTTTAGGAAGAAAACTGCAAAAAGAACAGAAGAAGTCACACACAAACAAATAAACACATCTTTGGCAAGACAAAGAGAAAATATAACTTCTAGCTGCAGCCTGTATACCCTCGGGAAGGGCGGCAGTGGCTCAGTGGGTAAGAAGCTTGCCTTGTTAGCTGGAAGACCAGCAAGTCAGAAGTTCGAGACCCAGGTGCTGCATGACAGCTTGAGTGCCCGTCTCTGTCCCAGCTCCTGCCAACCTAGCAGTTAGAAAGCAAGAAATTGCAAGTAGATCAATAGGGACCACTTCAGTAGGAAAAGATCTCGGGGACATGAAAGGAGCCTCATTTGGGCGGAGTTCCTCCAGCAAAAATCCTTTCAACCCAGAATAATTTCTGACACGAAATTATTATTACCTTTGTGGAAAGTTGCGTAGACCCAGGGCACCCCAAGAAAAAGGGACTAGGAAACTACTTCTGAGTATTTTATAACTTGGAAGCTTTGAACAGAGTCAGCAAAAGTCATAACTGATGGCCAAATTAAGTTTACCAAGCCATGGCCAGAATTTTGCTACTGAATCTATGCTTATACGAAGGAAATCATACAAGTTCTGGCCACAAATTATTGCTCATTGAGTAAGTTACAGTTACAGTGAACCCCCGCCTAACGATGCGTTCGAATAGCACCATTTTCAATTAACAATGCTACTGATGCACCCCACATGATCATTTGAATAACAACAAAAAATTGTTATTTTTACCGTCATTCGAATAACGACAAAAAGTCATTATTCGAAAAACGACAGTATTTTTTGTCATTATTCAAATAATGATGTTTTAGTCGTTATTCGAATAACGATGCTTTCTGCATAATGATGCAACTTGGGGAACATCGTTATGCCACAATATAGTGCACATGAGAGTGTCTGGCTGGACATCCTGCTGTGGTACTGGAGTAGACTGTACAGTAGACTGTACAGCCAGAAACTCAACTCTGAGTGTTGGGTGGTGGTAAATAACCTGACTCCCTAAAGAGGCCATTGGCTGTGGGTGGATATGTGCCACAGGAGATGGCTCCATGTCCACAGTATGTGGGTCACTTCATGGCAAGCTGGTATCCACCTTAAAAAAATTCACACCAATGGCATTTTTCTTACTTCATTGGGGGGGGGGATGCATTCTTGGATACGAGTTGCCGCCGATGACGAGTGTACATGAAATGCTTTGAATTCTTGATGGGGTTACCCAATGGCTAAACGTTATTTTCCAACAGAATTCTCTCACTCTAATGATCCTTAGGGACTATAGTGGCTCAGTGTTTAAGATGCTGAACTTGATGACTGGGAGGTCGGCGGGTCAGCAGTTTGGGACCCGAGTACTGCGCGATGGAGTGAGCGCCTGTCTCTGTCCCAGCTTTTGCCAACCTAGCAGTTCAAAAGCAAGAAATTGCAAGTAGATAAATAGGTACAGTGATGCACTGCAAAAAAATTTACTACCTACTCTGTGGACTGGCCAAATCTGTGGGCATGGCCAAACATCCTACATTATGCGCTATGGAGGTGGGCATGGCTTGGGGGAATTTCCGCTACTGGAAACTGCACTTCATTGTCTTGATTAGCAGAAAAAAATATTTTCTCTCAAATTTGGCCAGCGTTAATGCAGCTATTTGACATATCAGTACTTGTGGCAAGGTACTGCCGTTGCTACCTGCTCTAACTAAGGCGCTCATTGTAGGCTAACAGCACTCCCTTTTCTGCCATGTAGGTTATTTCATGTCCTCAGATGTTTCTAATTCTCACCAACAAGAGCTGGAAAACAGCATCTGAAATGAAAATTCACCTTATTGTCCAGCAGGACATTGTATTTAGAAGAAGGGGGGAAAAATAAAATAAAATAGGTCACTGGAAACGTTAAAAAAAACAATAATTGGGATATTGATTTGTACACTGTTAAGATCAGTCACAAGTTACCTGTGGTTATCCATGGGGAATAACGAGGAGGCTGGTGATTGAAAACTAATCGTACACCTTGAACTTGGGAAAGGTACATATTCTAACTAACTCCCACACTGGACTGATAGGCTTTCTTTGCACCCCGGAGTTTCCTTGCTTATGAACATCAGTGTTACGAAGGCTTGTACATTTCCCCCACTATCTGGAACAAGTTGTGAAGTTGCGCGCCCCCCGACCCATTTTTTCTTTCTTTTTTTGAAGTGTGAAGATTCAACTGAGTTGTAAACGAGTCAATAAACTTTGAATAGATGAGTCTTGATGGGATGTAGTCAAAGTCATTCTAGGACATGAAGGCACCTATTTATTTATTTATTTATTTAATTCTACTTCTATCGCTGCCCCCTCCCCGAAGCGACTCCGGGCGGTTTACACAACCAATAAAAAACACTGAAATATAAAAAAAACATCCTGACAGCAATTAAAATCATGAAGACACTAATAAAAAGCCATTAAAATACCTCCCAACGCTCACCATAGGTTAAAATTAGAACCCAGATGGCCATTCATATGAACCGAGGGTGGGGCTGCCCCACAGGCTGCACCCCACACCCGCTGGGCCAGCCAAGTTTTAAGGCCTTTCCTTAAAGCCAATAGCTCTGACTGGAGGCGTAGTTCGGTCCACAGGGACGGAGCAGATACCAAAAAGGCCCTCCTTCTATTACTAGAGATGTGAGCCTCTCTAGCTGTTGGTACCATTAGGGAGCCCCTCCCGTATGCTCTGGTAGGACGGGTGGATATCCTTGGGGTAACGCAGTCTCTTAAGTAACCTGGTCCACTGCCATGTAGGGTTTTAAAGATAATAACCAACACCCTGAATTGCACCCGGAGGCACACTGGACAAGGCACAACATTAAAGCATACCTGTCAATCCGGACAATCCGGGACCTGCGCACAACGGTTCTGCGCAAGTCGCGTTCTATGCAAGTGTAGAAGGGTTCTACGCAAGCGTAAAAGGGTTCTATGCAAGCATAAAAGCCTTCTACGCATGCGTAGAACATGACTTGCGCAGAAGGGATGCACAGTACCTCTTCCCCCCCCCCGCTGCCAATTCCGGGGTTTTGGCAGCTGCGGGCGGGAAATGGCACAAATCGGCGCCGGAAATTGGGAAATCCCGGCCAATCCGGGAAGGTTGACAGGTATGCATTAAAGGAGGATATGGCTGAAGAACTCACCCTCCCATTCATCTCTATAGGCTGAGAGTTGGAGTCCCTAAAGGCAAGACCAACATGCTCAAATGGGGACTGCTGGTGGACAACAACACGCTGTGTTGTTGAGAGATACAGAATCTGGCTTATTTACTGGCCTGCCGATTACTACCAGAAACATGTGCCAATGAGGACTTAAGTTTGGCCTACAACAATGCCAAGAAAGTGGCTTCATTTTGGCAGTCCAAAGTTTGACGTGGACACAAAAGAAGAAGAACCACAATATCCATGCATTCATTGGCTGCTACTTGTATCCGAGTATACATTTTTTCCCCCTGAAGCAGGAAAAATGCCATTGGCGTGAATTTGTTTAAGGTGGATCCCAGCTTGCCATGAAGTGACCCACACACTATGATCATGGAGCCTTTTCTTATGGCACGTATGAAATGAGACATGCAGGATTTAACACTGGGACTGCAAAGGACTGCCGCAGCCTTGAGGATACTGTATTATAAAGGTGCACCTTCACAGCCAATCCATCTGGCATGGCCTCTTCCGCCGACATGACCATTGGGAATCAGAGTTCCTCCTCTGCTCATTTTGCTGTTGGGCCAAATAGGATGGTTTCCAGTGGCATTTCCTCCACTGAGGGGGACCATCACCCCACCTAAAGGGCTCATCCACCCATAGCCTTTGGCTGCTTTATGGAGTTAGGTTATTTACCATCGCCCAACACTCGGTGTTGAGTCGCTGACTATATGGACTACTCAGGGGTTCCCAACCTAAAGCCTGTGGGCCGGATCTGGCATGCCGCAACATTTCGTCTGGCTCCCACCCCTCCAAGGGCATTAGAGGAACAAAATGGCCACCCCTTTGAAACTGTTGGGACAAAATGGCCACCCCCATCCTATAGGCAGGGCAAAATGGCTATCTGGCCTTCAAAGCTGACTGAGAGACCTAGCTCCTGGCTTGAAAAGGTTGGGAGCCCCTCGACTACTCCATTACCGTAGTGGGATGTTTGGCCAGACATATATCCGTGCACTATAACTGCCATTAAGATATATGGGTAGCCATGCCAGGCTTTTGTTCCACCACTGTGGTGTTGGTTGTCTTCTGTCTTCATGTGTCTTTGATACTTCCCTGTCATGCAGTTAAGTCCTTTGGCACCCGTAACGTTACCCAGCCCAGCCCCTATCAGGATGAGGGATCCTTGTGAAGCATGAAACAAGTATAGTCATGTGTCTTCTCCAAGAACAGACAAGCACCGTTTGTTTTGTGCTCCTAAGATTATCCCTGTCAAGTCACCTTTCTCTCTCTTTCTCTGGAAATGTATCTCTTAATTTGCAGCGGAGGAAGGATATGATTTCAACAATGAGGCAGATTATGGGTTGCCAAGATTACAATTTAGCAAGCATTCGCTAGACTTGAGTGTGAAATGCTGCGTAGGCCTTTGTCTTTATTTGCTTATTTATTTAAATGGTTTAAGGCAGGAATTCTCAACCTGTGGTCTGCAGGCCGAATGCGGCCCATTGCACCATTTCATGTGGCCCCCCACTGCCTCCACCAAACCAGGAAGTGCCATGTGGTGGAGGAAGGGCAAAATGGCCATTCAGCCCTGGAAGCTGACTGAACGAGCGTGACCCAGCCATACCTGTCAACCGCGGCTCCGGACAATCTGGGACCTGTGCACAATGGTTCTGCGCAAGTCTCGTTCTACGCATGCGTTGAAGGCTTTTACGCTTGCGTAGAACCCTTTTAGGCTTGTGTAGCATTCTATGCAAGCGTAGAAGGGTTCTACGCAAGCGTAAAAGGGTTCTATGCAAGCGTAAAAGCCTTCAACGCCTGTGTAGAACACGACTTGCGCAGAAGGGATGTGCAGTACCTCTTTCCCCCCACTGCCAATTCTGGGGTTTTGGCAGCTGCGGGGGGAAATGGCGCAAATCGGCACCGAAAACTGGGAAATCCCGGCCAATCCGGGAAGGTTGACAGGTATGGACCCGGCCCCTGGCTTGAAAAGGTTGAGAACCCCTGATCTAGGGCATGCTCTCAGTGGCTGAAATCCAGTAATAGAGAGTGGAAGAGGCCCATTGCATTAATGGAAGATACAGAGGGATTGGAGCCTGATGTGCTGTGGTCCATGGAGTCGCAAAGGGTTGGACCCAACTGTGCGACTGAACAACAACTCTAGTTGTGACTTAACAACTGGATTTCAGTCTATGTTTGCCTTTGAAAGGAAGAGCACTTATCTTGCGTAGGGAATGGGCATGGTCAACATTGGGTGGTAAGGGGTGCCTTGTGAGCCCATAATAGTAAAGGTAAAGGTTTCCCTTGCTCGAAAGCCAGTCGTATCCGACTCTAGGGTGCAGTGCTCATCCCTGTTTCCAAGCCGAAGAGCCAGCGCTGTCTGCTTCTGCAGACGTTTCCGTGGTCATGTGGCAGGCATGACTAGACACCGGAGCGCACGGAACGCTGTTACCTTCCCACCGAAGTGGTCCCTATTTATCTGCTTGCGATTTCTTGCTTTCGAACTGCTAGGTTGGCAGGAGCTGGGACAAAGACGGGAGCTCATTTGGTTATTCTGGGTGTATAACTTGAACGCTGCGTGATGCAGAGCCTCTTCTTCGAATCAAGACAGTTGGGGGGCATCTGAGATCTTGCGCTCAAAAGACATTCCGTGCTGATGCCCAGCTTTTGCCCTCTGTCAAAGCCCTGGGAACGGCTTGTTGCATGTGCAAGTGAAGGAAAAGTTAATTCCTGGTTTGAGAAGGTGTTGCTTCTGTGTCTGCTTAGCTGGCCATTGATCCAGGGGCCACTCTGTGAAGGTGATGCAAGAGGGTCATAGAGGGTCACTCTGCATGTGAGTCATATAAACGCTGGTTATTTAGGCTGGGGGAAAATATCTGGTGTGATAAATGGATTCAAATGTGGGCTGGAAAGCAAATTAAAACTTGTGGAGTATTGTATTTTGTCTGGCCAAATGTGTAAGACATAGGGCGGATTATACACAGTGGGGAGGAGTACTTAAAAACCAGCAGGGTACCGAAAGATTATTTCTGCCTTCGAGGCAGGGACATTTGTATAATTGATTAGCAGAAAATAAGTTTATTCTTCCTGAGTTGTTGGTGAGTTGTTAGTGTTTTATTTTGTCTCTGACTCTTGCTGGCTTGGGGAGGATGAAGAGGAGAGGGGGTCGTAGTGGCTTAGTGGTTAAGGTGACGATGAGCTTGATGATAGGAAAGTGGGTAGGTCAGCAGTTCGAGACCCGAGTTCTACTCAACCGAGGGAGCTCCTGTCTGTCCCAGCTCCTGCCAACCTCTCAGTTCGAAAGCAAGAAATTGCAAGCAGATAAATAGGTACTGCTTTGGCAGGAAAGGTAATAGCATTCTGTGTGCTCGGGAGTCTCATCATGCCTGCCACATGACCACGGAAACATCTATAGTCGCAGGCAGCGCTGGCTCTTTGGCTATGAATAGAGTTGAGCACTGGTCCCTAGAGTCTGACACAACTGGCGTTCGAGCAAGGATGATGGTCTTGCTGTGGAAAGTTTTGGTTGACTGCAGCATCAACAGACTGCACCTTAATTTAAAAAAAAATATATATATATATATATATATATATATATATATATATATATATATATATATATATATATATATATATATATATATATATATATATATATATATATATATATATATATATATATATATATATATATATATATATATATATATATATATATATATATATATATATATATATATATATATATATATAATAAAATGGGTAACCAGCATAAAACAGCTTATTCTCTTGCTTCCTTCTTCCCTGGGATATTAAAACCATATCTGCCAGGATGGATGTCCTTGAACTTGGGATGGAGGAGATAAGTGAAGAATGGTTGGCACATGTATGGAATTTCAGATGTCATTCAACTGCAATTCCCATCATCCTTAGCCAGTGTAGCTATTTGGCAAGTGAGAGAAGAGTTGTCTTTCAGAAACCTCTGGAACATTACCTGTCCCATAATATAACAACTAAGTTTTGCAGATCCATGGAGGGTGGACACATTTCATTTGACATATGCCTTTGTGGACCATATCCCCACTCATCGGGTGCCATCTATTTTGTACTACCGTAGGACCAAAGGTTGAGATCCGCTGGCTTAGATGAATAATCAGTGTTTCCCTTAACAATTGATACCCTGGTTTTTTTATTTAAAAATATGCAAATAACAATTTGCTCTCTTTAATGACTTTTGCCTCTAGCTGGTTGGCAGTCACACTAACTCAGGGGTGCCCAAACCTTTTGGACCGTGGGCCGTTCACGTGGTTCAGCAGGCTGGCCACGTGGTTCCTCCCATCGGGAACGGAAGTAAAACGCACCTTGCAATCTGTGTTTTGCAACAGGATGAGATAGATTTTGGGCTACCATTTTCTCTGTTTAAACCAGGGGCACCCAAACTATGGTTTGTGGTCCAACACCAATTCATCCGGCCTGCGCCACCCTTGTCGCTCCCGGAGGCGAAAGTAAAACACGCCCATACAAGGGTGGTGTGGGCCAGATGTATTGGTGTCAGGGGCTGGATCTGGCCCACGGGCCATAGTTTGGGCACCCCTGCACTGACTGTTGTATGAAGTGAACTTCTACGTCGGCCCAGGTGCAACCGTCGGAATATAGAAAAGGTAGGGATGGGGTTGAGGTGAGGTGGATCGCCTTTCAGAAACAGATGAGAGAAGGGGATGCCTTTCATCTTTTCAATGCAGTGTTGACAGTAAGCCCGTGGGTAACTAAAACAAGGCATTGTAGGCAGATCAAGGCTTTCTACTGCTGAAGGTCAGTAAGGCTATTTGCTTTAATCAGGTGTCAAAACATTTCATTAACTTGGCCAACTCCCAGTACAGACTGCCCTACTCTTGCTTTGCTATAAATAGCTGTCTTGTGGGCTTCTATGCTTTGAAGGCAAGAAGCCTGAACTAGGTAGAAGAAGCACCTCTTCTTACTATAGTTTCCACCTGTATTTCAGGCAGATTCTTGTGTTTCTTGAGGTTCTGAGAGTGATCCCTTCGCTAAAACGAATGCTGACGTAGCCGTCGTGAGCTGCAACTCACATCCAAGAATGCATTTTTCCCCTGAAGCAGGAAAAATGCCATTGGCATGAATTTAAGGTGGATCCCAGCTTGCCATGAAGTGACCCACACACTGAGATCACGGAGCCATCTCCTGTTGTGGCACGTATGAAATGAGACATTCAGGGTTTAACACCGGGACTGCAATGGACTGCCATCCCTAGAGAATATTATCAAGGTGCGCCTTCACAGCCAGTCCATGGCTCCGGCCAATCCGGGACCTGCGCAGAACGGTTTCTGCACAGGTCACCTTCTACGCATGCGTAGAAGGGTTTTACGCTTGCGTAGCCCTCTTCTACGCATGCGTAGCCTTCTACACAAGCGGCGTAGCTTGCATATGTAGAAGGTGACCTGCGCAAAAGGGCTGTGCAGTACCTCCTTTCCCTCACTGCCAAATTCCAGGGTTTCGGCAGCGCGGGGCGGGAAATGGTGCAAATCGGCGCCGAAAACGATGAAGTCCCGGCCAATCCGGGAAGGTTGACAGGTATGATCTGGTATGGCCTCTTCCACCTCCATGACCTTTGGAAATCAGAGTTCCTCCTCCATTTTGCCATTGGCCCCAATATGATGGTGTCCAGTGGAATTTCCTCCACTGAGGGAGGCCATCATCCCACCTAAAGGGGCTCATCCGCCCATACCCATTGGCCCCTTTAGGGAGTCAGATTATTTACCACTGCCCAACATGCGGCGTTGAGTCACTGGCTGTACAGTTTACTCCATTACTGTAGTGCACACACACATATAAATGAGTATCGCAAACTTTACAAAAATGGTTGTGCAATACAGTCCCAAAAGGAAGCAACAGTTTGTACACCCCGGATTCCTTTTCAGCAGCACCAACAGGACATCCACATGTACACTCATATTTCTAAATTAATTGGTGCAGTTGTAGTCTTAACATGATGCCTTGATCAAGCTGCATGAATGTCAGGATCCCATGCGTCTTATTTAGTTTTGGAAATAATTCATTAAAAAATTATGCAACTATTTATGGAGTCTGTTAATGCTCAACACTTATTGCCCGATGATCAATTTCAGCAATTCTGTATTTTGGGGTGTAACAATTTAATGAATTAACCTAGAGATTTAGCACACTGATGCTACTGTAAACATTTCCAAGCACTAGAGCTGCAGCCTGTTAAATTCTCACCTTTTCCACTCATCCACTTGTATCCAAGAAGCAAGAGTATAAGAAGGAAGTTTGAACACTTTGTTCCAGTATGCTACTTTTGTTCTTCCTTTTTTCGCCGTACCTGAATCCAAATATTGGTGATTATCTTGGCAATCAGCCACGAAGACTGTCCTGAGAATACACAGGTGAAACTAAAATAAAATAAAATAGAAGATCGTGCAAATGTCCATTCATTTCACTTAAAAGGTGAAACAAATATGAGATAGACTCACTGCATGCAAAGCGAGAGATGTCATGTCTTACTTCGTTATAATTGTGATGATCATGGTGTACAGCGTACATGAGATTATGTGATGGTTATCGGGTACATGAGATTGGGGGTTGGGGTTTTCATAAACTGCAGGACATAAGCATCAATATTATAACAAAGTAAGGCTTGAACTATCTGCATGTAATGAGTCTATCTCATATATTTGTTTCAACTTTTAAGTTGCATTACATTTGCACAATATTCTAATTTTCTGAGTTTCACCTCTAATGCAGTGGCCTTTCGTCTGCCTTCTGCATCGCAGCATGACATCCGTACCACTGATCCATACCACTCATCCAGTTCCACGAGTCGTTTTCTGGTCCTGAGCCCTTTTGGGATGCAAAGTCCTCATTGGCCTCAGGCCAGGATGGATGAAGCTGCTGCCCTCCATCAAGAGGGATTCAAGTGGGATTGAATCCACTTCGGCCCATCACTCTTCCCTGTGGACTTAGACACCCAAGCTGTTAGTCCTCAGGGTTGTCAGGTTAGTTAACTGCTGCTTGGTACTGAGTCACTGGCAGTATGGTCTACTCTATTACCACAGCAGGATAACCTGGCCAGACTGATTCCATGGCTCCTGCACCCTTTTGAGAGTGTAGTCAAATAAGGGTGTAGTAAACTTGTCTTTTGTGTTTCTTTGGGTGTGTTGCCTGACTCAGAATCCCATTTTGCTCCTTGTGTGGCTTTGATCCTTCCCCTTTTGATGTGTGTTGTGTAGACATGGTACTCTGAATGAAGCAACAACCCAGCCACATTGGTGTTGAGGCATGTGATAACACAACCTGCTAGCCAAAGGATTCTCAACCTGCGGTCCGTGGGCCAAATGCGGCCCTTGGCACCATTTCATGTATCCCCACCACCACCTCCACCACACCAGGAAGTGACATGGGGTGGAGGAAGGACAAAATGGCCATCCGGTCCTCAAAGTTGTCTAAGGGAACGGGACCCGGCCCCCGGCTTAAAAAGGGTGATAACTCCTGGGCTAGCTATTAGTTCTCCATGCCTACGGGGGTTGTGGCTTCTTTTTGAACTCCAAATGAACTACTACGGCTGGACGATAGGTTTTTTCAAAAGTGAACATTGATGCCTCTTTGTGGCTCCCTTCCCTTTTAGGGCATTGAACATTGTGTCAGACGATAATTTTGCCGTGTACTTTCAAGCAGGGCTTCTTCAAGTCCTGAAGTGCATTTTTGGCTTTTCAAAAGTTCTGCCAAGCATCTAAATGCAAATGAAAGGTCTTATTTGTTTGTTTGACCTTGACTTTCCTTTAAAATCTCTTCCCCTGAATATATTTGCATGCGTTTTATTTTTCTAAGGCCATCAGTTATTTATTATCAAGAGAACCGAAGCTCATTCATTCGTTCATTGCTATCTTTTGTTAAGAGTACTTTTGCTGCCTTTCAATGTGAGGTTTCAAGTCTAGGTGCAGTGAGCGGAGCCTCGATTAACAAACGGCTCGGTTAACACAAAAATCGCATAACGAAAGGAAATCCATAGAAAATAGTGGCTTGGCTAACAATTCCCCCACCCCACCCCCGGAACTGATTAATTGATTTTCAATGGGGAAGCGCGTTTTGGTTAACAAATTTTGGTTTTCAATGGGAAATTTGCTTTACAATTTTTTTTGTAGTACAAAAGGTCCCGGAGAACGCATTAAGTTTGTTAGGCAAGGCTCCACTGTATTCATGCTTAAAGCAGTTTTGCTGGATCTCTGCAAATAGCCCATCCTGTGTCTGTACTTTTGAGCAATGGTATACATTTATAAAGGGCCACAGTGACTTAGTTGGCTTAGCAACCAGAAGGTCAGCAGTTTAAGACCAGGTTACTGCATGACGGAGTGAGCTCCCGTCTCTGTCCCAGTTCCTGTCAACCTAGCAGTTCAGAAGTAAGAAATTGGAAGTAGATAGATACCAACCTAGCAGTTTGAAAGCAAGAAATTGCAAGTAGATAAATAGGGACCACTTCAGTGGGAAGGTAACAGCGTTCCGTGTGCTCCCGTGTCTAGTCATGCCTGCCACATGACCACAGAAACGTTTGCAGAAGCAGACAGCGCTGGCTCTTCGGCTTAGAAACAGAGATGAGCACTGCACCCGAGAGTCGGATACAACTGGCTTTCGAGCAAGGGAAACCTTTACCTTTACCTTTACCTTTAGATAGGTACTGCCTTGGTTGGAAAGGTCTCAAACTGCTGACCTGCCGACCTTCCAGTCATCAAGCTCTGCGTCTTAACCACTAAGCCACCACAGTCCCAAGACTGCTTGTTAAATGCAAAGCTATTCAGCAGTTTTTTGATTCCAAACATTGCATGGGGAAATACAGGTTGTTAACAATAATTGTGTAGCCCACGTATTCTCAACCTGTGGGCTGGATGTGGCCCATGGTGCCATTTCATGTGGGCCCCCTTCCTCCTCCATCATACCAGGAAGTGTCATGTGGTGGAGGAAGGACAAACTGGCCATACGGCCCTTGAAGCTGTCTGAGGGCGCATGATGCGGCCCCTGGCTTAAAAAGGTTGAGAACTCCTGGCGTAGCCCTTAAATTAATGACATTTGTGTCAATGGGAACAAAATGGTGTATGGGTTGATGGGGCCACTTTCCACTTCGGAAGGGTGCTTAATTTTTTCTTCTTCCCTCATTGGATGTTAAATAATATTTAACTTTGGTCTGAAGAAGGTGCACTTTTCCGTACACAAAGGCGCACCTGCTGTCACGAATCCTTTGTTTTCAATCTTTTTTCCAAAGGCCCTTTGTCTGTCTTTCCCCCCCAGCCTGCTCATCCACCAGATTTGCTGACAGACTATTGCGCGAACAAGGCTGAACACTAACAGAGTTGTGCTGGTGCAGGCACCACAAAGAGCAATCAAGTCTACAAAGCACCGTGTATCGAGCTGTTGATGAGTAGCACATGGCTTTGGCGGGGAGGTGGCATTCGCAGCGGTGAAGAAAGGATGGCATAACTCTCCCCGTCCACGTCCATCCAGACCAACGGGACGTGATGCTTATAAGAAGCGATGCGAAGGCAGAAGTCGATTCCACCAATGTGGCCATACAGGGCAGACCCGGCGGATACTTAACCGGCCACGCGTCCCCTGGAACGGCACCGGTCCATCTCGCCTGATTCTTTTTGCGAGCAGAGGAGACGGACTCAGCAGCAGCAGACCTGAATCTTAAAATGCCAGCAAAAGGCAAATACTTGATCAGTGAGAATGCCGGCTCCAAGATAAGCGACCCTTTGTATGAGAAATACCGCTATTCCAGCCAACAACATCCGCTCCTTTTCTTTCTGCTGTTCATTGCTGTCGTCTATTGTGTGACCCTCATCTTAGTCCTGGTCATTTGTGATGTGAGTATGAGCGGCTATGCTTTCTTTTCTACACGTTGCGGAGTGAAGCCTAGCTGGTTTTATGGCACTCCAGGTGTTCTTGAACTTCAATTCCCAGAAGTCCTGATCATACCTGTCAAGTATCCCGGATTGGCCGGGAACTCCCGTATTTCTCTGTGCGTTCCTCCCCTTTCCCGCCGCCGTCCCATATTTCAACGGCGGGGAAAGGGGTTACTGCGCATGCACACCCATCACAAAGGCGTTCTGCGCATGCGCAAAGGAGTTGTTGCTGCGCATGCATGCCCGGGGCGGAGCAGTTCCCATATTTTCCGGAGCTGCGCTTGACGGGTATGATCCTGATCAGCAGGAGTGATGACTTTGGCTTCTGGGAATTGAAGTCCAAGAACACGTGGAGTGCCAAGGTTCGTTATTACTGGACTAGGATATAAAGAGGTCTGGAATGGATAAGAGCTTCGGAAACTTTCCTTTGCAATCCACATAATCGTTTGTAGCAAACTGTAGTTTAAAGGAAACTAATGTCAAAGTTTTTTTAAAAAATTGAAACTCTTGCATTTGAGGGGGTTTAGGTGAGCTTATCCAGGCCCTTCATGTTTTAATGCACTGTTTCCCAACCTTCGTTTTTTTGGACATTGATTCCCAGAAGCCAAATTCAATTCCCCATAGCACTCATCAGCCAATGTACTGACTTAGGCTTCTGGAAATTGAGGTCCTCCTGTGGGGTGTGGGCCCCACATTGGGAACCACTGCTTTAATGGAAGCTCATTTTCTGGACTAAATCCACTCATATCAAAATGCAGCAATTTCAATAATAATAATAATAATAATAATAATAATAATAATAATAATAATAATAATAATAATAATAATAATAATAATAATAATAATAATAATAATAATAATAATAATAATAATAATAATAATTTCGTGTCAGAAATTATTCTGGGTTGAAAGGATTTTTGCTGGAGAAGCTCCACTCAGGGGACGCCCGAATAAGGCTCCTTTCATGTCCCCAAGAGCTGGGACAGAGACGGGTGCTCAATCCGTCATGCAGTACCCAGGTCTCGAACTGCAAACTTGCCGGCCTTCCAGCTAACAAGGCGAGCTTCTTAACCTTTTGTTAAGGCAAAATGGCTAAGCAGTGAGACTTGTTTAGAATAATGCGATAACTTTCTGAGTTCTCCTCGTATCCTAGCCAAGTACTGTGGAGCCATTCAAAAAGCATGTGCTTCCCATATAAAAGGTTTTATTTTGAAAAATCAGGTCCACAATGACAGGAGCAGGCCTCTCGTTTTGACCGCTCAGCTCAGAGTAAATTGGGGTGAGCAAAAGGTAGATTGGAATCTAGTGAAAAGCAGAGACATCACCTTGAAAACAAAAATGTGCATAATCAAAGCAATGGTATTCCCAGTGGTAATGTATGGGTGTGAGAGCTGGACCATTAGGGAGGCTGAGCGCAGAAGAATAGATGCCTTTGAGATGTGGTGTTGGAGGAGAGTCCTGAGAGTCCCTTGGACAGCAAAGAGAACAAATAGGTCAATACTGGAAGAAATCAATCCTGACTGTTCATTGGAGGGACAAATAGTGAAGATGAAGCTAAAGTAGTTTGGACATCAAATGAGAAGAGAGGACTCACTTGAGAAGGCCTTGATGCTGGGAAAGGTGGAGGGCAAGAGAAGAAGGGGGTGTCCAAAGATGAGATGGATAGATGGTATTGTGGACACAATGGGCACAGAGCTGGGCGGGCTGAGGAGGATGGTGGAGGACAGAGGAGGTGCCTGGAGGAAAATGGTCCATGGGGTGCGACTGAACAACAACAACAACATGGCTTAGTAGTAGATCAACAGATCAGGAAGGATTTTCTGACTCACAGTTTTTTAACATAAATAACAAAAAACAAAATTCAAGCTCTCTTGATCTGATTTAATGGAGAAACCAGAGAGCAACGAGGAGTTGATGTTTGTAGAGAATAGTAGTGGATTCCATTCATTCTTGCTCTTTCAGACAAATCCCACAGAATCATAGACCAAATAAGAACTGGTAGTTTTTAAGGTGCAACAAGATTCATTGTTCCCTTTGCTACAACAAACTTAACATAGCTGCCCTCACCCACTAGAAATGTAATTATTAAGTGTATGTTGCGTGGTAGGTTTCAAGGGTCTAGAGCAGGGGTCCCCAACCTTTGGTTTTTGGACTTCAATTCGCAGAAGCATAAGTCCGTCCATTGGCTGATCAGTGCTTTGGTGAATTGACTTAGGTTTATGGGAATTGAGGTTCAAAAACCAAAGGTTGGGGGACTCCTGGCATACGTGTCAACCGCGGCTCCGGCCAATCCGGGACCTGCGCAGAACGGTTCTGCGCAGGTCGCCTTCTACGCATGTGTAGAAGGGTTTTACGCTTGCGTAGCCCCCTTCTACGCATGTGTAGCCTTCTACACATGCGTAGAAGGGTTCTACGCAAGCGTAGAAGGGTTCTATGCAAGCGTAAAACCCTTCTACGCATGCGTAGAAGGCGACCTGCGCAGAAGGGCTGCGCAGTACCTCCTTTCCCCCGCTGCCAAATTCTGGGGTTTCGGCAGCGCGGGGCGGGAAATGGCGCAAATCGGTGCCAAAACCCCGGCCAATCTGGGAAGGTTGACAGGTATGACTCCTGGTCTTCTAGAATGCCTAGAAAAGTAACTTTTTGGAACTGCAAACTCACAGAATTCCTCAGCCAGCACAGACACGAGAGTTGTAATCAACTTTTCCAAGTTCTGGATGATTGGGACGGTTATATAGAATAACTGTCTCTCTTTCCCAGCTCTCTTTCAAGAATTTTAGATATGTGGCCAATTTTTCATCATGCAGAAAGATTCAGGCACTTTGTATTGTTAGATACTTTCCAAAACTTTAGGGAAGGTAAACCCCAAAGTAGGGTTCAGAAGCCTGAAATCTTCTTTTCCCAGGGTAGACTCTACTGGGCTAGCTGAACAAAAACAGCAGGTCAGGTGGAAGCAGATTTTTGGGTTCTTAACGTACACAAGAGTGTTATAACCTGTTGTGTTTAAAGCTGTTGTGCCATTCTTTGAAATTACAAGATCCAGTTCAGCTCAATGCTTTAGGTCAGGAGTTCTCAACCCTTTTAAGCCAGGGCACAGGTTATGCTCCCTCAGACAGCTTCGGGGGGCCGGATGGCCATTTTGCCCTTCCTCCACCACATGCCACTTCCTGGTGTGGTGGAGGAGGAGGTGGGCCACATGAAATGGTTCCATGGGCCACATCTGGACCACAGGCCGCAGGTTGAGAATCCCTGCCCTAACCTAAGGAAATTGAGTCCATATGTTCAATATGAAGCTCTGATGTGTACATTACAGCTGAGATGGCCATTTTGCCCTTCCTCTACCACATGGTACTTCCTGGTGCGGTGGAGGAGGTGGGGGGGGCACATGAAATGGTGCCACTGGCTGCATCCGCTCCACTGGCCACAGATTGAGAATCTCTGCTTTAGTTATTTTGCTGTAGAGCCATAGATTGGGAGAGTTTAATTTCCCATTGGACTTGATGGTGCATCAGATGCTCTCCCAGCTCTGCAGTTCCAAGCTACGTTTGTGACTGGGCAATGTCTTCTTTTTCTTTCAGGAACCACGTGATCACCTTGCGTTTGTTATCACAGTGAGCATTGCTCTACTGACCTTCATACTCATGTACATTCTCGTTTACATTGAATACTTCTTTTGGTGCCACCTGAGGCTGTTTGCTGCCATGATTTGGGTCTGTTTGCTGGGCATAGGATATGTGTCCATTTTTGACAAGGAAGAGATGCATCGCCTTGCAGCCTGGGAACAGGTATTTATGCTTTCTGTTTATCTTGCACTCGCCTCTCTTCTGATTATCAACTTTAATTACTCTCTATAGTCTTCTCTTAAGCTCAACCAAATATGGATGGTTAGACTTTGAAATAGTGACAGGTAAACAGTCACCCAGTGACCTAAACTTCCCAAAAAGAATGGGGAAGAAAAATTAGATTTCCTTAGTCTAAACTGGCCGCTCTATTCTTTATCTGCAGTTCTGTTCAATCTTCTTCCCTGTGTTCATTTAAACTCATTTTTTTTAAAAAAATCTAAATTTGAAAGAAACCAAATGTCTACTAATTAAAGAAGCTGTCTGGATATCTAGACACTTCCATTATGCAAATGGGCATAGCTAATTACCTGCAGGATGGTAAATTTTGCAAAATTAATATTGCCTGGATTATAAGCAGTTGGGAGATACGGTTGTGATTGTGCCTATTGGACTGGAGAGAGAGAGAGAGACAAAGACAGACAGACGGACCACTGAAACATAGGCATCTACCACTTCCCTGTCTGAAATGGTCAATGAGAATATGAAGAATGCTCTTGCCTATGTGTTTATATGTCTGAATGCAATAATTTGTAATTCATGGCTGGTAATGTCGTGAAGACTGGAGTGGCTTAGTGGTTAAGATGCTCAGCTTGAAGACCGGAAGGTTGGCAGGTCAACAATTATAGACTCGAGTGCTGTGGGACTGTGCAGCTTGCCTGAAGCGGGCCCGCAGGACGTAGTTTGGGCACCCTTGGGTTAAGCAGAGAAAATGGCAGCTAAAAATGTATCTCATCCTGTTGCAAGGCGCATTTTACTTCCACTTCCAGTGGGAGGAACCACGTGACCGGCTCACAGCCCAAAAAGTTTGGGCACCCCTGGTTTATAGCCAAAGAGTCAGCGCTGTCTGCATCTGCAGACATTTCTGTGGCCATGCGGCAGGCGTGACTAGATGCCGGAGCGCACGGAACACTGCTACTTTTCCTGCAAAAGTGGCACCTCTTTATCTATTTGCAATTTTCTTGCTTTCGAACTGCTAGTTTGGCAGGGACTGGGACAGAGACAGGAGCTCACTCCATGGAGCAGCACTTAGGTCTCGAACTTCTGAACTGCCAACCTGTTCAACATCTTTTACCACTAAGCCACCACAGTCCCTCTAAGATACTGTAGCTACAGTACTCCCTCCCAGGGGTGTGCTGGCTCCGCTAAAAGGGCGCTGGACAGGGAGTGATGAGGGCATTTAATCCTAACGAAATATATATGTTCCCACTCACCTTCTAATTTCAACTCCCCTCTGGGGATTCGAACTGACAACCTCTTGCTTACAAGGCAAAATTACAACCTCCAAGCCACAGCAGATACAGTGTAAATGGAGCTGTTTTTTGTAACTTTATCTTTGGTGGCAAAGGAGGAGAAGGCAGGCAAATGAGCCTTGCTCATTTGCTTGATCGTTCTGGGCATCTCGGCTCTTTGGCATGGCACCCAAGGGGTGTGTGTGCCATGGTATTGTGGGCCTGGGGGATGCCCTGGGTTGAGTCCCAGTAGCCCAAATGGGCCAGCCCAACACTGGCGACTCCTCTGTAAATTATTTAGTACTATTCTGTTACTCACTTGAGACATATGTACATTGTTGACAATACAGTAGAACCCTGCATAATGAAAAAACTCTGTTCCATGGATCTCTTCACTATGCATTTTTCCCCGTTATGCGGTTCCCTATGGGAGATGCCCCACATAAGGAAAAAATGTTTGTTAACCGGGGTTCCCATTAAGCGGGTATACCCCAGTTACCAAAAACCCCGCATAATGAATTTTTTAAATTATGCGGGGTATCGCCATTGCATAACGAATGCTTCGTTGTGTGACTTTTTCGCTATACGATGCGTTTGTTATGCGAGATACCACTGCGCTTGAAAATATTGAGCCTGTTTTTCTTCTTTCACAGGTTCCATTTTTCCTCTTCATCATTTTCACGGCTTATACTATGTTACCCTTGGGCATGAGAGATGCCGTCATCATCGGCAGTGTTTCGGCGCTCTCTCATATTGCGGTTTTAACCATTGCCATACTGGAGGAGAAGACAAGGAATGGGCCACCTCTTGCGTTTCAGGTCAGTCTGTTGAATAATGGAAGATTTGGTTCAAATCAGATCAGTCTGTTTAGAAACTCTCTCACTTCAGTTTATCCCTTGATGCTTTCAGATGAAATACTTGGTTGTCTTAAATAACCTCTTAACATAAAGGTAAAGGTCACCCTTGCTCGAAAGCCAGCCATATCCGACTCTAGGGTTCAGTGCAGGCATGACTAGACACCGGAGCACATGGAACGCTGTTTAGAAAGTACTTTTTCCACCCAGAGGATCACTGGTCTATGGAACTCCCTGCCAGAAGAAGTGGTGACAGCTGTCAGTCTTGACAGCGTCAAGAAAGGATTAGACAAGTTCATGGTGGACAAGGGTATCAATGGCTATAATTATGGATACCTAAGGACAACCTCCGGGTTAGAGAGGCAGGACATCTCTCAATGGCTATAGTTATGGATACCTAAGGACAACCTCTGGGTTGGAGAGATAGGCAGGATATCTCTCAATGCCATTTCCAGGGAATCCTAAACAGGTGAAGGCATCTGCTTGGGAATAATACCCTGAAGCCAATGGTGAGCCACTGTGTGAGACACAATGCTGGACTGGATGGGCTCCTGTGGCCTCTTCCAGCAAGGCTGCTCTTATGTTCTTATGTATTTATTTACTGAGAAAATAAAAGGGTGATTGAATGCCTTATGGCCAGATTTAATTAGAACTAATTTCTTCAGCAGATTGACATACAGAACTTATTAAAGGATCCTCTCTCCTCTCTCTCTCAAAGTTGCCTTGGATAATAAATCTCACATCTGCTGGAGAGGTTTTAGGGGAAAGGTGTTACTTTGAACTGGGACAACTGGGACATTTTTAAAGGGCCTTCTTCCTTTTGGTGAATGTCACAGTTCAAAGTAAAACCTCTCCCCCTGAATGTCTGCTGATAGATGCCAAGTGTTAAAAAAGGGAAAAGAAGGCATGTTGCATCACTTTACCAAGAAACATATGTTTTGAGAAAAGGAAATGAGCTACCTCATTCATACAGACATGACGCACTCAACTCAACTATGTGGATTCTGGTTCAGGGCAGCTTTGCCCCTTTTCGTTCATGAGTTCATCCGATTTTACAGCCTATGCCACAAATGTCTGCTGGACGTCTGATGCCTTTCCGTGGGTTTTTCAGTCTATGCATAACCTTAAGCATTATTAAAAACCATAAAATTCATCTTGCCTTTCCTCAAGAACTTTGGGAACACACCCAACCCTCTTCGCACAGAATGCCAAATATTCTCTCTGGAAGTTAGCACATGTTTTCATGTTGTAAAGGGGGGGGGGGGGCTTCAGTCCTTCCAGTAGCAAACAGATGGCTATAATTTTAAAAATAATAATAACCTGGCACGCATTGGGGATTTTGGGCTCTCTTCCCTACGCCTTGTGAACTTTCCCTTTCATTCTGAAAAAAGATCAGTCCATTGCGTTAAAGAAACACGTCCAGAGGAAGTGATGCATTTCAGCAGACGCATGCTTGAATTTCCGACTGTTCTGTGGCCACATTTTGAAACTATAACCAAAGAAAAATCATTGTATGACCTTATTTGCCCGAGATTCTCTCTGGCTCTTGAGAAGAATGCTAACCTGCGTGACAAAACTGTGCACAAGTCACCTATTTCCACGACAGCAGAGATCAATTTGAAAGACACAATTCAGCCCAATCTCTGTGGTTGGGTTATTTATTTATTTATTTGGATTTGTATCCCTCTTGCCCTAGGGCAACTCAGGGCGGTGCACGTACACGTAAATATTATGAAAAATCCCCTTGAAAAATTCAATAAAAACTATTTAACATTTGCATTAAACTGTACATTATAGATGTACAGTTGCAAATGATGCGTGGGATTGCAAAATATGTCACATGTTTTGCAGCATTTGAAAAACTGCCGGTTTCTCAATCTCCATGGATGAGATTATCTATAATGGACAGTTCAATGCAGGGTCGCAATGGCTTAGTGGTTAAGATGCTGAGCTTGATGCCCTAAAGGTCGGCAGGCCAGCAATTCGAGACCTGAGTGCTGCAAATAGTGTTCCGTGCGCTCCATTGTCCAGTCATGGCTACCACATGACCACCGAAACATCTGCAGATGCCATCGGTTCCAGCTCCTGCCTACCTAGCAGTTCGATAGGAAGAAATTGGCAAGCAGATAAATATGCACCACTTTGGCGGGAAAGGTAACGGTGTTGCGTGCACTCCGGCTCTATTCATGCCTGCCACATGTTTACAGAAATGTCTGCAAACACAGACATTGTGGGCTCTTTGGCTCTAAATGGGGATGAGCACCGCCCCTTAGATCTGGACATGGCTGGCTTTTGAGCAAGGGACACCTTTACCTTACAGTTTAGCCCAAAGTGAATTAGATCTTCTGCAACAGCATTTACCATGTGTGGATATGGTAAGAAGCAGCCTTAGGTCCCAGGGCAGGAAAGTTCACCTTAAAATTTTCAGTGGACCAACCCGCCGCTTGGTTTAAGAGCTGCGTAAGTTAAGAGGTAAACAGCGTTCCGTGCACTCCAGTGTCTCATCATGCCTGCCACATGACCACGGGAACATCTGCAGAAGCAGGCAGCGCTGGCTCTTCGGCTATGAAACTGAGATGAGCACTGAACCCTAGAGTCAGATATGGCTGGCTTTCAAGCAAGGGTAACCTTTACCTTTATTGGTTTAATGACCAACAGTTCCATGTGAAACCATCTGCCAGTAGCCTATCTTACAACCATTTCGCTCCAGTTTTGAAAGAGTTTCTGCATTGGGAAGAAAGCCATTCTGTCTGAAGGGCTGGTCCGACATTTCCATCTCTATTAAATATTCAATAATGTGTTTCCAGCTGCCGCCTTCTACTTCCTTGTTAGTTCATTTTCCCTTTGGGCAGGTTTATAAAAGGGAGACGAGGAGGGAACTTCCTGAAGTTATTAAAATCTGTAATTTCCTTCTGTGTCTCCGCTGTAATGTACACATCAGACCTCCATAGTGAACATATGGTCTCAATTTCCTTAGCTTAGGGCAGGGATTCTCAACCTTTGGCCTGTGGTCTGGATGTGGCCCATGGAACCATTTCATGTGGCCCACCACCCCCTCCGCCACATCAGGAAGTGCCATGTGGTGGAGGAAGGGCAAAATGGCCATCCGGGCCCCTGAAGCCATCTGAGGGAGCATGACCTGGCCCCCGGCTTAAAAAGGTTGAGAACCCCTGGGTTAGGGTGTTATTAAATCATGCCCTTTTCAAAGGAGTGCTTTTGACCGTAGCCAATGGTGTAAGTTCATTAATTTCACCCTCAGTTGCCTTTCACTTGAGCAAACATCATGTCTTCCACAAGTTCTAAATGACTGTTGCAATGGCAATACAGTTTGAGATTAAATGCGCCTTCTATAGAAGAATAGATTTTGCATGGTTGCAGCCAGTAAAAAGAGACTAAAGAGTTATTGGTTGCAAACTTCTGGTGGAAAGACAAATTGCATCTCCTTCCTGATAATGGAAATTTAAGATTCGAGGAGTGAAGGAGACAACCTTGATTTGGAAACACGACAAGACTGAGTGCAAAAAAGACACACTTATCACATAAATGTTTCCTTTGGTCTGCAAGATCAAAATTCTGTGATTTTTTGAGGAGCGTGTCATTTATTTCCTCAGGTGCTGGCCAATGCTTTCATTTTCCTGTGTGGGAATCTGATGGGTGCATTTCACAAATACCAAATGCAAGATGCTTCGTGGGATTTGTATAGGTACACGCTGAAATGCATCCAAGTCCAGATGAAGTTGAAGATTGAAAAACGGCAGCAAGTGAGTGAAACCGCTCGATCCCTTTAATTGCATTTTCTTCTCTTTAAAATCTTGTTGGATAGAATAGATACGGCTCAAGTGCCCTTCATGGTCTGGATCCATTTTATACAGAAAGCTCAAGGATGGAAACCTTTTCTCTTAAAGCCCTGATTTTAATTTTATTTTCCCTCCCAGAGTAACACAAGCAAATTTGAATGTAAGCATGTTAAAAGTAACTCATTGCAAAAGAATGTGACTGAGCTCTAGCATGGATTCAATGTGCACATTTTGAGTTGGTTGGTTGTGTTCTTCATCACCCATCTATGGTTGATGGAATCAACAAAAAAAACAACAACCTAGAGTTAGAAATTAATAATTAATAATCTTTCTTAAGATTGTTCTAGTTGTTCTTGAATTTCAATAACCAGAAGCCCAAGTTAGCACTCCTGCTGATCAGGGCTTCTGGCAATTGAAGTTCCAGAACACCTGGAGTGCCAAGGTTCACCATCACCATACCCATCAACCGCTGCTCCAGAAAATGTGGGAACTACTCCGGCTCGAGTGCGCATACGCAGCAAAAACTCATTTGCGCATGTGCAGAACTCCTTTGAGCATGCGCAGAACACATTTGCGCATGCACAGATGGGTTCTGTGTGCATGCGTGCGCAGTAACACCTTTCCTTACTATTCTAAGTATGGGACGGTGCTGGGAAAGGGGAGGAACGCACACCAAAATATGGGATTTCCCGCCAATCCGGGATACTTGACAGGTATGACCATCACTGCGCTAGGGAATCATCATTTATCGTTGTGGGATATTTTTCATTTCCTATGTGCTGAGATGGGTAGTTTTGTAATAATCAGTGGCTGGAATGCTATATTGTTTATGTAAAGTTTGGGTACCACATCATGGCTAATGGCGGCTAATTGATGAAGTGTTATGCTGCATCTTTGTTGTGAATGCAATGGAGACACACCCTGACACCTTGTCAATTAGCTGCATTTAGCAGATCTTATCCAACATCATCAGGACTTTTACCAGTATTAATTTTATATTATTCAAGAGCTCTACTTCTCCCTTAGGAAAGCTTGCTTTTATCAATACTGCCAGCTCATATCTCCATGGGAATGAAACTAGCCATCATAGAACGTCTAAAAGAAACAAATGATAGGAAGAAACACGACAACAACTTTCACAGCTTATATGTCAAACGGCATCAGAATGTAAGGTAAGGGATGCGACCTTTCATACACTCCCTCTATGTGTCCTCTCTATGGTGTCAAAGTCCTCTAGATGCTTTGAACTTCAGCTTCTGTACACAGCAGCTAGAATGACCAATAATAGTACAGAATTCTGGGACCCGAAGCCCAAAATATCTGAAGGTTAAGATTGTTCTAGAGCCATGATGGCAAACTTTGGCACTCTAGGTGTTCTCAGACTTCAATTCCCAGAAGCCCAAGTTTGCTGTTCAGGGCTTCTGGGAATTCAAGTTCAAGAACAGCTGGAGTGCCAATGTTCGCCATCACTGTCGTAGAGGCTGATAGAGTTTTTGTGCTTTCTGTTGATGGCCGATGGGTCTTCTAAAGCTAGATGGTTCTTCTGGGTTGATTGTTTGACTGTAGCGGACTTTTATTCCGAATTTCTTACAGCTGTCTACCTCAAGGCAGCTCACAGCAATAGTGGGTGGTGATAACAATGCATAAAAACGAATGCAGGTGGAAGCAGTCAGAAAAATTAAAAATTAATTAAACTAATTATAATATTAAAACACTGTAGCCTGTGGTTGTAACAGTAAATGATTGACTGATGGAGAGATGACTGGATTAAATGTAATTTAAAATACTGTATAGCATCAATGTTTTAGTAAAGGTAAAGGTTTCCCTTGCTCGAAAGCCAGTCGTATCCGACTCTAGGGTGCAGTGCTCATCTCTGTTTCTAAGCCGAAGAGCCAGCGCTGTCTGCTTCTGCAGACGTTTCCGTGGTCATGTGGCAGGCATGACTAGACACCGGAGCGCACGGAACGCTGTTACCTTCCCACCAAAGTTTTAGAAGTTTACCTTCCCATCAATGTTTTAGAAGCGTGATTTTCCAGCAGCAAAGTCAGCTGCTAAATGCCTTGAATAAAAACATTATTTTTGATCAGTATTTGTAAACCAGCTTCTAACCATGGTTCCAAAGTGATTTAGATATTTGAAATCATAGTTAGTAACTACTGTACTGTATTGTAGTTTGATAACATTGATGGAAGCTAGCCATAGGGTTTATGATGCAGTGGAAATGTTACTGCTTATAGCTAAGATATATAAGAAACCATGGCCTTTGCATTCTAGCCAACTTGTTCCCCACAGTGATTTGAGTCAGATTACTTGGTTTCAGCAAAGTTTAAAGATGCATATTTCTAAATCAGAGAATGAGAAATAAATAAACGTATAATAAAGCATTACGTATTTGCACAGTATTCTATACGCAGATATTGTGGGTTTCACTCGGCTTGCGAGCGATTGCTCTCCCAAAGAGCTGGTGGTGATGTTGAACGAACTCTTTGGCAAGTTTGACCAGATTGCAAAGGTGAGTATGTCCCTGATAATTGAAATTTTCTGTCATTTATATACTCCAGATGTTAATTAAAAATTCAGTGTAATTAATGATCTGTTCCTGGTTATAAAGCTATATCATTTTGATACCACATTAAAATAGCTATAAACTTGGGGTTCCCAACCTAAGGCCCATGGGCTGGATCTGGCCCATGGTACCATTTCATGTGGCCCCCTACCCCACCAAGGGCATTTGAGAAACAAAATGGCCATCCCCTTTGAAGCTGTTGGGACAAAATGGCCACCCCCTTCTTGCAGACAGGGCAAAATGGACATCCGGCCCACAAAGCTGACTGAGAGAGCGTGACCTGACCTGACCCCTGGCTTGAAAAGGTTGGGAACCCTTGCTATACACCCTGTGGCTGTGTTTTTGTGAGAAGGGCACTTGTGGATTGATTTATATCCAGTGGTACCTCGGTTTATGAATTTAATGTGTTCTCTGGGATGTTTCGTATTAATTCATAAACCAAAACGCTGTTTCCCATAGGAATGCATTGAAAACCTTTTTTCTGACCTCCAGAACAGATTAATTGGTTTTCAGTGCATTCCTATGTGAAACTAGATGTCGGTTTATGATTTTTTTGCAATTAAAAATTAAATTCATAAGCTGGGGCATTATTTTCAATGGATTTTCATTCGTAAACCAAAAATTATGTTAACCGAGGCGCTTGTAAACTGAGGTACCACTATTGAAGCTATATCATAGTTGGGGCTTATGCATATAGATTTCCTCCCTGGCTTCATGATTTAGGCAAAATCATTGTTCTTGCTAAATTAAACACTTTCCAATCAGAGCAAACAGTTCAGAGTTGGAGATGACTACAAACCATAGATTGCTGATTGAGATGTAATGGTAAAATGTCAATTGTCCAAACTGGAAAATCGAGTGTAGGGGGCGGGGGGGGGGGATCCAGAAGGGGGTAAAGTGCATTTTTTAATGTTGATTTGATGATAGCATCCAATCAATTTGTTGAATGCTTCTTCTGATCGGCATTGTGTAAAACAGGGATTCTCAACATGCTGCCCATGCGCCAGATGTGGCCTGCAGCACCATTTCATGTGCCCCCCCGCATCCACCACACCAGGAAGTGCCATGTGGTGGAGGAAGGGCAACATGGCTGTCCTGCCCCCGAAACTGTCTGAGGGAGTGTGACTCGGCCCCCAGCTTAAAAAGGTTGAGAACCCCTGGTGTAAAAGATAAATTAAGTGATATTTAACCTTGACCTTGTATTTATATCGTGTACAGATCACACAGCTATCTTTGTTTGTTTCGGTAAACCATGTAATTCTTGTTATTTAAGAGAGGTACCAACTAATTCATACTTACGGTGTTTCTGATGACGCACATACTGTTTTTGTTTTGCAGGAAAATGAATGTATGAGGATAAAAATTCTCGGAGACTGTTATTACTGCGTCTCGGGTTTGCCTGTATCCCTGCCGGTGCATGCCAAGAACTGTGTAAAAATGGGACTTGACATGTGTGAAGCTATCAAGTACGTATTGGGGAGGGGAGGGGAACAAATCTTTATTGTTGTTTCAAATATTATTGTTGTTACCAACCATGCTAAAACAAGATTGAAACAAGAAAAGGTTCTCTACAGAGAAATATACTTTTTTAAAATCAAAAGACGTCTGTAAAAGATGTCATAGACTAGTGAAAGAGATAAAAGATCTCTGCTTCTACTGATTTTTATCAATTTGTTTGGGAGAAATTGAGTCTATCTTCTTGGCAAATTGTCACTCATGAGCAGGTGCTGGCTACATTCCTGGTTCAGCACCGGTTTGCACAAATTGGGCATGTCTCCGGGACCCCGTTAATGCTTGGCAATTTGCCACAGTTTCCCTTATGTAAGCAATGTTTCACAATCTTTGGGTTTTGGACTTCAATTCCCAGAAACCTAAGTCAGTCATCTAAAGCACTCATCAGCCACTGTAATAATAATAATAATAATAATAATAATAATAATAATAATAATAATAATAATAATAATAATAATAATAATAATAATAATAATAATAATAATAATAATAATAATAATAATAATAATAATAATAATAATAATAATAATAATAATAATAGTCGGTGGCGTCATCAAAATCAAAATCAAAATAATCATTTATTAGACTTGTATGCTGCCCTACTCGCCAGAGCAACTCAGAGAGGCTAACATACCATGGGGCAACATGTATTACAGTATTACAATATCAAATATAAATACAACATAATATAAATACAGGTGAAACTCGGAAAATTAGAATATCGTGCAAATGTTCATTCATTTCACTTAAAAGGTGAAACAAATATACGAGATAGACTCACTGCATGCAAAGCGAGAGAGATGTCATGCCTTAATTCGTTATAATTGTGATGGTCATGGCGTACAGCGTACATGAGATTATGTGATGATTATGGGGTACATGAGGTTGGGGTTTTCATAAACTGTGAGCCATAAGTATCAATATCATAACAAAGTAAGGCTTGAACTATCTCACTTTGAATATAATGAGTCCATCTCATACATTTGTTTCACCTTTTAAGTTGCATTACTGGACTGAATGAACATTTGCACGATATTCTAATTTTCCGAGTTTCACCTGTATAACAACATAATGCAATACAATCAATACAGTCAATAAATCTAACATAATAATGAAAATACAATACAGTCAGGTGGGTCTTTCCCTCAAGGCTGGGGCCGGACAAGGAAAGAGTCGGATGGTGTTGGCGGCAGAGCAGTGTTCTTATGCCGGCCGGCCGCATATGACTTAGACTTCTGGGAATTGAAGTCCACCAGTGTTCTGTGGACCATTGTTTGAGAAAACGTTGAACTATAGGATCCTAGCCTATATAAAACCAGGAATCCATAATTTCAGCACCCAGCTTTCTATACGGAGAGATTTGTTTGATTTCATTGCTTTGTTTTGGGAACAAAGAGAACATTCAAGGATGTTTCCTCCCTTGGCAATGTGAATGGCTACAACCTTGGAGACAGGTTCTGAAATTCAGAAAGAATAAGGCCTTATTAATTATCCCAAGGGTGCTCCAAGACAATGTACAGAGTGGGCCAGAGGTTCCCATTTTGCCCCGTCACATTTTTTTGGGACTTCTGCTCTCAGGAAGTCAAAAAACATCTGGAGATCCACAGTTTGAGATCTAGAGTTCCAGTGCTATTCCATACCCAGATGTTTTCTGCATTCCAGTCATAATGTACTTTCCGCCATCTAAGTTCCTCTTTTGTTTGTCTTCATGTTCCAGACTGTACCCCTTTGTATCTTTTTTTTTGTGTGTGTGGTGCTACGATTCAGAAGAATTAAAATGCCAGCACCAATTGTAGGTGTAAAGCTGGGGTGGGTGGGGAGGGAGGAATATCTATCCATCCTAATTATATTGCATTCCACACTGTTTTGCAGACAAGTGAGAGAAGCCACTGGAGTGGATATTAATATGCGAGTTGGCATTCATTCGGGCAACGTCCTCTGTGGTGTGATAGGCCTACGCAAGTGGCAGTACGACGTCTGGTCTCACGACGTCTCCTTAGCTAACCGGATGGAATCGGCAGGTGTTCCTGGGTAAAGTCCTTGGCCTCTTGTGTGCCAGTTTCCATTAGAGCCTTATGTGAAATAAACCAGAACCTCCAAACTGTTTTGATTATGAACATTGGCAGGGACGGAACTCTATTGTAAACTCTTCCCTTGTCTGGAATACATTCCTTAGACCTGGTTTAGATGTCCTTCTCATACCTGTCAAGTTTTGGATTTGGAAATAAGGGAAATTTCCTGGCAAATACGGGATACTTGACAGCTATGCTAATCCTGTGCTGCCCTCCAATGGTGGCAATAGGGCATTGCAGTCTAATTAATACGGGATGACGGCGGGAAAGAGGGTAAAATAAGGGGTTTTCCTGGCCAATAAGGGATACTTGACAGCTATGCTAATCCTGTGCTGCCCTCCAATGGTGGCAATAGGGCATTGCAGTCTAATAAGGGATGACGGTGGGAAAGAGGGTAAAATAAGGGGTTTTCCCGGCCAATAAGGGATACTTGACAGCTATGCTAATCCTGTGCTGCCCTCCAATGGCGGCAATAGGGCATTGCAGTCTAATTAATACGGGATGACGTCGGGAAAGAGGGTAAAATAAGGGGTTTTCCCGGCCAATAAGGGATACTTGACAGCTATGCTAATCCTGTGCTGCCCTCCAATGGTGGCAATAGGGCATTGCAGTCTAATAAGGGATGACGGTGGGAAAGAGGGTAAAATAAGGGGTTTTCCTGGCCAATAAGGGATACTTGACAGCTATGCTAATCCTGTGCTGCCCTCCAATGGCGGCAATAGGGCATTGCAGTCTAATAAGGGATGACGGCGGGAAAGAGGGTAAAATAAGGGGTTTCCCCGGCCAATAAGGGATACTTGACAGCTACGGTCCTTCTATGTGTCCATTGCGGCCAGGTCTCTGGGTTATGTTTTACCTCCTCACATACAGAAACAAAAATAGGCTTGGCAATTTTACCTTTCTGAGCTGTTAGTAAAAGTCTTCTGCTCCAGCTCCTGCCACCAGTTCGAAAGCAAAAAATTGTTTAAAAAAAATTCCAAGTAGATAAATAGGTACCGCTTTGGCGAGAAAGCTAACAGTGTTCCATGCTCTTCAGCATCTAGTCATGCATGCCACATGACCACTGCAGATTCAGGCAGCTCTGTGCATAGAGATGAGCACCGCCACCTGGAGTCAGACATGACTGGCTTTTGAGCACGGGAGACCTTTACCTTTATTTAACTCCAAATAGAGGTGACTCTTTGTGTAGTTGTCCTGTAGGGCATGAGTTGGGGCTGTGGGAAATTAGAGTCTCGACACACATGGAGATCTCCGACAAATACCTCCTCTTTTCCAAACATCTTGTCTACGCAAAGGAAAGTGACGAGATTGCATGTTTTGATTGTAAAAGGACGGAGAATGCTTGGATGGGCTCGAGTTTATGCTGTCTGGTTTAGAATAACTATGGCTTCCCCTGTGGCGTTTGGATTAGTTCCTGCGGCCCAGGTTTTCATCGGCACTGGGAATGGAAGCCCTGGGTTTAATTTATGTCGCTCTTCCAATCTAGAGGCCAGTTAGGGTGTCAAGCATTGCCTGTCCAGTTTAGACGGTCACACCAGGCAGGGAAAGAATTCAGGGACTGAGAGAGGCAGGAAAGTGGATGTTTGTACATGAAACCTGTTCATAATAGCAAAACCATAATTTGGCCACGAAATGTGAATTGGTCATAGAATCCATTAGGAGAGCTTTAGAGCAGGGGTTCGCAACCTACAGCCCATGGGCCGGACCCGGCCGGTGATGCCGTTTCACATGGCCTGCCGACCTTGCTCCCGCCACTGCAGCGAAAACAGCGGAAGCGGCGAAAACATGCCATAAATTCATGCCATATATCCCTCTGTTGTTTTAAATCACATCAGTGTGGAAGATTGACACTGGGTTGTCATTTGGTGTTGACACTGGAAAAGGTTGGGCTGGTAAAACGAGTAGTGTGACTTTAAATCATAAACAGGTGGCAAAGTGGTTTATTTTTAGCCAACTTTATGGCCTTAGCTACATTGATTGTACCTTTCCAGGCCACAGGCTTATCAGCCTACCTGATAGTGCTGTTAAGAACCACAGTGGCGTATGGAATATACTGTGATTTGACCATGCGCTTTACCATTGTCTTTATTTGCCCATCGGCATTGGGGAATAGCATGCTTAGGTTCAGGGCCCGATTCCAGTGAATGTTGTGTTTTGCCAAAATAGCAACATATTTGTATTTATTTATTGTTAAATTTCTATAGCGCCCACTCAGCCAAAGCCGACTAACTTGCAAATAGAGAGGCAACTTTTCCAGGAGACGTGAAGCCATAAATCTCTCCCTCCTCTAGCTGGAAATAAAAATATATATGCAATACTTACTGAAAATTAACCCTTACTGCTTTGGCAGCAAAGTGTGTCATTTATCATTTAACATAGATGCGTGTTCTGTTTTGGCATGCATCTCCCTACCTATAGGGACTGCTGTGGCTCAAGTGGCTAAGACGCTGACTGGGAGGCAGGTGGTCAGCAGTTTGATTCCCGGGTACTGCAGGACGGAATGAGCTCCCGTCTTTGTTCCAACTCCTGCCACCCTAGCAGCTCAAAAGCAAGACATTGCAAGTAGATAAATAGGGACCACTTCGGTGGGAAGTTAGACAGCGTTTCGTGCGCTCCGGTGTCTAGTCATGCCTGCCACATGACCACAGAAATGTCTGCAGAAGCAGACAACTCTGGCTCTTTGGCTTTGAAACAGAGATGAGCACTGAACCCTAGAGTCGGATACGACTGGCTTTAGAGCAAGGGAAACTTTTGCCTTTACCTGCCTACCTACCAACCTATCCATTTTTGGGAGTTCTGCTCCCAGGAAATCCTAAACATCTGGAGATCTACAGTTTGAGATCTACAGATCCAGTCCTATTCCATACCCAGATATTTTTGCATATCGGTCATAAGGGACTTCCTATCTATCTTATCTATCTATATCTAATCTATCTAATCTATGGAGAAACCATACTGAGGACAGACAGACAGATGGTTTCCCTGAACATTTCAGTATACAAGTCACGCCTAATAAACTGGCTCAGCACCAGCTAGCCAATTAAAACATGTAAATGAATTAAACAAATGAATGAGAAGTGATTACAGACATTGTTAGATTATTATGGTCAATAAAGCAAGATCCTTAACTTTGTTTCTCCTCAACGCACACACCATACCTGTCAAGTTTTGGATTTGGAAATAAGGGAAATTTCCCGGCAAATACGGGATACTTGACCGCTATGCTTATCCTGTGCTGCCCCCAATGGTGGCAATAGGGCATTGCAGTCTAATTAATACGGGATGACGGCAGCAAAGAGGGTAAAATAAGGGGTTTTCCCGGCCAATAAGGGATACTTGACAGCTATGACACACACACACCCCGCTGCCGCCAGTTTCTAGTCTTCTACTTTTAGTTCTGAATTATCCTTTGGAGAATAGCCATAAGGGAAGTCACTGTTTTAAAACAAATGGAGGATATATATATATATATATATATATATATATATATATATATATATATATATATATATATATATATATATATATATATATATATATATATATATATATATATATATATATATATATATATATATATATATATATATATATATATATATATATATATATATATATATATATATATATATATGTGAAACGTATATGTGTGTTTTGGAGCATGGGACATTGCAGTGATTTATAAGATGTTCATGAGATGCTAACCAGCTGAATCAACTCCTGGGTGCTTCTGTGTTGTCCATTTTAAGAGTAATTTCGACAACTTGTTTGAAAGGAATAAGGGGAGGTAGAGAAGAGAAAGCCTTTTCCTTATACATTTGGATTAAGGTTGATGGCTTTCCTGGCAGACCCCCCAGATGGTCCTTGAAAACCAGATGAGCCATTCACACCATCTTGCAATAACAAGCTTCAGGGGCTCTTTGCCAAACTTGTGAATGGCAGTGTGCATCTAATGTAACATTCATGTGCATTAAATTCATCTGCTGTGCTGAATGCCACTGAAAGATGGCACTCTTTGTAGCAATAATGTCACCTCGACTATGCACAGTTCATTTTGGACAAATCTCATGTGTTTGGAGAAAGTCTGGCCAAGGCCACGAGGATCTTAGAGAGCCAGTTTCAGAAGCAAGGAAGATGAGAGACAAAAAAGCAGAGTTGAACAAATTGATGTTGGAGGGGAATACAGTTGGAAGGACTTAAGTTTTGCTTTGGGTTGGGGTTGGGAAGAAAGCGAGAGGATTAAACCCACATTGTCATCATGGTATTCTCAGAGACCTCAGATCTACAGCACAGTCAAGATGACAGGATGGAAATTAAATTTCAAAGGGAAATAGCTGAGATGCAGAGAACTGCTATTAAAAAAAGAGTATTATGCTAATTTTTTTTTTAAAAAACCTCAAGTTTGTTACCGTTTTGAATTCAGTTTTGTTTATATTATTGGACACCACAAATGACAAGTAAGGTAAAGGTTGCCCTTGCTCGAAAGCCAGTCATATCCAACTCTAGGGCTCAGTGCTCATTTCTGTTTATAGCCAAAGAGCCAGCGCTTTCTGCATCTGCAGATGTTTCCGTGGACATGTGGCAGGCATGTCTAGAAACTGGAGCACATGGAACGCTGTTTACCTTCCCACCCAAGTGGTCCCTATTCATCTCCTTGCAATTTCTTGCTTTCGAACTGCTAGGTTGGCAGGAGCTAGAACAGAGACGGGAGCTCACTCCGTCCTGCAGTACCTGGGAATCAAACTCCGACCTTCCAGTCATTGAGTCCAGTGTCTTAACCACTTGAGCCACTGCAGCAAACACTTACTTAACACAAACTAAACAATTACTAAACACTTTAGTAATTTGATATTTTTGTAGGCTGGTCTGAATTGGACTCATTTCACTCTTAGGATAAGAGGTGAACAAAAAAACAAAACCGAGCATGTAAGAGTAAAATAAACCTGGTTGGGGCACAACTGAAAAGGGAAAGACAGTCAGGCATCAATACAAAGCAAACTTATTTGCTATACAGAAATAGAATAATTGAGATATGTATAGATCTTCAAAATGGGAGGTTTTGCACAGTAATTAGCAAAGCCTCTTTCCCTTCCCAAGATAGATAGATAGCTAGATACTGTAGATAGATAGATAGATAGATACTATAGATAGATATACTGTAGATAGATAGCTAGATACTGTAGATAGATAGATAGATAGATAGATAGATAGATAGATAGATAGATAGATAGATAGATAGATAGATACTGTAGATAGATAGATAGATACTGTAGATAGATACTATAGATAGATATACTGTAGATAGATAGCTAGATACTGTAGATAGATAGATAGATAGATAGATACTGTAGATAGATAGATAGATACTGTAGATAGATACTATAGATAGATATACTGTAGATAGATAGCTAGATACTGTAGATAGATAGATAGATAGATAGATACTGTAGATAGATAGATAGATACTGTAGATAGATACTATAGATAGATATACTGTAGATAGATAGCTAGATACTGTAGATAGATAGATAGATAGATAGATAGATACTATAGATAGATATACTGTAGATAGATAGCTAGATACTGTAGATAGATAGATAGATAGATACTGTAGATAGATAGATAGATACTGTAGATAGATACTATAGATAGATATACTGTAGATAGATAGCTAGATACTGTAGATAGATAGATAGATAGATAGCTAGATACTGTAGATAGATAGATAGATACTGTAGATAGATAGTATAGATAGATATACTGTAGATAGATAGATAGATAGATAGATAGATACTATAGATAGATATACTGTAGATAGATAGATAGATAGATAGATAGATAGATAGATAGATAGATAGATAGATAGATAGATAGATAGATAGATAGATAGATAGATAGATAGATAGATACTGTAGATAGATAGATACTGTAGATAGATACTATAGATAGATATACTGTAGATAGATAGCTAGATACTGTAGATAGATAGATAGATAGATACTATAGATAGATATACTGTAGATAGATAGCTAGATACTGTAGATAGATAGATAGATAGCTAGATACTGTAGATAGATAGATAGATACTGTAGATAGATAGATAGATAGATAGATAGATAGATAGATACTATAGATAGATATACTGTAGATAGATAGCTAGATACTGTAGATAGATAGATAGATAGATAGATACTGTAGATAGATAGATAGATACTGTAGATAGATACTATAGATAGATATACTGTAGATAGATAGCTAGATACTGTAGATAGATAGATAGATAGCTAGATACTGTAGATAGATAGATAGATACTGTAGATAGATACTATAGATAGATATACTGTAGATAGATAGCTAGATACTGTAGATAGATAGATAGATAGATAGATAGATAGATAGATACTATAGATAGATATACTGTAGATAGATAGATAGATACTGTAGATAGATAGATAGATAGATAGATAGATAGATAGATAGATAGATAGATACTGTAGATAGATAGATAGATACTGTAGATAGATAGATAGATATTGTAGATAGATAGATAGATACTATAGATAGATATACTGTAGATAGATAGCTAGATACTGTAGATAGATAGATACTGTAGGTAGATAGAAAAATACTGTAGATAGATAGATACTGTAGGTAGGTAGATAGATAATTTTCTACCAATTGTTTGTCTGTCTGTCTATGACAGATGGATGCATGCATGCATGCCAGTGCCAGATGAGCCATATAGCAGGAATAGAAAATGCTACGGCTCCCGCATCTCTGGAAGGCCCGTCCCCTGTGCTCAGTTAGAATGAAAATCCAAAATTAAATATTCCGTGCATCGCGTGGATATTCAACAAAATTTCACCTGGAGAGACTCACCGATGCCTCATTGGAGCGTTCAATGTGCGCCAAAGAGTAAAGTTGCACGTGTCGGCAGAGCCGTCTTCTTCTGCATGCACATCGTACATGCTACTCCGTAGTAACGTGAATTTGTGTTGAGTGGCAGAGTCAATCAATGTGTGAGTTGTGTGTTGTTTTATAGGTTTAGAGTCGTGTTTCCCAAAATGTAGAAATCATTTTACGTATTTACTTGTCTTTAATGATTGCTAACTGCAGCGGAGAACATTCTTTTTCAAAATTAAAGCAAATAAAAAAAACGAGTTAAGGAACACGATGGGGCAAGATCGTCTAAATAACCTCATCTTAATGAGCATTGAATGTGATTTACTTAGAGAAATTGATTTAACTAGTGTTATCTCTAATTTTTGCCCACATTAAATTGAGAAAAGGTAGCTTTTACTAGTGGTGCTTTATTTGTATCCTAAATCTAAACAAGGGCCTCTTGACACGATTTGCTACAGGCTTAATCCGGCACTGACATGCATGTTTGCATACATTGGCATTTTGCAAATGAGCAAAGGGTTAAACAGCCGTTATATGAGAAACCCAAGGGACTGAAGTGGCTCAAATGGTTAATAAGCTGACTGGCAGGCGGAAGGTCAGCAGTTCGAAACCCGAGTACTGCGTGACGGAATGAGCTCCCGTCTCTGCCCCAGCTCCTGCCAACCTAGCAGTTCAAAAGCTAGGAGATGAATAGGGACCAATTCGGTGGGGAGGTAAATAGCATTCTGCGCACTTTGGTGTCAAGTCATGCCTGCTACATGTCCACGGAAACATCTGCAGAATGACTGGCTTTTGATCAAGGGTGACCTTTACCTTTACCCTTATATGAGAAACCTGGATTTGGTGGTGAAGGCATTGAGCTATTGAGTAGGACAGAAGTGTCAACGATGTGCAGTGGTTTTGGAAACGAGTCGCTTAACACTGACTGTTAAAGACTTTTGTGCTTCTCTCCCCACCGTTTCTAGCCGTGTACACATCACTGAAGCCACTCTGAATCACCTGGGAAAGTCTTATGAGGTGGAAGAAGGGAATGGGCATCTCAGAGACCCGTACCTGGCAGCCATGAATATAAAAACATACCTGGTGATTGATCCAAGGGTAAGTACATTTAGACCCAAAATTCTACCCACAGGTGTACCCTGGATGGATGTTCACAGATATCTCTCTGGTTTCAACACGGATGACCGCTTGCTTGTATGGTAGGGCTAAGTTCATTGAATCCCTGGGTTTCTGAGTCTGATCACCCCCGATGTCAGCAAAGACATAAGAATCCCGGAGGAAGGTGGCTGATGGAAAACACAGCTGGTTGGAAGAGTCATAACTCTAATTAAGGTGGCAAACCCAACGTCATAGATCGGGGTGGCCAAACTTTTCGGGCTGCGGGCCGGTTGCGTGGTTCCTCCCACCGGAAGTGGAAGTAAAATGCACCTTGCAATTCGTTTTGCTACAGATATGTTTTGCAACAGGATAAGATAGATTTTAGGCTGCCGTTTTCTCTGCTTAAACAAGGGGTGCCCAAACTACGGCCTGCGGGCCGGATCCAGCCCCAACGCCAATTCATTCAGCCCGCACTTTACTTTGGCTTCCGGGAGTGATTAGGGCGGTATGGGCCAGATGAATTGGTGTCAGAGGCCAGATCTGACGTAACAGAATGTGTGGGTGTGTTTTATGGCTGTTGTAAATGCACCCACTTCCACTTACAGGTGCGGTGGTAGTGGTGGGTTACATGAAATGGGGCCGTGGGCAGGGTCCGGCCCATGGGCCATACGTTGGGAACCCCTGACTTACACCAACCCTTCACAAGGTGTTATAGGTAGAGAATACTCAGAAGTGGTTTATTGTTCACCTCTTTTGAAAGCTTTCTGGAGCTTTGTAGCTTTCTCCTATCATGAATGTAGAGGACTCAACGCTTGACCCCTGGCTCTGCTATCAGTGCTTCTTCTCACTATCTACCCCGCTGTGTCTATAACATACTTGGGAAAAGTCTGGAAGCATGAGTGTGTAAAGCAGGGGTTCTCAACCTAAGGCCTGCGGGCTGGATCCGGCCCACAATGTCATTTCATGTGCATTCGAGAGAAAGAAATGGCCACCACCCTTGAAGCTGTTGGGACAAAATGGCCGCCCCCATCCTGCAGGCAGGGCAAAATGGCCATCCGGCCCTCAAAGCTGACAGAGAGTGTGACCCGGCCCCCCGGCTTAAAAAGGTTGGGAACCCGTGGTGTAAAGGCACAACAAAGAATTTGCCCAACATAAAGTTTCCGATTTTGTAGGCTGAAGCATACCTGTCAAGTATCCCAGATTGGCCGGGATTTCCTGTATTTCAGCGCCGATTTTCGTCCTTTCCCTCCTGGAGCTGCCGCTATCCCGGATCTTGGCAGTGGGGAGAAAGGAGTTACTGCACATCCCTTCTGCGCAGGTCCTTTCTACGCATGTGTAGAACTTTTCTACGCATGTGTAGAAGGGTTCTGTGCAGAAGGGGATGCGAAGAAACCTTCTATGCATGCGTAGAACCAACCAGCATAGAACGGTTTTGCGCAGGTCCATTGTACGCATGCGTAAAAGCCTTCTACGCATGCGTAGAAGCGACCTGCACAGAACGGTTCTGCACAGGTCCCGTATTGTCCGGAGCCGCGCTTGACAGGTATGTGCTGAAGATTTCTTACGTTTCTTCCTCAACTAAGCGCCTATGCTTGCTTAATTTTGGTCACGCCATCAGACGATTCGTCTCTTTTATGTGGCATTTTTGGGTGTTTTGTCTCCAGGCTTTTATCCGCAGCTAGATGGCCCGAATAAGGGGTAGAAACATCTCGGGATGGGAGGTTGAACGCAGTAAGCCACAAACAAAGAGGGGTGGGGGGGACGAGGCTGTTCAGGAGGTTGGGAGACCTTTTAGCATTTTAGCAAGGCTGGAAAAGTATGAGAGGCTCCGTTGCCATGGGCCACAGCTCTGTGAAACAAAGGCTTTTAGAGTTTGGTCTCCAAGGAACACTTCAAGTATCCAAAGAGGGCTGTGTGTTCTTTTAACGGTGTGTAATTAAAAGAATACACTTTAAGCCTCCCACGTCCTGTCTTAAGTGCAGTTTCCCCTTGCATTTAGAGCAGAAGCGATTAGGAAAGAAAAGGTTCTTGGATCCAGTTTGCTTTGCGCAGCGCACAAATGAAAGAGTGTTGTTGTTGTTGTTTAAATTTCCCAGTGATTTCTTAAAATGAGATGGAGGCTGGTTAGGCGCACTGAAGTCCCATTTGACGGCAGGGATTCTCAACCTGCGGCCCATGCGGTTCACGGTGCTATTTCATGTGCCCCACCTCCACCAAACCTGGAAGTGCCATGTGGTAGAGGAATGGCAAAATGGCCATCTCAGCTGTAATGTACACATCAGATCTTCATATTGGACATGTGGACTCAATTTCCTTAGGTTAGGGCAGGGATTCTCACCCTGTGGTTATTATATGCTGGTGGTGTGTCTGACACGAATAAAGAAAGATTTTTTTCCCCACAGCAGCGCGATCTGTTTTGTTATGGGCGACTTTGACATTAGATGTGGAAGGGAAGCTTTAATTTGTTTAGTTTCCACAGATAACCTGGATTACGCACTTACTTCCCCTTGTAATGTGTTTTCACAATAAAAGCTTTTTTGATGCTCGAGGGAGCACTTGGGCTAGAAACAGAACTCTCTGGCGATACCATCAAGAGCAGGGATACTCAACCTGTGGCCCATGGGCTGGATGCGGACTTCAGCACCATATCATGCGCCCCCACCCCCACCATCCCGGAAGTGACATGTGGTGGAGGAAGGCCAACCCCCAAAGCTGTCTGAAGGAGCATGACCCAGCCCCCGGCTTTAAAAGGTTGAGAACTCCTCATCAAGAGGATATCGTTTCTCAACCAGTGTAGATCCTTAACATTTGTTCTGTGAGCATTGCATCCTGAAGAATTTTCTTTTGTGGGCCACTGAGGACTCCCGTGCTAAGACACACAGTTTTCTTTTGTGCGCCCTGTGCATTTACTGGGGATGTGACTGTTTGTTCCGTTGAGTTTCCTGTCTTAACACGCTTGTTTTTCTTTTCTCTTGTTTTGGGGCACGTTTTCAGTCCAAGCAACGGGTCTCCAACAACCACGTCCCCCATACAAGAGTGCAGGACGGCTTGAAGATGAGGGCCTCCGTCCGGATGTCGCGTTACTTGGAGTCGTGGGGCGCCGCGCGGCCTTTTGCTCATCTCAGCCACAGAGAGAGCGTGAGCAGCGAGACATCAGCCCCAAACAGGAGACGTAGGAAGGTCTTATGCCATCCTTTCCCCACCCTTTCTGAAATTATTTTATATTTGTCAGCTCCATTTGTATCTCACTTTTGTGGCGTATGGAATATACTGTGTTTTGACCATTCACTTTACCATTGTCTTTGTTTGCCCGTTGGCATTGGCGAACACCATGCTTAGGTTCAGGGCCCGATTCCAGTGAATGTTTTGCCAAAATAGCAACATAATTTGCAAATAGAGAGGCAACTTTTCCAGGAGACGTGAAAGCATAAATCTCTCCCTCCTCTAGCTGGAAATAAAAATATATGCAACACTTACTGAAAATTAACCCTTATTGCTTTGGCAGCAAAGTGTGTCATTTATAATTTGACATAGATGCGTGTTCTGTTTTGGCATGCATCTCCCTGCAGTGGCTCAAGTGGCTAAGATGCTGGCTGGAAGGTGGAAGGTCAGCAGTTCGATTCCCGAGTAATGTCTGATGAAATGAGCTCCCATCTTTGTCCCAGCTGCTGCCAATGTAGCCATTCAGAAGCAAGAAATTGCAAGTAGATAAATAGGGACTACTTTGGTGGGAAGGTAAACAGCATTCTGTGCGCTCTGGAATGTGTCCATATCACCACGGAAACATCTGCAGAAGCAGACAGCGCTGGCTCTTCTGCTATGAAACAGATGAGTCCTGAACCCTAGAGTCGGATACGACCGGCTTTCGAGCAAGGGTGACTTTTACCTTTGCTTTATACTATAAAGAGATATGGAATATAGCTATAAATGTTAGCCTGAGGCCATGGTGGCTTCATGGTTAAGATGTTGAGCTTAATGACCAGAAGGTTGGCAGGTCAGCAGTTTGAGACCCTAGTGCTATGTTGGCAGAGTGAGCTCCCGTAGTCTGCTCCAGCTCCTGCCAACCTAACAGTTTAAAAGCATGAAATTGCAAGTAGAGAAAAAGTCTCCACTTTGGCAGGAAAGGTAATAGCATTTAGTGCACTGCCACATGGCCCACAGAAACATTGCTGGCATTTTGGCTGTAAACAGAGATGAGAACCACCTCCTAGAGTTGGACATGACTGGCTTTCAGCAAGGGTTTTATAGGTAGAGAAGGCACAGAAATGATCTACCATTATGATACTCTTCATGGGTTTAGAACAGTGATGGCGCACCTTTCAGAGGCCAAGTGCTCAAACTGCAACCCAAAACCCACTTATTTATCAGAAAGTATGTTAAGGCAAAAGGGAACGAAAGCCCAAATATCAGACTCCATTGAGTAGCTTTTTCCTTCTGGTCTCCGTGTCTTCTCGTCGGTCCATCCCTTTTCATCTCTGCCTCTCTTACCTGTGGGATTTGTCGCATTGAATCTGTTAATTCAATTCACACCTTTTAAATGAAAAATATAGCCTCACTTTCTCCCTCCGCTTCTCTCCTGCTTAGGAAACAGGTCTGCAGCTCGCAAACCGCCAAAGGACTTCAGAAAGGTAAGTTGGAGATACAGTAGAACCTCAGATAAAGTCCAAACTCGGTCCACAAGTTTGGACTTTATCCGATTTTGGACTTTATCCGAATCAAATGGGCGATGCATCGGATAACGTCAAAAAATGGACTTTATCCCAGGCTCCTATACCAAATACCTTGGATGACGTCCATTTTTAGCGGTTTTGGACTTTATGCGATGCATCACGTGTGCATGAAAACCGTGACTTTATCCGAATCGGACTTTATCCGAGGTACCGCTGTACTGTAGTTGCTTTCTCCTTTGATCCTGCATTTATTATAGGTAATGCCGTCTTGGCGTATTTAGCATGAGGCCTTCGGACACTTTCGAACGGAGGCCCAAAGTTTTATTTTTATAAAACAACCCCCTCCCTTTTTCATTGTTGTGACTTGCTTCTGCGACAATGATTGATTTGGTTGCTTGCTGCTTATAAATGCGCTACGGCTGCTGATTCCTATCAGGCATCTTTCTCTTCTCTTTTCCCTTTTGTTAGTCTGGATGGATCCAAGTACGAACATGCATGTCCTCTTTTGGTTGTAAACCATAAGTGAGTTCTTCGTTCTCTCTTTGCCCATCTCTATGTGTGTGTTTTTAATCTGTGTGTTGTAGAGCAACCGGGCATTTCTTGGCTAATTTCTTTTTTCTCTTTTCTGCCCTAAAAGGTCACCCTTGCTTGAAAGCCAGTCGTATCCGACTCTAGTGTTCATCTCTGTTCCATAGCCAAAGAACCAGCACTGTCTGTGCCTGTAGACATTTCCATGGATGTGTGGCAGGCATGCCTAGACACCTGAGTGCACGGAACGCTGTTTACCTTCCTACTGAAGTGGTCCTTATCTATCTACTTGCAATTTCTTGCTTTCAAACTGCTAGGTTGGCAGGGGCTGGGACAGAGATGGGGCTCACTCCATCGTGCATTACTCGGAAATCAAACTCCAACCTTCCAGTCAGTGAGTTCAGCGTCTTAACCACTTGAGCCACCCTCTGCCCTAAAACAGATCTCCTTTGGGTGAAAGCATCTGTTGCACAAGGGACTGGTGATGGCTTAGTGGTTGAAATGCTGAACTTGACGACTGGAAGGTTGGCAGGTCAGCAGCTCGAGACCCGAGTGTGAGCTCCCGTCATCTGTCCCAGCTCCTGCCAACCTAGCCGTTCGAAAGCAAGGAATTGCGAGTAGATAAATAGGTACCACTTTGGCAGGAAGGTAACAGCATTCCGTGCGCTCAGGCATCAAGTCATGCCTGCCCACATCTCCACGGAAACGTCTGCAGACGCAGATAGGGCTGTAAACACAGATGAGCACTGCCCCCTAGTCAGATACAACTGGCTTTCAAGCAAAGGTGACCTTTATCTATATCTGTTGCTTATACCTGTCTTCATAGGTATTCTTGCCCTTTTTGTTTCCCATGAACATGTTGACGTCTCCTCTGATTTATAAATGTTATTTATTCCCCTGTTTGGAAATCTCTGTTCAAGGAGATGTGGAGCTTATACGCCAAACATGTCGTCCTCTTGGTTAGGATTTCAACCAAGCAGACATGCTCTTTTTTAAGTGGGGAGAGAAATATGCCTTTTCAGGTCCTTGTCCTTGTTTGCTGCCCCCATTTATTCTGTTTTCTGTAGCCACTAACCATGCTCACTTCCCTAACACCTCAAGAACACCTGTAGAGCCAAGGTTGGCCAACCCGATACTAGACCAGTGGTGGTGAACTTTGGCTCTCCAGTTGTTCTTGGACTTCAATTCCCAGAAGCCCTTATTCGCAGGTGTACTGACTTGGGCTTCTGGGAACTGAAGTCCAAGAACAGGTGGAGTGCCAAGGTTCACCACCACTGCTCTAGTATCGGGGTGGCCAACCATGGCTCTTCAGGTGTTCTTGAACTTCATTACCAGAAGCCCAAGTCAGCACATTAGCTGATCAGGACTTCTGGGAATTAAAGTTCAAGAACATCTGGAGCGCCAAGGTTGGCCATCCCTGCTTTGGATATGTCTTTCTGCTCCAGTGTGGAAAAGTTCCTTTCCCCCCAATCCAATGCCCAGAATTCTGTTCAGATAGTAACTCAACTAACTTAGTTTCCTGAGAGATTCTGTAAACTGTCTCTCCTCTTATTGCTTGATCCACACATGGGACTCCTTGACTTCTTACAGTTGGTCACTTGATTTAATGTCAAGTTATTGTAATTTTTTCGGTATGAGAAGCTGAGCCATTCAATGTCGTTGGAAAGGCGTCAGGATATGTACCGTTTGACACTTAAATCATTGCGTAGTCCTGTTGCAGCTTGAGATGGCTGTTGTGTTGAATATGGTTATGGTTGAAATCCAGTAGTCAGTGACAACTAGAGTAACCCCATTGAATCAGTGGAACCTAGGGAGGAGTTGACTCACTAGATCCCCACTGATTTGTTAGACCATAGCTGTCAAGTATCCCTTATTGGCCAGGAAAACCCCTTATTTTACCCTCTTTCCCTCCGTCATCCCTTATTAATTAGACTGCAATGCCCTATTGCCGCCATTGGAGGGCAGCACAGGATAAGCATAGCTGTCAAGTATCCCTTATTGGCCGGGAAAACCCCTTAGTTTACCCTCTTTCCTGCCGTCATCCCTTATTAATTAGACTGCAATGCCCTATTGCCACCATTGGAGGGCAGCAAAGGATAAGCATAGCTGTCAAGTATCCCGTATTTGCCGGGAAATTCCCCTTATTTCCAAATCCAAAACTTGACAGGTATGTGTTGGACCAACCCTAGTTGTGACATGATACTAGATTTCAGCCACTATGCAATCTGCGTATGTCTGAGTCTATGTTTGTGTTTGATAATCCTTGCGAAATAGCCACATTGTGTTGATATCTAAATAACTCTTGAAATATTTTGACCTTCTTGAGTCATTATATTAACCAGCCCCTTTTATTTAGCTGATTAAGATGAATTTTCCATTTTTCCATTTCCACAAAATGACAATTAGAGTTCAGTGATAAGGCTACGTGTTATATTGTTCTCCGTGCATTTTTGCAAAAAATGTTCAATCTTTTCTCTTTCTGTTCTTAGAAACGCTTCACAGAAAGGTCGGATGGAAGAAGACATTCATGACAAAATGATGTCAACCATTGAGAGCCTTAGTTCAGCCAAGTAAGCAAACCATCTTCCTGCTTTTTAAAGAATTTCTTTGCCTCGGCGTGCAGAAGCAACGGATGGGTGCTGACTGTGATATGATGGTGAAAATTGGCACAGAAACCCCAACCTATCTTTCCAAGACTGTGTGTGTTCAGACCCGTGCTGGCCCGACGGGATACCGGGAAGTGTCGCCACACGCCCTTACTTATAACTTAAAGGGCGACGCCACTTCGGTAGTTTCCGCTTCCGCTTCGGCTCCTCTTACCGGGCTCCCCTCTGCCCTGTGGGAGAAAATCTGAAGCGCTTCTGCAGCGACGTGGAGATAATACAGTAGACCCTCGAATAACAACGCTACTTGGTTCCCCAAGTAGCGTCGCTGTAGGGGAAACATTGTTGTGCGGTTTTCAATGGCAACTGCACCATCTAGCGGCAAAAAGCTGTCATTATCCGCACAACGACGTTAAAAAAACGTCATTAATCCGCACAACGACGGTTTTTCGTCGTCGTGCAGATAGTCACGTGGCGAGTGACGATGCGTCGTTAAGCAGAAATGACGCTATTCGAATGCATCGTTAATCGAGGGTCCACTGTAATAAAAAGGCTTGGATTGAACAAACAACAACATGAAATTATTATTATCTCCTTTCCCCCGCATGGCCACACCAATGCTGGTTGGATGAGAGGCAGCTGCTCCGCATTCACACCCTCCTGCACCAGGATGGTAGAAGAGACGCTGTGGCCTCAAGCCCCGGAGGACTCCTTGCCCCCGCCTGGCCACACCAACGTTGGGTGGATGAGAGGCAGCTGCTCCGGACGCTGCGGCCACTGTGTCTTTGTGTGGAAGTGCTGGTTGAATGTTGGAGACTTTAAATAAGTGTTTCCCCTTGTAATGTTTGATGAGACTTTGCCGCCGCTGCCCCCAGACTTTGCCTGCGGCCGGAGCGGAGAGGTCGTTGTAGTAGTGTATCGTCGTATCATTGTATATTATGATATGTGCTTTTGTAGGTTAAATATGATATAAATATTGTCTATATTGTATTATTGTGTTTACTGTATAATTATTGTGTGAGCCGCCCTGAGTCGGGTTTCCTGATTGGGCGGCATACAAGTGTGAGAGTTAAATTAAATCTCCACGCCACTGCCAAAGCGCTTCGGACTTTCTCCCACAGGCTGGAGGGGAGCCTGGTGAGAGGAGCCGAAGGTAAAACAGAAACTGCCAAGGTGGTGTGACCCTTTAAAGTTATAAGTTATAAATAGGGGTGTGCGGCGACACATCCCAGTATCCATCCTATTTCTGACATCAGCTCACTGACATGCCCAGAGATGCTCGGCCGCTGCTGGAACATGCATGCCACCAGGGGACGTGATTCAGCTGAGGCAGAAGCAGGCATAGTGGTAGCTGCAACTGTTATAATGTTCCTATGTAGAAATACATTACCCAATGCCATTTGAACAGCTGTAGCACACTTATAACTTAAAATCTTTAAATGATAGACACATTCTGAGTTCAGATTTGGAATCAGCACACTCATGTAAAGCATACGTGTTATTCCCTGTAGCAAACGCGTTGTTGTGCAGTGTCATAGGACTGTTTCTGCACCTGTGCCATCTTTCTAGTTTGTAATTCAGTATTTTGCTCCAGTGTGTGTGCATTTTCTGTGTATATTTAGCAAGATCTCTCACCCCGCCCCACCTTCTTTAATCCAGGCCGTGGTGCAGTGAAAAAGATGACTTCCGAGGGCTGTGTGGGTTTTTTGTCGACATGGAACTTGAAAAAGAGGTGGGCGGAAAATGCATAGACTTTCCGGCAATGTTTTAAAGAATAAAAAATGTTTCAAATAAAAACACGTTTCCTGTTCAAGGCTTGCAGCTTTCAAAAGGAAAGCTAATGGGGTGATGCCTCTGACAAGTAATGAAGGATCTTACATTTTATTGCTCTTGTGAGCCAAGAAGCAATGTTTTGTTGAGTATTGGACCTCCAAGACACGATCTTCTGCACCAGGGCTTCCCAAACTTTTCAAGCCGGGTGCCGGGTCACACTCTCTCATTCAGCTTCGCGGGCCGGACAGCCATTTTGCCCTGCCTGCACAATGGGGGTGGCCATTTTGTCCCAACAGCATCAAAGGGGGGGAGGGTGTTATTTGGTTTCTGGAATGCCCTTGGAGGAGTAGGGGTCCACATGAAATGGCGCCATGGGCCATATCCGGCCCACAGGCCTTAGGTTGGAAACCCCTATTCTACACAACCCTAATTAACATAATTGAGAAATAATTTGATTCTTGCTTGGAGCTGGTAACTGACTGGTTTGCTTTTCTCCCCAAACCCCCAGGGGTAGAAATCTCCCCATCCTCCCTTTTGAAGGACTGAGTAGGACCCGAAACTGATTGGGGAGGGTCTCCTAAATTGCCCTCAACGACAAAGAGACAATACCAAGCTTAGTTCTTAGTAAGCCTCCTCCGGACTTTGTTCTTGTGGATGCCTTTCAATTTAACTTGCGTCTTTAATTTGAGACCCGAGTGCTGCATGACGGAGTGAGCTTCCATCTCGGTCTCAGCTCTTGCCAACTGAGCAGTTCGAAAGCAAAGAAATTGCAAGTAGATAAATAGGTACCACTTTGGTGGGAAGGCAAACAGTGTTCCATGCACTCTGGTGTCTACGCATGCCTGTCACGTGTGCACGGAAATGTCTGCAGACGCCGAAAGTGTTGGCTTTTTGGCTGTAAACAGAGATGAACACTGAACCCTAGAGTTGGATACAACTGGCTTTCAAGCAAGGGCCACCTTTACCTTCTTTGGGATGGGTTTTTGGGCCAGTAGCCCACGTCATCTGATACAACTTTTGTGCATCAAATGAAAGGTTTTAGTCTTTTAAAGGTCCACACGGCTTTCGTTTCTTTTTGCTGCAGAAGACAGTCATGGCTTCCCCTACTATGCATACCTGCATCCTAGAAAGCTAGTCTTTATGAGCCAACTAGACGGCTCCTTTTACTAACAGCCCTCTTCCATTCACAAGCGGTCTCTGTGTTATTATTTTCCAGTATCGCACAATCCCTGTTCCCAAACTGAGGGGTTATTTTGCCTGTGCCAGCATCGCCCTGCTGTGTATGTTTCTGGTACAGATATGCGTAATGGAAACGTAAGTGTCTATGTTTTATTCTTTAAACTAGCCGATTACCCGGCCTTGCCCGGGTTTTTCCTTTAACGTAGGCCAACCTCATGGAGTGTATGTGGGTCATTCCTGCCTCCCTTCCTCCATCTCTCTCTTCCCTCTCCCGTCCCACTTATCCTTCCCATACATGTGTCCATTCCTACCTGGGACTGTGACATCCCTTCATCTGTCTCTTTCTTTCCACACCCATCCCGCCTCTCCATCGATGGTCCGCCCTTATCCTTCCCATACATGTGTCCCCTTTGCATCCCTACCTGGGACTGTGATATTAGCCAGCTCAATTACATCATGATGATGTCACAATCAGGTGACCTACCTAAGGCTATGACATTAGCATCACTATGACATCACTGGGACACACACACACCCTCCTGTCGAGTATAATCCCCTTTGCAGATCAATTTAGGGGCATACAACACCCCCCCCCCTGGGGCTCATGATCCCCTCAGTGCCGGTCTCTGGAAGGCGGTGTACGTATGTGCCAATTTTTAGCGCGATCAGTCCAGGGCTGCGGATTTGTATAGAGCACATACAAGACCACACCTCTGTTTTATATATATAGATTTTGTGGCTCGCTCATAAAATCTAGATATTCATTTGATATTCCTTTATTTCCATGTAGATGTTGAGCTATATTTGTGCATCCATTCACTCTGTGCTGTATATTCTTTTCTGTATATAAAAAAACCCACACCTTTATTTCTGATACACCCAGTTTATGGTTTTTGGACTTCAATTCCCAGAAGCCTAAGTCAGTTCCCTCAAAGCATTGATCAGCCGACGTACTGACTGAGGCTTCTGGGAATTGAAGCACCCCGGTGGGGAATGATGGGCCCCACAGTTGGGAACCACTGATGTAGACGTAAGATGAAGTCATACTTCAGAGGAATCTCATGTGTAAGTCTTGAATACCGGTTGCCCAGCAATGCAAACTCCTCTGCATAATACCAGAGGTGATAAAGCCTTCTGTGACTCATGTAAGTTAAGAACAGCCCTTTTCCATTCATGAGTAGTCTGCAACATGTTTGTGGTCTGGGATATGAAGCCATTGAAGGTGATTTTGGGCAAGTCCCTCCCATCCTGTACTACCTTGCAGGGTTATGATAAAGCTGCCATAATAATAATAATAATAATAATAATAATAATAATAATAATAATAATAATAATAATAATAATAATAATAATAATAATAATAATAATAATAATAATAATAATAATAATAATAATAATAATAATAATAATAATAATTATTATTATTATTATTATTATTATTATTATTATTATTTACTGTCAGAAATTATTCTGGGTTGAAAGGATTTTTGCAGAAGAAACACTGCTCAGGGAACGCCCAAATGAGGCTCCTTTCATGTCCCCAAGAACTGGGACAGAGACGGGCGCTCAGTCCGTCATGCAGTCCCCAGGTCTTGAACTGTCAACTTGCCAGCCTTCCAGCTAACAAGGCGAGCTTCACACTTCACAAGCTGCCATGAAGAAGAAGAGAGTTGTTGACACCCTGAGGTCATTAGTAAAGGTAACGGTTACCCTTGCTCGAAAACCAGTCGTACCTGGCTCTAGGGTTCAGTGCTCATCTGTTTCAAAGCCAAAGATTTCTATAAAGTTTTTGCATCTGTAAATGTTTCTGAGGACATGTGGCAGGCATGACTAGACGCCAGAGTGCACGAAATGCTATTTACCCTCCCTGCCTAAGTGGTACCTGTTTATCTACTTGCAATTCCTTTGCTTTCGAGCTGCTCGGTTGGCAGGAGCTAGGAGACAGGCAGGAACTGACTCCGTTGTTCAGCACTCGGATCTCGACCTGCCGACCTTCCAGTCATTGAGTTTAGAGTCTTAACCTCTAAGCCACCGCAGTCCTCGTCTTCTACTAATTAGCTGCAGCTAATCACAATAAAAAATGGACATAGCAGGTCTATGGGGAAACTTGCTGTTCTCTTGAATCGCAGGTCTCTAATAAGAGCAAGATTTTCTCCCAACCTACTCAACATGCCCAACTTGGAATCCTGCTGTTATACCTTCAATCGGGGATTTCCCGATATGACTTCTACTTTACCGGGGAAGAACTGCAAAATAGTTCCCTGGAATCCCCTGAGATGGGGGAAAAAATAGAATTTATAGAACCGTTGAGCACGAATTATTGCCGAAACTGCAGTAAAGTTGTTTTTTTTAACTTTTTTTTTTTTTGGCTGGGAAGTTATTATTACCTCTGGTATTCTGCGCCACCAGGGTTGCTAAGTGCCGGCTGATGAGTTGCATTGAATAAGATTCATTTAGGACGATGTGAACAAGTTTGCAATTTGAAGCCAGGGCTCTTAAATTCATTTTGAATCGGCAATGAAGCTGGAGATGAAAGGGGCTAATCTTTTAAATCTGCCTTTAGTGCTTTTTAAATGTGCTTTTAATATTGTTTTATGCACTATGTTTAACATATTTGTTGCATTCTCTTTTCATATTGCAATAATTTGTTTTTTTTAGCTTTTATGTTCTCTTTGTTTTTAACGATATAAGTCACATCCGGTCCTTTCTAGGAGAAAGGCACGGTTAAAATATTTTAACTAAATAATCTTCCCTACTGAATCATACATACATGTTTTTAATTGTTTTATATTGGTTTTAACTTGTGTACACCGCCCAGAGTCCATTGGATAGGGCGGCATATAAATCTATTAAATTAAATTCCCCCAAATTCTGTATCGTTTCTGTTTTCCACTTTCTGATTCCCACCCTTTCCTCTTTTTTCAGAACGGCCAAATTAGGAATTTCATTTGGGGTCATAGCTGTTATAATGGGGCTTATTTTGTCCCTGTGTTTTGCTGATGACTGTTGGGTAAGTTTTTATAAAAACCATCAGAGAAGGGTGTAAGGCAGGGATTCTCGACCTGCATCCCGTGGGCCGGATGGGGCCCGCAGCACTATTTCATGTGCTTCCCCCACCGCCTCCACCGCACTAGGAAGTGCCACATGGTGGAGGAAGGGCAAAATGGCCATCCAGCCTCTGAAGCTGTCAGAGGGAGTAAGATCTGGCCCCCAGCTTAAAAAGGTTGAGAACTTTTGGTCTAAGGCAGTGATGGTGAACCTTGGCACTCCAGGTGTTCTAGGACTTCAATTCCCAGAAGCCCAAGTCAGCACTCCTGATGATCAGGGCTTCTGGGAATTGAAGTTCAAGAACATCTGGAGTGCCAAGGTTCACCACCACTGGTCTAAGGTGCCCGAACCCTTTAACGGGAAACATATAAGGTAAAATATTGCCTGTTATAAGTTTGAAAGACGTAGCTTTTTTGCTTGTTGTTCAGTGGACACCCCTTTCAGCTGTCTAAAGTGGCTTTACGTGGTTGTCATAAACCTCCTTGCCAATAAGCCAAAGTTCTATTCAAACCTTAATGTGACTGGATGTACATCGGTGCTTTGTTTGTGAAAGCAACGATGCTGAGTCTGAAAACGAGAAGGGTTTAGCTTGCGTGAAGGCGTCTCATGCAACGTAGAACCCGGATCTTCCAGAGCTTTCACTCCCATGGAAGGTCAGCATGCAAGACCCAACATCTCCCCTTCAAGCTCATCATGGCTTGTGTGGGTTTGCCAATCTCTTTTAAATATACAGAAGTCAAGCCTCTCCCTTGCTCAAAAGCTAGTCATGTCTGGCTCTGAGCGGTTAGGGTTACAGCCAAAGAACCAGACCTGCCCTAGTCCTGCCAACCTAGCATTTCGGAAGCAAGAGATTGCAAGCCGATAAATAGGTACTACTTCAGTGGTAACACCATTCTATGCTGTCTACTTATTCCTGCCACATGTCCACAGAAATGTCTGCAAACGTAGACTGCACTGGCTCTTTGGCTGCCAATGGGGATGAGCTCCAAACCCGTAGAGTTGGATACAACTGGCTTTTGAGCAAGGGCCACCTTTACCATTTCCCTGCTTGTCTCGGGCCATGGTAGGACTACAGTTGGGTTGGGTTGGATAGGCATTGCAACGCAAGTGGCTTTGGAGTGTATTTATGCGTCTTTCCGATACCTCTGCTTTTTGTTTTCAGAAGGGTTGTTCCAAGCGGTGGCCCCCGGCGCGTTATCTCCGCACGTTCTCCCAGAAAGTAGAGACCATGCCCTCCGTGAGGCTCCCGTTGGCCGCAGTAGCCATAGGCTCTCTCCTGATCATTGCTGTTTTTAATATGGTAAAAACTCTTTTTTTTAAAATGTGGAAGTACAAGCTGACTCCAGAAAAACAAGTAATTTAACTGCCTACAACAGTGTCTCCCAACCACGGTTCAACAAACATTTGTTGACAGGGTGGTGAGAAACCTGATAATGCTGTTGGCTTAGACTTACTTCCATAAGCATGGGTTTTCCTAGGCCGGTGATGGCCAACTTTGGCACTCCAGATGTTCTTGGACTTCAATTCCCAGAAGTCCTGATCAGGAGCGTGGACTTGGGCTTCTGGGAATTGAAGTCCAAGGGTTGGCCATCACTAGCCTAGAGGTATGAAAACACATGTTAAGGGTTCTTTCAAAGAAAAGAAAAGTGGGAAATACTGACCTAGAATGAGGGTTAAATCAAGTTATTAAAGGTTAATGTGATAAGTGAGCCCCGGTGGCGCAGTGGTTAAGCTGCTGTACTCCAGCCAAAATTGCTGGTGTTGTGAGTTTGATCCCGACAGGGATCAAGGTTGACTCAACTTTCCACCTTTCCAAGGTTGGTAAAATGAGAACCGAGCATGCTGGGGCAAAATGCTAATTGCCTTGTGAACTGCCCAGAGAAGTGTACTAAAGCACGATGGTGCATATATATAAGTGTACAGAAAAACCTTGACTTACAAATGCCTCAAGTTACATAAAATTCAACTTACATAATGATTTTGTGCTAAAGCCATGTCCCGATTGACACGATTTCCTGTGGGTTTGCTTTGAGTTACATCAATATTCTTTTTCCTATGGGTTTGCTTCGATTTACATAAAAATTTCATTTTTCCTATGGGTTTGCTTCGAGTTACTGTACATAAAAAATAATTTTTCCTATGCATTTGCTTCGAGTTACAAAAAAAAAATCGATTTAAGCAAAAGCCTACGGAATGGACTTTTTTTCATGTGAGTAGTGGTTTTACTGTTCAGTAGACGTTCACATAACGACATTGCTTGGTTCCCCAAGTAGCGTTGTTATGCGGAAAACGTCGTTTTGCGGTTTCCTATGGGAGATCTCCTGCAGAACGTCAAAAAAAAACGTTGTTACTCGAATAACGACTTTTTTTGTCGTTGTGCGGGAGATCATGTGGGGGGCGTCGGTAGCATCATTAATCGAAAATGATGCTATTTGAATGCATTGTTAGTCGGGGGTTCACTGTAATATAATTGCTATTGTTAACAAAGCCCTTTTGCTGGTAAGATCCACAATTTCCACCTATTATTTAAAATTACACTTTGAAAGCCTTGGGTAGGTGGTTTTCAAGGCCTCTCTGGGCAGGAGTACTTCAAGTTTTCACACCACACCCTTGATGAGCCGTAAAATTTTAAAAATATGGATTGCACAAGTCTGTTAATTACAGATGCCCAGTTCCTTGTCCAGCATAGGACTAGGTAATGTCAAGACGTTGCCTTTCAAGAGCTATAATGAGTCATGGGAGCAGATCTTTTTTGAAAAAGGAACTTTCCAAGCTCTGCAAAGGTAAATGACCCCTGCTGTTGTTTGCCTAACACGGTGGTGGCGAACCTTGGCACTCCATTTATTCTTGGACTTCAATTCCCAGAAGCCCAAGTCCCTGTGAATCCACACAAATGGGTTTACCGTGCATATCGTAAACCCAATCATGTGGATTCACAGAGACTTGGGCTTCTGGGAATTGAAGTCCAAGAACAGCTGGAGCGCCCAAGGTTTGCCATCTCACTGGCCTAATATTGCAGTGGCTCAAGTGGCTAAGATACTGACTGGGAAGTGGAAGGTCAGCAGTTCGATTCCCGAGTACTGCAGGACGGAAATGAGCTCCTGTCTTCGTCCCAGCTCCTGCCAACCTAGCAGTTCGAAAGCAAGAAATTGCAAGTAGATAAATAGGGACCACTTCGGTGGGAAGGTAACAGCGTTCCATGTGCTCCGGTGTCTAGTCATGCCTGCCACATCACCACGTCTGCAGAAGCAGGCAGCGCTGGCTCTTCGGCTTAGAAACAGATGAGCACTGCACCCTAGAATCGGATACGACTGGCTTTCGAGCAAGGGAAACCTTTACCTTTACCAGCTGGTTCTCAGTAATATACCATCCATGGTAAACAGTAACTTTGCAGCTGTTTCCGCTCGCCAGCTTTGGGAGGAAAATTGGTGGCAGTGCACCAACGAAATTCAACACACTTTGCTTGTTCTACACACCCAGCCTTTACACAGCTATCGGCGGGTGAATTGGCGTGTAAAGCTGAACCGCAGCGTAATTGGGAACTACCAGTATCTTTTTAGATCCTTGTTTTTAAAGTGCTTTAGCTGTGCTTCCGTCCAGTGGTTTTGAATTCTCAGCCTTTTCTGCCCCGAATCGGGATTTTGCAAAGCTAAGATTCATGCTCTTTGCACGTTGTGATGCAAACATGTAATCGGCTCGCCTCCCGTTTGTTCCCTAACTGGCTTTTAATGTTTTTAAATAGCCCACGGACCAACCTGGTGGAAACTGTAGTACCTCACATACAAGCCTGGTGAGTAAAATAACCAGCTGTAATTGCTAATAAGCATCCTGAGAGAAGTTTTGAAAAATTGTAATAAATCTTGTCTCTGGCTTAGTAAATCGCGAAACAATAAGGTCGAATTTAAGGCACGTTTCTTTGTTGTTCTCCCCAACCCTGACAAAACAGCTGGCAGGAAACGGCTCTTCTGGATATGACATGGCCATGATCTATTCGGTGAGTAAATTTAATTTAATTTAATTTAATCGATTCATATACCGCCCTATCCAATGGACTCGCGGTGTACAGTTAAAACCAATATAAAACAATTAAAAACCCTTAAAAACATAACAATATTAACCCCCGCTGTGCCATTTCCTATCTAAAAACAAATGTAAAATCTACAAAACCTTAACATTAAATAAAATTAATTACAAGGAGGGGGGAGTCTCAGACGAGCCAAAAAGGGGAGCTTGTTGACAATCCCAGCCCACAGACCCATTTTGCCAACCACGTCTTCAGTTGTTTCCTAAATGGTAGCAACTGGGCCTGGAGGCGTAGTTCTACTGGGAGGAAGTCCCATAGTGTGGGGGCTACGACCGAGAAGGTACTTTTCCTTGTGCTGGAGAGGTGCGCCTCCTCAACGGATGGTACATGGAGGGTGCCGTCTCGGTTTGCTCTTGTGGGACGGGTCGATGTCCTACGATGGCTTACGTTGAGAGGTGGGTGAATCTGTCCGTTTCATTGTCTCATCATCTCCCCAACCTCTTAGCTCAGGGTTCCTCAAACGTGGTTCTCCAGATGTTCTTGGACTTCAATTCCCAGAAGCCCTGATCAGCGGGTGTGCTGATTTGGATTTATGGGAACTGAAGTCCAAGAACACCTGGAGAGCCACGTTTGAGGGACCCCATGCCTTAGCTTGATCCATAATTTCTGCATCAATCTGCAACAATTACCACCCTACCCATGGCTTTCTGCCTCCCCTGGCACACAAAAAGTTACCCATCTACTCTAAACCACCTTTTTGTGGAGCAGGGCATTTGCGTGCTTATAAAACTTACCGTTGAAAAAAGAAACTTGTAAAAAGAGAAGTTGGGGCATATTTTCATTTACGGCGAGAGTGTAAGGATATGAAGAAAATCGGAAATATTGATTTTGGAAATCAACAAAATAGTGTCTATAAAACTGGAGAGATGTCCTTAAATAGCATTATTAATGGGTTTTGGAACTACTGTATGCAGCTAGAATGGAGGATTGTTGTATTTGGTACAGTTTTGAGATTGAATGTTGTTAAAGAATGGAATGTAGATTGGGAATTTGAATTTGGATGATTGGACGACACTGGGCTCAAGTGGCTAAGATGCTGACTGGAAGGCGGCAGGTCAGCAGTTTGATACCCGAACACTGCATGACTGAGTGAGTTCCCATCTTTGTCCCAGTTCCTGCCAACCTAGCAGTTCGAAAGCAAGAAATTGCAAGTAGATAAATAGGAACCACTTTGTTAGGAAGGTAAACAGCGTTTACCTGCCACATGACCACGGAAACGTCTGCAGACACCGAAAGTGCTGGCTTTTTGGCTGTAAACAGATGAGCACTGAACCCTAGAGTCAGATACGACTGGCTTTCGAGTAAGGGTGACCTTTACCTTACACTATAGAGATATGGAATATAGATATGTGAAAAATTAACATGTGAGCTGAAGGTAAAAAAAAGAAATTAAAAAAACTGATTTTAGAGAAATGTGGGGAGAATTTTTAGATTATGTTTTAAAGGTAAAGGTTTCCTTTGCTCTAAAGCCAGTCATATCTGACTCTAGGGTTCAGTGTTCATCTCTGTTTCAAAGCCGAAGAGCCAGCGGTGTCTGCTTCTGCAGGCGTTTCCATGGTCATGTAGCAGGCATGACTAGACACCGGAGCGCACGGAACCCTGTTTACCTTCCCACCGAAGTGGTCCCTATTTATCTACTTGCAATTTCTTGCTTTCGAAAGGTGTAACGCCAGAGCAAGATGCGTTATATTTTTGGAACGAGGGGACCAAATATATAAAAATTTAACGCTATTGAGAATATTTAATTGAGAAGGTTTACAAGTGGGTACAATTAGTAGTTATATTGTACTAAAGGTAATTTTTGTTAAGATTTTGTATAGTCTTTTCCCATAGTTGTGAATTTTTCTTTATTTCTGTGTCTTTTTGTATTTTAATTAAAATTTATTTTTTAAAAAAAGAAACTTGTTTTTCATATTTGGTCATGGAATATTGTATAAACTCTTCTGTCACAGTATTATACCTACTGCTGCCTCCTGGGCTTTATCGCCTGCTCCGTATTCCTTCAAATGAGCTTCGAATTCAAACTCGTGCTTCTGTCCGGAGCCATTGTTGGGTATTTCATCGTCTTCAATACCAGCCCGCTTTTGAACCCCGGCCACAACGATGTCTACAATTCTACCACAAGGTACCTCATTTTGTTTCTCCATCGTAACCCGCTCCGTAGATGTGAGGATAATCTTGCTTTAATTCAGAGAGTAAACAAAACAAACATGTTGTAGCACTTTAAAGACTAACTGCTGTTATCTTAATGTTAGCTTTCATGGCTCAAGTGGCTCAAGTAGAGTTGCCATGATTCTCTCCCACAAAACCGGGACAGAAGTATATTTGACAAAAAAATGAGCAGGCTACAATATAGCCTTTTAAAAAACAAATATAATATAATGACAGCTATAAAATACTTCCACATTAAATATATCAATACATAAATGAATTGATTTACAACAGTTAATTCTTACTGTAAGATAATCAGTTGTACTTCTGAGAAGTTGCGTCATGGCCAACTCTTGACGTCCTCAGTTCCAGGAAACACACTGGTCACACTTATCGGACGGTGACATGAGACGAGGACGTTAATATTTGTCTCCAGGTATGCTCCAACTCCAATGTGGCAGGGAATCGCTCGTTTGATGGCGAGAGTTTGAATTTATTTTAATGGTGTGTTATAATACACAATCAGTAAGTTTTAAAAATCTGGGACTTTAGCATGATTTTTATTGGTCTGGCTGGGACAATTTTTCTGACCTTGAATCCGGGACAGTCCCGGTTTTCCGGGACATATGGCAACCCTAGGCTCAAGTCCACTTGGCGAAGTGGACTTGATCCATGAAAGTTAACTTTAAAAACAGCCATTAGTCTTTAAAGTACTACAATGTTTTTGTTTACTTTCTGATATGCTTGAAACACAGAATAACACGGCTTCTATTACAATAAATAAATAAATAAAAATAATTCTTGCTGTAATTGTTGACTGTAGTGCTTGGGGGAGATCTAGTTTCCCTACCACCAAAAAAGAAAAGGAAAACTTCAATATTATAATAGATCATTGTAATATTTTAAATTTGCTTCAGGAAACTTTCAAGATGCATTGTGGTCTGTACATTTTTACCTTCTGACCTTCTCTACCACCATGATACACATTTCAACACTTACTTTCAGGCTGCTAAAATGTAACTTACTCTGAGGTTTCTCTTCCTATCTCCCACTAACATCTAGGGCAGGGGTTTCCAACCTTTTTACGCCACGGGTCTGACCTGACCACGTGGTTTCCCCACCACTGGTCATGTGGCTCCCCCTGCTGTAAATGCTGCCATAAAACATGTCCATGGCTGTTGTAAATGCATTATGACATCCGTGGGCACGTTTGTGTTTTACGGCTGCCGTAAACGCATCCGCTTGTGGTGCAGTAGCCTTGGTGTTGAGGGCCACGTGAAATGGTGCTGTGGGCTGGGGCCGGCCCACGGGCCGTAGGTAGGCCACCCCTGATCTAGGGACTTCTAAGTTGTGGACACCCAATGCTATCGATCCATTTTGATGGCTGTTGCTTTATTTTGCATTTTGTAAGTGCCACTGTAACTTCAAGGGAAGCTTTTCCAAACATTGGTCTTGAATAATTGAAAGGTCTTCCCCCTATATTGTTGTTCTTGTTTTTCGTTTAGGTTTTTTATGAAAGATCCAACAATAGTGACAAATTTATACCTGGCTTTGTTTTATATAACCCTTATTCTACTGTCAAAACAGGTATGTATCCCATTGTTGTTCTGCCGGGGCCTTAGTTTGTCTGTGTTATAAACATTCAGATTTCCTCTGTGATACATGGGATTAATGAATAGTTTCTTTTATAAAATTCCATTATTCTTCTCCAGAGTTTGGAAGTAACTAGAACAGAAGTGAACACCTGTGTAATGGGTTCTGGTTTGTCAAAACCACGCAGAGGAAGCCATGTTGGCAATGGCCAAGGCCTTATTGCGGGTGAAGTTCAAGGGACGCCAGTTTTTGTGCTGAATTGTTACAGGTTATGAAGTCAGCATAGATCAGTGGTGGCAAATCTATGGCACACATGCGAGACGGGGCACTCCCAGTCTTCTCTGTTGGCATGAGCGATGTCACCCCAGCACACAGTTCCCCCACCCCTCTGCCCAGCAGCCCAATGGGAGTGCTTCCTCCTTCTCCCAGCACACAGTTCGCCCCACCCCAATGCCCAGTAACCCAATGGGAGTGGTTCCTTCCTCCCCCCAGCACAGAATTTGCCCCTCCTCTCTGTTTGTGCATTCGGTCTCTAAAAGGTCCGCCATCACTGGCATAGATGTTATCTGTTGCGTGCTCAATTGCACAGTTTAGTGTGCAACATTGACTTTGTAACTTGCAGGCGTTTGCTGCTAAAATGTGCAATGCTTATGTTATGCAAGCAGTGGGATTTGGGCAAATGTTATCTATAGCAGGTAGGGTTGTGAGTGAATTGCTCGCTAGATTTCTCTTGTTGAGAAAATATTTGACTTAATGTAATGCCTTTTCTTATAATCTTTACACTAGGTATAGATCCCACCCTTTCCAATCTTCTTTTGCTTCCTTGTCTGTGTACAATTTAGCACAGGGACATTGAATTTTGCAGGTAGCTCTTTCGGGACATTATACAGGTGAAACTCGGAAAATGAGAATATTGTGCAAATGTTCATTTAGTCCAGTAATACAACTTAAAAGGTGAAACAAATATATGAGATAGACTCATTGCATGCAAAGCGAGATAGTTCAAGCCTTACTCTGTTATAATATTGATGCTTATGGCTTACACCTTATGAAAACCCCAACCCCCCAATCTCATGTACCCCATAATCATCACATAATCTCATGTACGCTGTACACCATGATCGTCACAATTATAACAAATTACGGCATGACATCTTTCACTTTGCATGTAGTGAGTCTATCTCCTATATTTGTTTCCCCTTTTAAGTGAAATGAATGGACATTTGCACGATATTCTAATTTTCCGAGTTTTGCCTATACATTATTTTGTAAAGAATACCATTTATTGGAGGCTGGGATGTTTATGTTAACCAGATGTAGTCAAGCCTCAAGATAAGAACAGAAATCTCAGGGGAAAAAATCAGGTTGAGATAAGGTTTTTTAATAGGATTTTTTTTTTAGATAAGAGATTCAATGCATTCCTATGGGAAATTGCAATCAATGCATTCCTATGGTAAATTCAAGATAAGAATTTTTTTTAAAGATACGACAAAGTAAATTCGTATGTAGAGGGTTGACTGTGTTTGCAAACTTATGAGCAATGTGGATAATATTGTACAGTAAAACCTCATTTTTCTGCAAGTGGGCAGCAATATAAATTTGAACTAATAAATAAATAAATAGCGCTTTACTTAGAGACTAACTCAGTTAAAGAGAAGAATTTTCTCTGAATTGTCACCTTGCTTAACAACTAAAACCAACCCAAAACTCGCTTAACAACTAAATCAGGGTTCACAATCTCCCCCCCCCCCCAAAGTCACAATCGGTCATATACAATGGTGTTTCGCTTAAAGGGCAAACTTGCTTAAAGAGCCATCCCGTGGAACGCACTATGCTCTTTAAGCGAGGTACCACTGTACATTCGACAACACTTTCCATTTCTGTATCACCGCTCATCCTGTCTCACCCTTATTATAAGCTCCAGGGACCATATAAAGCTACGGCACATGCCGCAAGAGTTAGTTAGTTTTGATATGGCCATAGCCTTAGTAAGAATTTTGTAGTGTTTATATTGCCTTTTCCAAAGTGATTTAAGCTGCCTTGAGTCTTTAGGAGAAGGATTATGCGGTAAAAATTGAATGAATGAATGAGTGAGTAAATGAATGAATGAATGAATTTTGTTTCCATTTCCCTGTCCCATTTATCCTACGCATAACAGCAACATGGAGATGTTTTATGGACTCTTTCCTTGGTTGCAGATAGACTATTACTGTCGGCTGGACTGCCTCCAAAAGAACAAATTTAAGAAAGAACACGAGTCGTTTGAAACCATGGAGAATGTCAACAGGCTGCTACTGGAAAATGTCCTGCCAGCCCACGTCGCTGCCCATTTTATTGGAGACAACAAATTAAATGAGGTATAGAAAAACGGTATTAAGGCAATTGTATAATACAAGGATTCTCAACCTTTTCAAGCCGAGGGCTGGGTCACGCTCTCAGTCAGCTTCAAAGGCTGGACAGCCATTTTGCCCTGCCTGCATGATGGGGGTGGCCATTTTGTCCCAACAGCTTCGAAATGAGCAGCCATTTTGTTTCTTGAATACCTTTGGAGAGATGGGGGCCACATGAAATGGTCCCGTGGGCTAGATCCGGCCCACAGGGCTTAGGTTGGGAACCCCTGGATTAAGCCATTCTCCTAAAAGTGCCCTCTTGCATGGCTGTTTTGTGCGTCAGTATCAAATTATTTCTTGGGGGACTGCAGTGGCTCAAGTGGCTAAGATGCTGACTGGGAGGTGGAAGGTCAGCAGTTCGACTCCCGAGTACTGCAGGACGGGGTGAGCACCCGTCTTTGTCAAAGCTCCTGCCAACCTAGCAGTTCGAAAGCAAGAAATTGCAAGTAGATAAATAGGGACCACTTCGGTGGAAAAGGTAAACAGTGTTCCACGCGCACCAGTGTCTAGTCATGCCTGCCACATGACCATGGAAACGTCTGCAGAAGCAGAGAGCACTGGCTTTTCGGCTGTGAAACAGAGATGAGCACTGAACCCTAGAGTCGGATACGACTGGCTTTCAAGCAAGGGTGACCTTTACCTTAGTTTACCAAATTATTTTGCTGAACTTGGGAGGTTGTTTGCTAAGGAAAAAAATTGCAGTGGGTGGCTGGGAAGCTTCATCCAGGGATGTACAGTGGCTGGTTCTGAACGGTTCTTGCAAATCGGTAGCGGAAATTCCAGGCCACACCCACTTGGCCGACCACGCCCACCTCTCGGCCTCTCCGTCCCAGCACCGCCGGAAACACGTCCCATGCGCCTAGCCCAGGGCCGAAGGCACTCTTTCACCTCTGCTCTTCCTGCGCGCCTTTCCGGTGGCACTGGGACGCGTTTCCGGTGGCACTGGGAGGGGGACGCCAGCTGCAGCGCACCAACCTGCCCCGCCAGCAGCGCCTGGCTGCTCTGGGACTCCGACTCCTTATCTCTGTGTAGCAGGGTGGGTGGGTGGGTTGAGGCCACACCCACACATACCCACAGATAGCCACGACCACCGAGTGGGTAGTAAAAAATTATTTTGCAGTGCATCACTGGCTTCATCCAATGGTTTTCGCCTTTTTCTTGCAGGATTGGTACCATCAATCCCACGATTGCGTCTGCGTCATGTTTGCCTCGGTTCCCGACTTCAAAGTATTCTATACAGAGTGTGATGTTAACAAAGAAGGCTTGGAGTGTCTTCGGCTCCTGAACGAAATCATTGCTGATTTTGATGAGGTATTTCTTGAGCTGCTTTGCGCCCTTTCCCATGGATGGATGATTGATTGATTGAATACTTGTCCCCCTTTGAGAATCCAAGGATGAACATTATCCATTGGTTTGGAAGCAACTTTCCATTCAGGGAAGTGGTCTCTTCTCCAAATGGCATGTTGATAGAACAGAACTAGTTACAAATAACTAGTTACTTGGAATGAATTATTGGATAACAGAGAATCTACAAGTTTGTGGGTCTTTATTTTCTCACTTTCCCCCAAACAGCTGCTGCTGAAACCGAAATTCAGTGGTGTCGAAAAAATCAAAACTATCGGGAGCACCTATATGGCGGCGTCAGGGCTCTGTGTTACGCCAGGCCAAGAGAATAACGTGGTAAGTCAAAAACGTGGCCAGAATGCCAGACGACTGGAAATGGTTGGTTGGGAGATGGTTGCAGATGTCACCAAAGCTATTGTTGCCATTTCTCTTGGTTCTTATGAGATGAATCAGAAAAACTTCAGATGTTTTCTCATTACGACTCACGGCTAAGGTCTTTTTTTCTCTCCACCCTCTTTTGTGACCTTTTCGGATCAGGAGCGTCAGCTTGCTCAAATTGGCATCATGGTGGAGTTTGCGATGGCTTTGATGACTAAACTCGACGGCATCAACAGGCATTCGTTCAACAATTTCCGACTCCGCGTTGGTAGGTCGAGCCCTCTTTCTTACTGACTTTGCTTTCTTTAAAGTAGGGACTCTCAACCTGTGGCCCATGGGCCGGATGCAGCCCATGGTGCCATTTCATGTGGCCCTCCCCACCGCCTTCCCCACGCCAGGTGGTGGAGGAAGGGCAAAATGGTCGTCCAGCCCCTGAAGCTGTCCGAGGGAGGGTGACCCGGCCCCTGGCTTTAAAACTTTGAGGACTCCTGTTTTAAAGCAACAAATCTATATGCTTCATTCCCGCTCAGGAATTTGAAATATTTTTGGGGTTGGGGGTAGGAGATCAACTTGTTAGTTTGCTGGTCATTTAACTTCTGCACCCTTAGTTTGCAACATCTTTATCATATTGTTGTGAACCCTTGAGGATGAGGATGCAATTAATAATATCTAGTTAAAGGTTTCTCTTGCTTGAAAGCCAGTTGTATCCAACTCTAGGGTTCAGTGCTCATCTCTGTTTCAAAGCCGAATGAATGACAGTCATTTCCGACTCTAGGATTCGGAGTTCATCTCGGTTGATAGCTAGCGCTGTCTGCATCTGCAGATGTTTTCGTGGTCATGTGATAGGCATGACTAGGCAGTGGAACGCTATTTACCTTTCTCACCAAAGTGGTACCTGTTTATTTACTTTCAATTGCTTGCTTTCGAACTGCTAGGTTGGCAGGAGCCGGGACAGATGGCCGCTCATTCAGTCATGCAGCACTCGGGTCTCAAACTGCTGACCTGCCGACCCTCCAGTCATCAAGTTCAGCGTCCCAACCACTAAGCCACCGCGTTCCCCATCTAAAAGCAAAATAAAAATATTATTTTTAATTAATTTTATGAGTTTTACAATAAACAACAAAATAATGATCAAAAGAAAAACATTGAACATGCGATACTAAAACAAGAAAAATACCCAATAAAGGACAAAGAAAAAAAGAAAAGAAAAAGACAATAATACTAATAATAATACTAACATATATTATGTTCTCATTTTCCTAGCTTATTCCTCTAATTTAAACTTCATAAAAGGTTATACATATCAAAATTCCATTTATATGTATGTTTCAATGCATTGCAACGTATGTTTCAATGTTTTGCAAAGAATTGGAAGAATGACTCTATTGAAAATAGAGGATTTGTATAAAGAAATGTGGCAAATTGCATTAAATAAATTAACATGGGGATTAAATGATAAAAAGGGGTTTAATTAGTGAAAATAAAAATATTAAGGATGTGGCCGTATTCTTTTTGTGTTCAGATCCAGCACATTCCTTCTTCCAGACCAATACATCCTGGGAATGATTTTGCCGTAGCTCTACATGCCTTATTATTTTGTTTGTTTAGGTGATACCACCCATAATTTATTTCAACATACCTCAATCCTGCTCGTTTTAAGTAAAATAGGGACACTGAATTCCTATCGCCTCACCTTTTTTTCCATACATGCAGGTATAAATCATGGCCCGGTTGTGGCTGGTGTCATTGGTGCTCGCAAACCCCAGTATGACATCTGGGGGAACACCGTCAACGTGGCCAGTAGAATGGAAAGCACGGGAGAACTTGGGAAAATCCAGGTATTTGAAATAGCTTTTTAATTATATTTCTAGAGACCTGTGCAATGATAGAAAATGGTATTTCTCTCCTTTGGCCCACATTCATATCATGTTGTGGGTTCGCTACAGTTGAAGGTGCAGTGAAAACTACCAGGTGAAGAAGGCCTTTAGGGCTTCTTCTCCACTTTCCTCAATCTAGGGCTCATAAGTCACCGTAGTTCTTACTATATTGAAGGTAAAGGTTTCCCTTGCTCGAAAGCCAGTCGTATCCAACTCTAGGGTTCATTGCTCATCTGTTTCAAAGCCGAAGAGTCAGCGCTGCCTGCTTTTGCAGACGTTTCCATGGACATGTGGCAGGCATGACTAGACACCGGAGCGCACGGAACGCTGTTTACCTTCCCACCGAAGTGGTCCCTATTTATCTACTTGCAATTCCTTGCTTTCGAAATGCTAGGTTGGCAGGAGCTGGGACAAAGATGGGAGCTCATTCCGTCCTGCAGTACTCGGGAATCGAACTGCTGACCCTCCCGCCTTTCAGTCAGTGCCTTAGCCACTTGAGCCACTTCTTCTCTCCCAATGGCAGTGGGGGGGGGGGGCTTAATTGCTTCGAAGCTACACATTGACACACCATCCCAAGAGGAAATTGGTGGAATTCCCTTATTTTGAATGGCTAGAAAAGTTTCCTTAGTTCAAGTTCCTCCCTGTTACAACTGTGGATATTTTGTCAAGTCTGAAGATGCACAACGTAGTTGCCTTTAGTGCAGTGGTTCCCAATGTGGGGACCATGCCCCATGGGTGTGTGTGCGTCAGTTCTCAGAAGCCTAAGTCAGTACATTGGCTGATCAGTGCTTTGGGGAATTGACTTTGGCTTTTGGGGATTCGAAGTCCAAAAACCAAAGATTGGGAAACACTGCTTTAGTGTGTCTATAAATCATTTTACTTGGGGACTTGTTGAGGAGTGGGATTATGAAATTGATGAATTTTAAAAAATGCTGATTGCAAAGCATGATCTCCCTATTTCTTCTGCGTCCTCCACAGGTGACAGAAGAGACGTGCAAAATCCTAGAGAGTTTAGGATACGCTTGCGAATGCCGAGGACTTATTAATGTTAAAGGGAAGGGAGAACTCATGACCTATTTCGTGTGCACTGATACAGCCAAATCACAGGCGCTTTGATTTGAACAAAAAAAAAAGCCACCGAGTATGGTTAAAAAACCCATATACATCTTTTGGGGTTTGTGTTGTTTTATAAACAACTTTCCTTCTGCGAAACCTGGAGACGTTTGCCTCCTTAGGCGACGGAGCCGAGACTCTGCGATTATGAACTACTAAACGATCAGTAACGGCTTTGCAGTTCAAGAGAAAGGCGCATGGAAACCTCAAAGAAAGATGTTTACAGTTGTTCCCAATGCTTGTTTCTAAGATCAAGGTTTGCAGAGGAATTCCTTGCTGTAGCAATGTGGGACTTGGAAAAAAAAGGCCTTTTCCCGCATGCCAATTGTGGATTCATAGTTGAGCTGATGTACTGCCTCCTCCTTTTTGTACTGAGCTAGAAAACAGTATTGCACTTGTTGTACAGAACGGCAAATTCACTGCCTTTGAAAAAACAGACCTGGAGCCCTGCTACTATTTAAAGTAAGAATAACTGGAGACTGAATTCGAGATGATCTGTCTGCAAAGCATGTCCTCTGCAACATTGTGCCGGAGCGCCGCTCGAACCTGTTTTCAGGACCAGAATTTCTTGCACTGCCAGTATTTTCTACAAACAGGACCCAGTCCACAAAAAAACCCTGTTACTTTCCTTCGCAGTCATTTTGTACTACTGCTATACGTCTGCCCCTATACGTTACGCTGGCACATTCTCGCCCTGAGTTTGTAGACGTGCGGTAAGTGGAGGCCTCCACCCAACCTGTGCCAGTTTTATCTTTCTGAGGTCTGTTACCCTGGGCACCTGCATCTCTAGCTCTCACATGCACTTCCACTTTAGGTGGAAGCAAGCCGGTGGAGCCTCTTTTGTGGCGCATTTGCTCTTCATAAAATGCCCTTAGCCAATTATTCAAGATTTTACTTGTTTTCGGGAGCAGCGAGGGTGTCAAGGGCTAGATCCGGCCTGTGGGCCATAGTTTGGGCACCCCTGAAATAGAGCATCCGCCATGAGTTAGGATTGGGTTTATCTCTGGTACTTAAAATCTTTTAGTAATCCCGATGGATTCTTTTTGTTTCTTCATGTAGGTACCCCATCGATGTCTGAACCACTTCCACCAGTATCTTATTTTTAAAAGAAGTTCATTAATCATTTGTCTTCTGTTGTCTTAAGTTGCTGAAGAGGATTTTTCCTTTGGCTTGTTCTTTAATGATCTTTATTATGTGAAAAATACAGGTCAACTTGTGCATAGCAACCCGACTAGGTAATCAACTGTGAAGCATTTCAGCACGGTACTATTTTCCCCCCCAACCTTTCCAGCCATGGGCTGGGTCACGCTCCCTTAGACAGTTGAGGAAATTGTGTTGCGGGCCAGATCTGGCCCACAGACAGTGGGTTGAGAAAAAAACCCCAATCTAACTGTAGTAGTTCTCAAACAAATTACTAAAGAGAAAGTACTTTTTCACCCAGAGGATCGATGACTGGTCTATGGAACTCCCTGCCAGAAGAAGTGGCGACAGCTGTCAGTTTTGACAGCTTCAAGAAAGGATTAGACAAGTTCATGGAGGACAAGGGTATCCATGGCTATAATTATGGATACCTAAGGACAACCTCCAGGTTGGAGAGATAGGCAGGATATCTCTCAATGCCATTCCCAGGGAATCCTAAACAGGTGAAGGCATCTGCATGGGAATACCCTGAAGCACATGGTGAGCCACTATGTGAGACAGAATGCTGGACTGGATGTGGCCTGTTCCAGCAAGGCTGTTCTTATGTAACTGTCATAGTCTGTTCAAAGTAAAGTTGACCCTATAGCTGTTGGACTACAAGAACCTTCAGCCCCACACTGCCTAGTCAGTGGCTGATAGGTGTTGTAGTTCAGCTGTATCTGGAGAACCACGTGTTCCCCATCACTCAACCTAAACAATGTGGGGTTGGATCCATAGATATTGCAGTGAAGATTTGTTTTACAAGTCACACTAGAGATTTGAAAATAAATAACAATTTAAATTACAGGATAAAGGTGAGGCTGTATAAGCCGAAATAAAGCTGCTCTACAGTGACTCAAAACATTTGTTCAACCGGTCAAGTATCGCTGACACTGACTAGCAGCCGCGCTCTTAAGGTTTCAGGCAAGTCTTTCCAGCCTGATCTAGAGAGGCCATGATTTGAACCCAGGACACTCTAGGTGGGAAGCATGCGCTCTACCACAGAACTACAAACCCGCTTTATAATAATGCTGTTACAGCACTGGATGAACACTTTGACATCCACATTAAAGTATGTAGTAGGTATTTATCTTCTGCTTATTAATCTTTGGATCCAACACACTATTTCCAGCAATGGGTTAATCTTCAATGTGTGATCTTGTCTGAATTGCTTCTGGAAGCTTTTATCACACAAGAACCAGAAACGAATCACCTGTCTTAACACAGCCTAAGGCCCGTGGGCCGGATCTGGCCCACATCATCATTTCATGTGGGGCCCCCACCCCTCCAAGGGCATTCGAGAAACAAAATAGCCACCCCCATCATGCAGGCAGGGCAAAATGGCCATCCGGCCCTCAAAGCTGACAGAGAGTGTAACCCGGCCCACGGCTTGAAAAGGTTGGGAATCCCCTGTCTTAACAGATAGGGAAAAAAAGTTGTAAAAAGTTTATAGTGTGGATACTAGCAACGGCATCTTGCGTGCCCCGATTAAAAATCCTAACAGTCCAATGGTTTTTGTTATCTCAGAACTAGGTCTCGTTGAAGTAACTGGACTTACACCCATGTAAGTGTACATAGGATGGCAGTTCAAGGCTTTACTTTGGAGTGGCAATAGCATTAGTCAGCTATTACCTGTCCTAGACTTGCCTTAGGAAAGTTAAACCATTTGCTTTGAACTGCAGTGTTTATGAACTGCTAGAATAAATACTATGAAGTATTTTGAGATTTAGATTGTGTGCGTGATTTAAATTTCCAGGATACATCTGTGTAGAATTTTGTAAAATACCTTTTAGTACCAACAGATCAGTTTAACGCAGGGGTGCCCAAACGTTTCGGGCTGCGGGCAGGTCATGTGGTTCAGGGAGCTGGTCACTGTGGCCTGGATTTGGCCCCCAACGCCAATTCATCCGGCCCGCGAAGCCCTCGTCGCTCCTGGAAGCGGAAGTAAAACGCGCCCATATGGGCGCGTTTTACTTCCGCTTCCAGGGGCGACGAGGGCTTCACGGGCCGGATGAACTGGCATCGGGCCATAGTTTGGGCACTCTTGGTCTAACAAATCAGTAGTTTAGCTTAGCAACCATTTATTTTGGAGTAATTAACGTCTGAGAAATTCTGGTTTGTGGACTGTAACTATCATATATTTTTTTAAAAAGTGACTACAGAGTTTTATCAATGTTTCTTGGCCTGGACACACTCCTGTTGTGTTCATTATAATTACTGTGTAATTAACCTACACGGAGGCTGAAGTGCCTATGTTTCATGACAGGAACAAATCTCCTCTAGAGAAATCCTACTGCAGATTTAGGACTTTGGTAAAGTCTTAGCAGAAATGAAGCAGGTCACACTAGCAAGGTTAGGGTGGTCCCAGGTAGTATTAAAATAATGTATGTACGACTGATATTTTTTTTTTTTGGTTTTCCTTTTTTTAACAGCTGCAAATTAGTGTGAATTACTGTATAATACATTGCCTCCAGTTCTTATTTTATTGTGTATTTGTTTAATACTTGGTTTTTTTAAACAATAAAATGTTAGAATGCTTCGATTCGAATAGTTCGTATTGTCTCACACAAAGTTATCTAGTTGGTAGCAACTATCAAAAGCTCTTTACCAGTGATTATACCCTAACCTTGGCACTCCATGTGTTCTTGGACTTCAATTCCCAGTGGCCCAAGTCTCTGTGTATCCACACAAATGGGTTTACTGTGTACACATTGTAAACCCATTCATGTGGATTCACAGGGACTGGGGCTTCAAGTCCAAGAACAGCTGGAGAGCCAAGGTTCACCATCGCTGTTCTATACCAATGGCAAACTTAAAAGTAGCAAAAATAAGCATTGTTTCTACTTCGGTTACACTGTAGGTAAGGATCGTTTGTATTAACAGTTAGCATGGTGGCTAATTCTCACTGTGTCAGCCAGGACTGTGTAAATTAGCCGGTACGCTAACTGTTTTTGACAGTGGAGCGTCCACAGATCTGAAATGCTTCGTTGGTTACTAAATGTACACCAGTCCTGTTGAAGTACTATACAGTACTTGAAATGATATGAAAGCTTTACCTGTGGTGACTCATTTGTGCACACCAAAACGTTATGCTCACTGTAACAAGATTTCTGTGAACAAATGATATAGAAATAGGGGTCATTCTTACACGCGGTGTTCCATTCAAAAAACAAACAAACCGCTCCTAGCACTGCTCTTGGAATACCATGGTTTGGTTTTTAAGCATTTTATTAAGAATTTCAAAACTCCACAAAACACACCTAACGAAGTATACAACGACCCCCATGTGTGCACAGGGATGACTCTAAAAGGAAAAATAGTTAACACATATTGGAATTTTATGTACCAACCGGTTCACGTTCATTTGCAATAAGAACAGGAGCTTTTGGAGTTTCTGCCCGATCTGGGGAAAAAAATATTAAAAAATATTTCGGCACTTGGTGAGAAAGTAAGGCATTGTACATTAACTACCCAACTAGCAAGAAGCTACTGATTTTAACCCATTTACAATTCTTATTCAGTTTCAAAAGAGCTGGTTTAACAAAAGTGGATGTCTCCAATTCCAACACCTATTCTCAATCAGTTATATCTATTCAAAAGCAAACTAGGAGGTTTTCAGTTAGATGTTTATTGAATCACCTTTGTTGTCTCTGCAACCGCTAGTTGTGTCTGACTCTAGGGTTCAGTGCTCATCTCCGTTTACAGCCCAACAGATCTGCATCTGCAGTTTCCGTGGTCATGTGGCAGGCATGGCTAGATGCATGGAATGCTGTTATCTTTCCTGCCAGATCAGTACCTATTTACCTACTTGTAATTTCTTGCTTTCAAACTGCAAGGCTGGTAGGAGCTGGGACAGATGATGGGAGCTCACTGTTGCACATGTGGGTCTCAAACTGCTGACGTTCCGATCATCAAGTTCAGTGTTTTACCCACTAAGCCACTGTGCCTCTCCCCTGCCCCCCCCTTTTAGGGGATACCATTCCCATAACTTCACTGAAAGTTATTTTAGATATCCAAGCTATGGAGCGGCTAAAATGCAAGCAGGTTACTTAAAATAATAACATCATCCTTTAAGTCAATTCTGATTTATGTTGATTCTTTCCAGGGCTTTCTAGGTAAAGAGTATACCTAGTTTCCTGTTCTCCTCCCAAGAGGCACCATGGGGAATCAAACTCCCAGCCTCTGGCTCCACAGCTGGATACCTAAACCACTGATCTATCCAGCACTTTGGTTACTTACCTTCTGTTAAGTCAACGACACTTTCGGTCTTGTCTTGGAAAGGGATAGAAATCCCCATTGCTTTACGAAGTCCATGCGTGCTCACAATGTCACCTGGAGCCACTCGCTGCGCAAGCTCTTTGAGATTGCTGGTCACTTTCTCAGCTGGAATGTGACAACAGGAAATGTAACACCTTTGGATGAGCAAGCTGCCCAAACAGCCTGGAAAGTTGAGCTTTATGCAGGACAGTTTTCATTTTTAAAAAATATCATAATAATCTATTTTTCTACTTGCAATGTCTTGCTTTCAAATTGTTAAGTTTGCCAGGAGCTGGGGCAGAGGAAGGAAACTCACTCCATCATGCAACACTCTAGTCTTGAACTGCTGACCTGCCGACTTTCCAGTTGTCAAGTTCAGAGTCTTAACCACTAATCCACTGCAGGCCCTTTAAATCAAGGGTTCTCAACATAAGGCCCGTGGGCCAGATCTGGCCCCTGGCACCATTTCATGTGTCCCCCACCCCTCCAAGGGCATTTGATAAACAAAATGGCCACACACACACACACACACCCCATCATGCAGGCAGGGCAAAATGGTCATCCATCCTTCGAAGCTGACTGAGAGAGCGTGACCCAGCCCTCGGCTTGAGAAGGTTGGGAACCCCTGCTTTAAATGAATACATACAACCCAGTTTACAGGACTGAAACAAAATGCTTTAGAAACACTTACTGGCAGGATAATGGTTAAAGTAAGAGAGGAGGTTGGACTAATAATATCTAGAACACCTAGAGACGCTTCCCGTAAAATGTGAGAATTTACACACAAGTCTACGATCTAAGCGTGCTCAGAAATATGTTCCCATGGATTGAAGGGCACTTACTCTCAGGAAAAGGGTTACAAGACACACCCCCTGCCCCCTTACCCAAATGAATCTCCTTGTAAGATGGGCCCAAGAGGCATATCATGTTTGGAGGCGGTTTTGTACTCAGCCGTTCATTCTGAGCATCCTGAAGCTCCCGGAGCAATCTTGTGGTTTCGTCCAGTTTTCTCTGGAATACTTCAGCTTCTGTGGAATGGAAAAACAAAGTTGTGGGAAGCACATTCTGGTTGGCTAGAAAATCATACCCGTCAAGTCATGGTTTTGGAAATCTGGGAGCTGGGCACGCATGCGCAGTAAGTTTCCAGGCGCTGGGCAGGAAATGGGTTACTACAAATGCATGGCCGTCAGAGGCAGTGGTGCGCATGCGCAGTAGCTACTTTCCCTGCCGTTGAAAATACAGGATGGTGGCGGGAACGGGGCCAAATGAGTGCGGAAATATGGGAAATCCCGGCCAACTCGGGATACTTGACAGGCATGTAGAAAATGCAAATAAATCTTGCCCATGAACAGCTACATCATGAACTCCACTCACCTGCAGAGTCAAACTCCTCCGCGGGCGTCCCAATATTGGTCACTGATTTTAGGGCAGTCAGCTGCTCCTTCCTGAGACTGCCATCAAGCGCGCCCGCCAACTCTGTTTCCACAATCTTTGGAGGGCAGGAAAAGCAATGAAACCAATTAAAACAAAAATCATTTAAAACAGACAGCATGTTCTTGGAAACATTTCAAATTAAGGTGTATATGAAATGAAACAACGGGGACTGCGGTGGCTTAGTGGTTAAGACACTGAACTTGACGACTGGAAGGTCAGCAGTTCAAGACCCGAGTGCTGCACGACGGAATGAGCGCCTATGTCTGTCCCAGCTCCTGCCAACCTAGCAGTTCAAAAGCAAGAAATTGCAAGTAGATCAATAGGGGCCACTTCGGTGGGAAGGTAAACAGCATTCAATGTTCTGTACTCCGGTGTTTAGTCATGCCTGCCCTGCTGAAGACTTAGCCTGGCCATATGGCGATCTTGCATACAAACACTAGCACGAAAAAGCTTTCAGAGAGAGGCCTTCACAACCATCCTTTCAGAATCCCAGTAAAACCTCGAAATACAAAATTAATGTATTCCTCAGGGTTTTTCGTATCTCAAAGCAGTTTCCCATAGAAATGCATGGGAAACCAATAAATTCATTCCAGAGGTCTGAAAAAAGCCATTGGGGGTGGGGGTTGGCCTGTACCACTATGGATGCTGGACAGGGTTCTGCGTGAATCCGCTCCATTTGGGGGATTTTTTTGGGGTCTTTTACCCTTTTTTTAAAATACACCCCCCCCCCATAAAAACGGAGCTTTTGTACTTCTGGGTTCTGTAGGACTTCAATTCCCAGACGCCCATGCACAACAGGAAGCTCCCAGGCACAGGGAACCATCAGTCTTGGCTCCTGTCTGCACAAGAACCAAAATGTAAGCAGCCGACGCCACAGAGGCTAGATTGTATGTCGAATTTTTCCTATTTTTCCTAATTGTATGTCGAATTGAGTTTCCCCCACTCCGCAATTTCCATTCGTGTGTTGTTTTTCCACCGTAAGTAGAACAGTTCGTATGTCGAGCTTCCTCTGTATTGCTACTGTATTGCTCAGTGCACTCTCCAGGCGATTCACAAGGTAATTAGCCTTTTGCCCCTAACCTCGGAAGGATGAAAGCCTGAGTCAACCATGAACCTGGTTAGGATTGAACTCACAACGTTAGCACTTTTTGGCTGCAGTACAGCAGTTTACCCACTGTACCAACAGGGCTCTCACCCATCTGCCTTGTGGTAGCTATTGCCATTGTCATGCAAGACAACATGGTCTTGAACAGGTTGCAAAGCACCTAATACTTAGAAGAAGTTAATTTTATAACACAAACTGGCAGGTTTGCATTGGGAAATGCTGGCTGTTGCAGGTAAAATCAGACAGGACGCTAGGCTAAATTTTGTACCACGACGGCTTCTACTGCTTGCTTATATAAACTTGTTTTTAGTAAAAACATATGTAACATTCACGTAGAGATGAGGATCAACACCATCTAACAGAAATAGCATTCAGAATACCTAACTAGCACGTTCTTAGGTGAGTAAAAGAACACCTTGCTTCGTTACAGTTTGAATCCTTCTGTTGTGCATATAACACAACAGCAAGTTAACTGCTCCTGGTTTTTAAATAAATATATGAAAGTAAGATCTGGCACTCTGACGTAAAGGTAGGCTGGCCCAATGAAAGATATCATGGCAACTGGTTTGCGGTGTTCTTTCTGATGTTTTTAGTCTGAGTCCCAGCAGCCTGGGAATGGGCTGCAAAAATATCTGGGAAGCCACAACTTTGCCTGAAACTTCAATAACAGTATCACCTCTACATCCTTGGTCCTCTCGGTCCGTTCACGCGGGCTTTCACCTTCCTCTGCTGGCTGTAACTGATGAAATAAAGCAATAATAATAATAATAATAATAATAATAATAATAATAATAATAATAATAATAATAATAATAATAATAATAATAATAATAATAATAATAATAATAATAATAATACCAGTAAACCCATTTGTGTAGATTCACAGAGCAATATTTCCCAATTTTGTTTTTTTGGGACTTCAATTCCCAGAAGTCCCACTCAATCCCCCAAAGCACTGATCAGTCAATGTACTGACATAGGCTTCTGGGAATTGAAGCCCCCTTGTGGGGCCGTGGGCCTCGTGTTGGGAACCACTGGTTTAGCTGCTCTTTTCTGCAGAATGGTTCATGCATGCTTTGTATGGAAAAAAAACCCTTGCTTGTTCATTTGTAGCATTACACTGGGAAGCCAACCCTTCAAAAAGAGTGCAATTAATAAATAAAACTGTCAATATACAGTAGAATAGAACCCCATACAGCGATGAAATCGCATAGCGATGAGGCTTGGAGGGGAGAAAGCCGTTCCGCATAGTGATCATTCCTAGGGGAAAATCCGTACAACGATTTTCCAATGGGAAAAAACCGCTTAGCGTCAAACATCGTTGTATGGTTTGTTCCCCCATAAGGAAAATCGTTGTACGGATTTTCCCATAGGGAAGATCGTACAGCGACGAAAACCGCATAGAGATCAGCTCCGTGGAACAGATTAAAATCGCTATACGGGGTTCTACTGTACTGTATTTATCATCCATAGAAACCTTTGTTTATTAATGATTTATCTAATACTTCTGGATTAACTGCGGAATCATCTCCTTTTTTGCAAATGCTACAATACAGTTTCTAATGACGGACCTAGTTGTTCCAACATTAACACCTTCACTAATTCAAAAACATGACATTTTTAATATGGTGTTTCACAACCAGTTGTGAGCGGTACCAATATGTGCTGCAAAAAATAACGTTTTTACGGCCCTCCATTGATGTGGAATAATCTCATCAAGGAAATTAGACACAGTTTGACAACCCAATAACTACTCAAGAAGTAGGAGATAAAGATAGGATTCCCCTTTTCGCTTTGTTATCTACTTCCTTACTGCCATGCACTCTTATTTCACTACTTTACAGATACTGTGGTACCTCACTTAAAGAGCATAACGCGTCCCATGTGATTGTGGATTTGCTCTTTAAGCGAAACACCATTGTAAGTGACCAATTGTGACTTCTGATGATGGGGGGAATTGCAAACCCCGATTTAGTTGTTAAGTGAGTTTTGGGTTGGTTTTAGTTGTTAAGCGAGGCGACCATTCAGAGAAAATTCTGCTCTTTAAGCGAGTTAGTCTCTAAGCGAGGTGCTCTTTATGCGAGGTTTTACTGCATTAGCAAACAAAAGGTCTCACCATCTCTAGCTCTCTGAGAGAGCAAGAGTGCTTCCCTTGAGTCAGGACATCCAGCAAGCTGTCAGCCATTACATAGGGGTAATCTTGAGACGTTGCCAAAAATTCGTTAATGCTAAAATAGAAAAGGAGAAAAAACCTCAAATGCTATTTGATGTACAGTAAACAGTCTATGAGAAACCAATTATTTACAGTAATCTTGTGTTTCATATGTCACCTGGCTGCTTTTGTTAACTAGGAGCTGCCCTCCAGGCCAACAGCTGGTGGCTCACAGTCCTTCCAAAAAAAATGTGAGGTCTGATCAGCAAATTATGGAGTTAAACTTCATTTAGAGTCGAGGCAGAACTCCAGTGATGGAAACGTCCAGGGCGCCAAAGGGTGGGCGGTACAATGGGCGGCCCTAACTCTGAAACTTTTATCCAATCAGCTTAAAAGCTTTGGTAACGGCTTCACGCATGCGCAGAACCCAAGTGGGGATTCACAGAATACACGAAGGAGAACTATGTTCTCCACATCCTGTTTCCATATACTGTATGCTTAAAAATGCCAGATCTCTCCAACCTAAGAGACTCCAGCTGTTTCAGCGTATAACTCACTTTGGTACAGACAATGCTAGCTGACACTATAAAAGCTGTAGTCCAAAACATGTGGAAAGAACAAGGCTGGGAAAGGATGTTCAATACTAGGCTGGGACTATTTAGTCTGTGCCCTTCAGACCATTGGGTGGAAAGAGAAGGTAAAGCAGTGATGGCAAACCTTTTAGAGACCAAGTGCCCAAACAGAGGGGCGGGATGAATTTTGTGCTGGGGGGAGGGAGGAAGTGCTCCCATTGGGCTGCTGGGCAGAAGGGGCAGAGTGAACTCTGTGCTGGGGGGAGGGAGGAATCACTCCCACTAGGCTGCTAGGCAGAGGGGCGGGGCAAACTGTGCTGGGGTGATGGAGCATGCGCCAACAGAGAGGGCTCTGAGTGCCCCCTCTGGCACACATGACATAGATTGGCCTGCTCTAAAGTAAAGGAACTGGGTGAGTTCTGCCTTACCTATTTCAACTGTCCATCCAAAATCCTGTAACCTGGATAAACTAAATATCAGTAGGCCTGCAACACATATGGCGTTAAGAGCAAGGATACAAATATGCTAGAGTTCTTGCACATTCCAGGCCTGCAACACATATGGCGTTAAGGCCAATGTTGCAAATATGCTAGAGTTCTTGCACGTTCCATCCCTAACTTGAGAGTTCATGTTTCATTTTCACCATTCAATGTTAGGCTGATGAGCCAGGAAAGCAAATGCTGAATGCCAGCTTTTGGTTTTAACTTTCAATATACTCTGAAGTCTCCTAACAGGACTGCCAAAACAAGCAATTAAGGGCATTTTTATATATGAGCACAAACAAACTGCTTAGAAGGAAGGTTTTTTTTTGCAGAATCAAGCCACTCTGCCTATTACTAATAACTGGAAGGAACTTTTTCTCAGGAAAAAGATTGCAGCAAATTGAAAGTACAAGGGTGGGAACCATGAGATTGCTACACCTGTTTGGCTCATACTTTATTTATTTCATCAATAACACCAGGGATTGGGTGGAATGTTAAGAATGTGATCAGGTGAGATTCTCTTATTCTCAAGACTAACCAGTAAAAAACAACACCATACAAAACCCCAATAAACTGGTTGTTCTATCTCACCAGTATTGTTTCTATTAACAGGGGAAATGCAAACTCTTTCCCCCAGATGGGAATGCTTTCTGAAATAAGTTTTCACTTCAATAAAGCCATCAAATATAAAACCAAAGGCGATCCTGTTCATTTGTTGAAATACTTACTTAAAATTCCCTTGACTTGAATCTTCCCCGTAAGTGGAATAGATCAAATCTGAGTCTTCCTTGCTGATATTTGCAAATGTAGAATCATAAGCCGGTGCATAAGAGCTAAAGGGCCCATAGTTTAAATACATCACTAATTGGGGCCGGGGGGGGGGGCGGGGGGGGGGGGTAGAGACAAGAGAACACAAATTAAATTACAAGGTGGGTGGATAAATGGATGATTAGGGTTTTTAACTTGTTTTTTTATGGTTGTACGCCACCCTGAGTCAGGTTTTTACCTGAGTGGGCGGCATTAAAATTTGATTAATTAAATAAATAAATCCCTGAAATATGTATTTAAATTAATGTGGTCTTTTGTCCTAATAAATGCATTTAACAATAGACTACATCACCACAGACTTTGAAGAACCATTGGAAGTAAGTGGAGGGGCAGCCGGTGGCTTGAGATCTAAACCCAAAAGCTGCATCAAGCCAATTAATAATAATAATAATAATAATAATAATAATAATAATAATAATAATAATAATAATAATAATAATAATAATAATAATAATAATAGCCAGAGATGTCCAAGAATTTTTTTTTAAGAGAGAAGGCCTTGGAAAAGCTACCTAAAGCAAAACACTTCTAGAGGTCTGGAGAGTATTTCTATGATGCTTTGGGGCGGGGGGGGGGGGCAGATAGAGTTCATAGGACTCACTTTTCCCATTTCTACAATATTTATTTATTTATTTAATTGTGTGACTTATACCCTGCCCATCTGGGATGGACTCCCACTCTGGGCGGCTTACACTATTAAAAAAGCAAAACAAACACCATTTAGACAATAAAACACCCCCACCAACCTAATCAAAATCAGACCCTGCAATAGATATTTCAACCATCTTTTTTATAAGCATGTGTTAGAATTCAACAGAAAGAAATTATGACGTAAGCACCTCAAATACTATTTTATAAAGAAATGAGTGCAAGATCTTTATTTCTACGAGGTGGTTTCATTCTTACAAGTAAAGGATGTTATCAACGAATAAATATCATGGCATGCAATGGACTATGTTTGCAACAACTGGCTATGTTCAATTGTGTCTGGAGACAAACCTAATTGTGTCACTGAGGTGGCGATTTTTTCTTTTATACAACTAAAGGTGGTCCCTGTGGAATATATGCCTTCTTCTCCCTTTCTTCAGCATTCACTTTGGAAAGAATCAGTTCCACAATTGGTTTTACAATGTCCACTATATTCATTGCCATATTCACAAATTCTTATGCCTTTGCTCCACTGAATTGATGACCTAGATCATGGATTCTCAACCTGTGGCCTGTGGGCTGGATGCACCTATTCATGTGCCCCCCACACTACCTCTACAACACAAGGAAGTGCCATGTGGTGGAGGAAGGGCAAAATGACCATCCGGCCCCTGAAGCTGTCTGAAGGAGCGTAACCCGGCCCCAGGCTTAAAAAGGTTGAGAACTCCTCACCTTAATCCATATCCTCAATAATATCCACTAAAGAAATGTCATTGCTAAAGTAACTAAGGGAAAGTATATATATATATATATATATATATATATAAGATTGAATTTATCGTGCTTTCCTCAGATATTACAAATTTATCTTCCAAATCCTTTTTGTACCTCTTTTTCTCCAAGAAGACCTCACTTTCAGAACGTGGTGTCCGAAGTAGCTCAAATTTAATGACGGCAAATTATTCTTAGGAAAACACAGCCTTGTTCTTAACTCCTAACTGGCAGTGGCCAGTTTTTTTTAATTTAAAAAATTAATATACAACTGCCATCCTAAAGGACAGGTGGCAATACATGTGGATGGACTTTCCAATGGTCGGTGGGTTCTAGAACACCTTGGCATGCAAGAGAGAGAGAGAGAGAGAGGCTGTAACTGAAACAGAAGGGCAACTGCTAAGAGAGTAGAGCAGTGATGGCTAAAGGGGAGTGCACGAAAGGCTGTTACCTTTCCCGTCGAAATGGCATCTATTTATCTACTTGCAATTTCTTGCTTTCAAACTAAGTTGGCAGGAGCTGGGACAAGAGACTGGAGCTCACTTCATCGTGCAGCGTTCTGGTCTCGAACTGCTGACCTTCTGCCCATCAAGGTGAACCACTAAGCCACCAGGACACCAAAAGGACAAACAGACTCAATGGCTTGTCAAAGATGTCTAAAGTGGCGGACTGAGAGGAGAAAGAACAATCTCAGGTCCCTTCCACGAAAGGTACCTGGACAGGATCGAGGGACCTGGAGGAGAATAACAGTTTGGGTTGTATAGTATTTCCTAATAATGATCAGAGGATTAGAAACCAAGCCCTAGGAGAAAGGACACAAGGAACTGGGCATGTTTAGCCTTGAGAAAAGGGGACTGAGAAAGGGCACGATAGCACTCTTCAAATAACTGAGGTAAAGGTCACCCTTGCTCGAAAGCCAGTCGTATCCGACTGTAGGGTTCAGTCCTCATCTCTGTTTCATAGCTGAAGAGCCAGCGCTGTCTGCTTCTGCAAACGTTTCCATGGTCATGTGGATGGCCTAAAATTATTCTATGATTCCTGGGTCCTCGGGGCCACCTTGCAAGGATTGGGTTTAAGCCAGGCCTTTCTTCTTCTTCATGGATGATAGGACAGAGAAATTAATCTGACCTCTCAAAGGACTTTTCTGTTTTCATAAACTTTTAAACCCAGAGCGGAAGATGAATTTGCGCCTTCCCCGGGACCTTCGTCTTCAAGAAAAAGATGGGGCTCAACCCCTATCACTTTTCAACAATGCACAGCTCGCTCGCCAAAAAACCAAACAACCTGAAATATGACTAGTAGATGAACCATAGCTACTCTCCATTTGATTACCATCCCAGATCAGAATTCAGGAAAAATGCAACATGTACAAAGACAGTAGGCAATGAGCGGCTCTCCAACATAGACTGTGGCACAGAAGTTTTGAAACCAGTACAGAGAGAAATATCTACTTGTTTATTTCACTTGTTTATTCCCCAGGGATAATTTCCCCTTGCAAAGTAAGATTTTTTTTTAGCAAAACATAATTACAACTCTTACCTGGAGTAACTTTATTCCTCTTGTCTTCTTTGAAGCCTTGCAATGTATTTACACCGGAGTGAAGCCTTCCAGCAGTTAGACCCAACTTCACAGAACCGTGAATAAGTTCTACCATGCAAGAGAGAAATGAACAAGTTACAGAACAATATTTTTCAAGGCCATCAGCAAAAGCTAAATAAAACAGTTCTTAATTTGCAGGCACATTATTTCTGCTGCTTACGATTTCAGGAAACATTTCATGTTCAGGAGGCTAATCTTTCTCAAACTAGTTTGGGTGAAAGGAACTCCGGAATGAATTCACCAAAAGGTGGCTTCATTTTGGAAGTTTCACATCTGGCCTCGACACAGAAGAAGAAGAAGCGCGCTAATTCTTAAGTGGCATTCCTGGGAAGTAGAAACCATTCTGTACTTCGCTGTGTTAATTGCTCAATCAGAGACCCATTAATTTCAAGCACAGATCAGAAACATGCATGTGGACCATGGGAATTCTCAGGAACGCAAGCTCAAGAGGAGAGCGGCACCGCATTGAGAGAATCTCCCCAGTGCTTCTGCTAAGTGTAGAAATCCACTGGTAATACATAACACCAGGAGGGGAAATTGTGGGAAATTAGTCACTGCAGTATTACCCCCTGCGTTGTTTTCTGCTGGGTTCAGCAGTCCCAGAGTGGTTGTACCGTCAGGTTTTCTCCGCTCAAACTCACACTGAAATAAAAGATCAAGCCATTAAAACATGTCTCTTGTGCCCCTGCCTGAAAAGTTAGCATGACGCAGAGCCATACATAATTTATCAGGCTCTTTTTGCTCATTGCTTCAATTAATGAAGATTATGAGACTCAGGCTTAGATTTCTAACGACATGGAGCCCATCACGGCGTCAAAGCCAAAGGATTTAAACTTGTGTTTAAATTAGGCTGAGATTTTCTAGACAATGATCATCCATATCTAGTTAGCTCGGTAATTTAGGTATCTGGCTACGGAGCCGGAGGGTTGAGAGTTCAATTCCTCATGATGCCTCCTTGACAGGGGGCTGAACTTGATGATCAGGGTCCCTTCCTACTCTGCAGCTTTTAGATGATTTACTCTTGCTTATTTTTTACCTGTCCACTGGCAGGTCGTTTTGTTAATTTTCCTCCGGATTCTTTAATGATATGTTCAATCAGCTCTTGTTCCTTCTCTAGATTACTATTCCTTATTTTTTCTTCCAGAAGGTCTTTCTCCTTCCTGAAAAATAAATATCAGTCAAAAACCCCTATATACATCGCTGATTTACATGTCTAGCCACTGCTGGAACATGCATACCTCCAGGGGATATGATTCAGCTGAGGCAGCAGCAGGAATAGTGGTAGCTGCAACTGTTATAATGTTCCCGTGTAAAAATACATTACCCAATTACTGACCATCTGAACAGCTATAGCACGCCTTAAAATCTGTACATGATAGGTGAATTCTGCGTTCAGATTTGGAATCAGCACACTTGATAGCATGTAAATCACATGTGTTATTCCCAGTAGCAAAATTGTTGTTGTGTGTTGTTTGTACTCACTTTTTGTGTTCTTTGCTGGGAGTTTTAAAGGCTCTGCAGTCTGCGTCCACAGGGTCTGTCTCTTTTCCAAGACTATCATCATCTTCTCCACCAGAGTGTAGGCCTGTTTTGTCTTTCAGCTTCCTGGTTTTCTGAAGGTCTGCCATGAAGTCAATACTCTGTTTCAAGCTCTGAATTCTTTCCTAAGGAAATAAGAGACACCGATTTTAAGACTTCTCTTAGGTTGCTCCAGATTAAAAACCTGCTTAATCAAAGTGCAGGTTTAGGTGCCTTCCTTTTAGATTACAAAAAACTAAAAGCTGTGTTGCAGGGTTTTTTTAAAAAAAAAGAGCAGCAAAAGTATTGTCCCTAAATCTATGAACCAATTTGCAAAGAGGGCAGCCTTTACTTAATTCAGTGGCACTAACCATGAATGCTATAATGCTGTAGTACTAATTTTAACTGAATGTATTCTATTTCTTTTTACTTTGAATGGATATGTTTAAAAATAATATATTTTAACTACATTTTAAGCATTTTTTAAATTCACCTCTCATTTTACTGTGCTGGTTGTAGACCATAATAAAGTGATAGGTTGATTGAAAGTAATGATTCAATGTTGAACTAAAAAAATAAAGAGTGACAGATTCACCTGAAGCAGAGGAACAGTTTAGTGGGAAGTATAACCTACTAAGTATTTCTTGGGTTGCAGCCTTTATGATTCTTGAGAGGTGAGATCACCTGCACTCATGTGTATAGGGAACCTTTCTTTCTTTATTCATGTCAGATGCACCACCAGCATATAATAAAATACAAAAACTAAAAGTAACATGTCTAAAAACAAAATAGAATTAAAAAGGGCTAGATGACATCTGCCCAATATCAGGCCACTTCAACAGCATTTCCTCTTGCCAGCATAAGGACCTCCTCAGTGCACGCAGAAGGGCACCCTGTTCATTGTATCCTATAGGACAGTGATGGCAAACCTTGGCACTCAAGATGTTCTTGGATTTCAATTCCCAGAAGCCCAAGCACCCTGTGAATCCACACAAATGGGTTTATTGTGATTCATCCAGCCCACACTGCCATTGTCGCTCCCAGAAGCGGAAGCAAAACGTACCCGTGAGCTGCACTGGTTGCCAGTGTGCATCCGGGTGCAATTCAAGGTGCTGGTTATTACCTTTAAAGCCCTACATGGTAGTGGGCCAGGATAGTTAAGAGACTGTGTCACCCTGAGAACGACTGTCCGTCCCACCAGAGCGGACCAGAGAGGCTCTCTTATTGTGCCATCTGCTAGAGAGGCTTGCCTCTCTAGCACCAGAAGGAAGGCTTTATCTGTGTCTGCACCAGCCCTTTGGAACCTCCTGCCAATTGAGCTCTGACTCCAGAAGGAGCTACTGCCCTTCAGAAAAGAACTAAATCTCGTTTCAATCTCGTTGTTCTGTGCAGAACAATGACAATAAAAATTTATCTATCTATCTATCTTAATACCTGGCTGGCGAAGCAGATGTGGGGCACCGGTGAGGTGGTGACCCTCGCCTGCTGGCTGATAAAATAACAGCAACAGCGCTCCCTCTTTTAATCCTCTTTCTTTAATCCTCTGTCTTTGAATTTTTGTAGTACTTTAAATTGGGTTTTTATGGGTGTGGTTTTAATGGGGTTTTTTTGTATTGTTGTATTGTTTTTAATGCTGTGAGTCGCCCTGAGTCATTTTGAGCTGGGTGGCTATACAAATTGGAAATTAAAATAAAATTAAAATTAAAAAGCAAAGAACTAGGCCATGTCTTTATTTATACAAAAATCAAGTATAGCTCAATGATAGTATTATTTGTAAATACACTCTCTCTCTCTCTCTCTCTCTCTCTCTCTCTCTCTCTCTCTGAAGTCATTTACCTGGCTGAGGATTTTCATTCCTGAATGCAAGAGTTTTTTTGCAGCCTTGTAATAAATAGTCTCTGGTTTGTTATAGATCATGGCGTTAGCACACATCAGCTTGAAGTTGTCCTGTTAGCAACAGAAAAATTAAGACATGTGAGCAAAGACTTTGAGAATATGCCATTCCCTTTATATAAAACATACTTGAAAAGACAACTTGTAAATAACTAATCCTCTTACTCTACCCCCACCATTAAAAAAAATCCATGGAAAGTACCGTATTTGCCGGTGTATAAGACGCATTGGAATATAACATGCAACCCATTATTACCAAAATAGCCCATTATATATAGTACAAGACACACACCATTTTCAGGGTATTTTGAGGGGGAAAGTGGGTCTTATACACCAGCAAATACAGTAATTATCTGGGTACTTTTGGGTGCATTTTGAAGGGCTGGTGTGTCTCTTATGGAAGCCCTGGAAGTAGAACAGTGGCTAGAAACCTGAATAGGTAAAACTGCTTGTCCTGCTTGGCAAGAAAAAGCATTAAAACATTTAGGTCAACCTGGATACTGCTAACTATGGGAGGAGGGAGGTGTCAGAATGATTAGTTTCAACACAAATGGATATTCTTTGCCACTTTCTAAGAAGAATTTCCAAGCTGTTACCGAGAAACATTTTCCAGCATGTTTAATAAAGTAATATAGTCCTGGTGGTGTAGTTAAACTGCTGTACTGCAGCCAAAACTCTGCTCATGGTCCGAGTTCGATCCCTATGGGCTCCAAGTTGACTCAGCCTGTTCCATCCTTCCAAGGTCGGCAAAATGAGGACCCAGCATGTTGAGGGCAAATATGCTAATTAACTTATGAACCACCCAGAGAGGGCAGTAAGTGTTATGGGGCAGTATATATGTGTAATTGCCATTCCTAAAAGACTGAAATTAGGATGAGAATTGAAACAGGCACCAGCAATTTCTGTCATGTGTCCCGATCAAACCTTGGACTGTCAAAATGAAGCCACTTTCTTGGCCTGACATTGGCCAAACTCAAGTCCTCATCGGTGCATGTCTCTGGCAGCAACCGGCAGACCAGTAAATGAGCCAGATTCTGTACCTCTCCACATTCATGCCTCGCCCTGATATTCCAACTGTGTTTTTCAAAATGTTCCCTTTCCACTTCTCACTACTGTTATGACTTACTACTGCAGGCAGAAGAAACAGAAAAGTGGGCAAAGGACTCATGGGAGTAACAGCATCACGGCCGTTTCAACTCTTTTAAAAAGAGTGACAGGCCATTCCTTCAAGGTGGGTTTTGGTACCTATTTCTTTTGGCATTAGCTTCCAGAGCACTAAGCCAGCGGCTGATATGTGTTCAAGATGACAGATTTGATCTGAGGCCAAAGACACTTATATGACAGGCATCTGACTTTTTAAATCTTTTTTGTTTTTACACTTCGGCATTAATGCAGTGACAAAGGTAACGTTCGTTGCTGACAGCTCTCCCCGGAGATCATAGGAGTGGTTTTGTCAGATTGAAAACAGTCATAAAGGGACCCATACAAGTCTTGTGTTTTTTGTTCAAAGGTACAAACAGAAGGGTATAAGGGCAAGACAGGAATCTTAATCAGCAGTGGTAAAAGACAGGAAAGTGAAAAGTTGAATCTGTTAACCCACAAAGCAAAAACACACAACATTTATTCCAGTAACATGAATAGTACATTTTAGAAGATAAACAGGCACCATGAAAACACAAAGGAACTAAAGGTAAAGGTTGCCTTTGTTCAAAAGTCAGCAGTATCCGACTCTAAGATTAGGTGCTCATCTGTTTATAGCCAAAGAGCCAGTGTTGTTTGCATCTGCAGCTGTTTCTGTGGACATGTGCCAGGCATGACTAAACACCGGAGTGCACGGAACGCTGCTTAACTTCCAACCTAAGTGGTACCTATTGATCTACAGTAGACCCTCACATAACGACATTGCTTGGTTCCCCAAGTAGTGTTGTTATGCGGAAAACGTTGTTTTGCGGGTTTCTATGGGAGATCTCCCGCAGAACGTCAAAAAAAGTTGTTATTCACACGACCGTAAAAAACCCGTCGTTATTCGAATAACGACATTTTTTTGTCATTGTGCAGGAAATCACGTAGGGGCATCGGTAATCAAAAATGATGCTATTTGAACGCGTTGTTAGTTGGGGGCTCACTGTACTTGCTTTCGAACTGCTAGGTTGGCAGGAGTTGGGACAGACGACAGGCGCTCACTCCGCCATGCAGCACTCAGGTCTCGAACTGCTGACCTGCCGACCTTCCAGTCATCAAGTTCAGCGTCTTAACCACTAAGCCACCACAGTCCCGCTGCAAAGGAACCAGGCACATACTATTGTTGTACGAGCTAAGACCTTTCTTGTACTTTTTCTGTAAGAGAAAAATTATTCTCAAAATATTCCTGCATGCTTCTGTGATTCAGATTATGTTCCTCTATTAAATACTTAATTCCATTAGTATGCAGATTAAGTGATAAGAAATTATGACTAAAGATTCCCTATCCTGACAAACTAGTAACCAAATTCTGCTTACATCTGCAGTATTAATTTTCTGAATCTATAGCCTTGTTGCTATTAAACATCAAGTAGGACTAAAATACATTTTGGCTGTTCAGCCTTTCCCTTTTGACATCCATGTATGCACACCCTTTCTTAACACCTTGCGAGTTAGCATTTAAAAACACATCTATTGAAGGCATTTACAAAGGCTCTCTGAAGACGGTGAATGGAAAACTCTTAAAGCCAGATTTGCCCCATTTTTTATTCTGTGTGTTCTTTAAACAATGAAAGTTCAGTCAAAAGGGGGGAAAATATTGAAAAATGTTCAATGCAACTGCTAGTACCAGAAAGTGTCAATGTTTAATCGTCTCTCTGTAGTTAAAATATAAATTAAAAGCACCTTTAGTTCCTCTATGGACTGGTAACCATTGTTCTTGATCTTTTCTTTCATGGTACTAAAATCCATTGGGCGTTTAATGATCATGGAGTAGCCAGGAGCAATAAAATCAGTCACAGGAAATGAAAAGAAAGCGTTTGGATCTTTTCTGTTAAGAAATGAAAAAAGACCCCTTTACGTTTCATCTTTATAACAAAGAACAGACAGAGTTTAGTATTAAATAGGAGAGAAGACTGACTTGAAAGAAACCAGAAAAAACAGAACTGAAATCAGAGAATAGGTTTTTTGCCCTAATCCAATCTTACATTTCTTTAAAGCTGTAGAAGAGGTAACTGACTGGAAGCATTTCTGCCCATTCCTGACACATTTTTTCCGCGAAGATCTTATTGTTCAAATGCGTTTGATGGTGCTCAACCAAACCGCGGGTATTCCATTTTGCTGCCTCTTCTTCAGATTCAAAGGTGCATTAAAATATCAATTGCTGCAGAAGCTTATTGTGTGCTGAATGCTTGCAAAATAGCTCTCCCATCTTTTGAGTGAGGGACCCTTCTGCTACTGTCAACATCCCCCCAAACCATAAAAATAAGTAATACATGTTCAACCCTCACTTAAAGGTAAAGGTATCCCTTGCTCGAAAGCCAGTCGTATCCGACTCTTAGGGTTCAGTGCTCATCTCTGTTTCAAAGCCAAAGAGCCAGCACTGTCTGCTTCTGCAGACGTTTCCGTGGTCATGTGGTAGGCATGACTAGACGCTGGAGCGAACGGAATGCTGTTTACCTTCGCACCGAAGTGGTCTCTATTTAACTACTTGCAATTTCTTGCTTTCGAACTGCTAGGTTGGTAAGAGCAATCACTAAAACTAAGATGCACATACCCGTATATACTCGAGTATAAGCCAAGGTACCTAATTTTGACCTGAAAACCCAGGAAAATAGATTGACCCGAGTATAAGCTGAGAGAGGGAAATGCAGCAGCTGCTAGTGAATTTCAATAATCAAAATACATGAAATATGGTAAAATTAATTAAATTGCTGGCACGTCTCAATCCAGCACGGTCTTGGGATCCTTGTGGACAATACTCGAGTATAAGCTGTGTCCCCTTTTGGGGGCTCATTTTGGGGCTAAAAAACTCAGCTTATACTCGAATATATACGTTACTGTGTGCCATTCAGCACCAACTAATAGCAACCTAACAGGTATGTGAGATATTTAATAGCAATTACACTGATATACCACTCCATAGCGCTTCATGCACTCTCTGGGTGGTTCATGTTAATTAGCATTTTGCTCCCAACATGCTTGGTACTCATTTTACCAATGTCGGAAGGATGGAAGGTTGAGTCAACCATGATCCCCGTCAGGATCAAACTCACAATGTTTTGGCTGCAGTACAGCAGTTTAACTACTGCACCACCAGAGCTATTTAAGGATGGGTTTTAACAGTTACACCTCTCCCAAAATGTATTTCCTTGGCTGCAAAAGTTCTCTATAAGACAAACCAAGTGTCTAACTCAGTAGCTAAAATCCAGTAGTGTAACTTATGCCGTGTACAGTTAGTTACCTAAGGTTTAATTTTAAAAAGTTAAAACTGATATTCAGTAAAAACAATACATGAAACGTCTCATAAGCCACATGTCTATGATATATATTTAGTTCCACGGGTTGCAAAATAGTTTACACTAGCATACCAATGCAAGATATCTGGCCACAGGATAGAATTGTGGGATCCAGGTTAGGCAAATCATGTAATTTATTATTGTATTAAACTGATGGCAATTTCTAGTAGCATTATCTTGAATACTCAGACCCTGACAAGAAACTCACCTCTGTAGCTGTCTCACAAGCTGGTTCAAAGCTTCCTGAAGTGGTGTCTGTTCCACTTCTAGGGGAAAAATGTGGAAAGAATGATCCAATATGTATTAAAAGAAAAATACCCAAGTCTTTGTTCACTGAACAATGTTACTATTTCATATCAAATACAGTACTGATATAGCATTTATAACCAGGGGCTGCAGTGGCTCAGTGGTTAAGAAGCTCGCCTTGTTAGCTGGAAGGCCAGCAAGTCGGTAGTTCAAGATCTGGGTACTGCATGATGGATTGAGCACCCATCTCTGTCTCAGCTCTTGGCGACATGAAAGGAGCCTCATTTGGGTGTTCCCTGAGCAGAGTTTCTTCCACAAAAATCCTTTCAGCCCAGAATAATTTCTTACACCAAATTATTATTATAGCATTTATAAGCAATGTAATAGACTCCTTAAGGGTCTTACCTTTAATTTCAGCAATGCTTTTCCAATAACTGAATTTATTCTGTGATTAATTAACAAAATATCAGGGCCTTTACCTAAGTCTAGGAAAAGGTTTTTTAAAAAAAGGATGCATGGCTCATTCCTTTCATTTTGCTGCTCTGTAATTTGCTTCTCATTCACCGCTATAAGAACAAAGCCTTGGGTGGTTTAGCTGAGATTTCTCAGCAAAGTATCCTCTTGCAATCTGGTGGTTCAGAAATTGACCAGTGCTTTGAGGCTATGTCAAGCCACTGTTGAAGTTTGGGTGAACGGGAGTAACCAGCCACTTATCAACAACTTAAACCTACTGTAATCAAACTTTAGGGATTTTCCGTTTTTAGTCAATTACACCTCAATGAAGGAGAAAGCAAAGCATTATTCAAGCAGGCATTTTGAGAGCGGCTTTTTGACTAAAAGGAGAATTCCAACTTTAAAATCATGCATTTGCAGGGATCTCACACTACCTTTACTACAATGTAAAAAAGAGCAGAACAAATAATGTAACAACTTATAAAGCAACACTAGCAAATTTGTTTGTTTATTACCTTCCTGTTTTGCCAAACTGCTCAGTGGCTTTTCAATTGATATTTCCATTTTCATAGGCGGTTGATATTTCAGCTCTCTCTCCCCGTCACTTTCACCACGGTCCCTATCTCGTTTCTTTTTATCTTCCTAAGGACACAAAACAATAAGCAATATTCTTCCATGGACCACCTGCAGTAGTGACTAAAAATTAGTTAAGCATTAAAGATGTATGTATATCTTGTCAAAAGCCCCAGTGGCGAGGTAGTTAAACTGCTGTACTGCAGCCAAAATGTTGTGAGTTTGATCCTGATGGGGATTAAGGTAGACTCAGCCTTCCATCCATCCGAGGTCAAGAAAATGAGTACCTAGCGTGTTGGGGGCAAAACGCTAATCACCTGTAAACCACCCAGAAAGTGCACTAAACTAAGTGCTATGGGGTGATATATAAGTGCAATTGCTAATTGCTATCTTTGCAAATTATCTTTTATGTGTTGTCTCCACCTACTGGAAGATGCACTAATTTAGGACAATACAGTGGTACCCCGGTTAACGAATGCACCAGTTAACACTAAAACCAGATAATGGCGGGGAATTTGAGGAATACTTTTGTACTGCACAATGCTAAGTTAACTCACAAAGTCTGTGGGCTTTGGGGCAGAGATCTCCGGAAGCCCACTTGCTGGGGGGGGCGGGCGCTCTGTAGACCCAAGGGTCTGATCCCCTGGTTAAGGGAACCGGGCATTGAACGCTCGCCTCCCTTCCCCAAAAGGAAGCCAGCATTGGAACGCTCTGATTGCTGACTTCCTTTGTGGGAAGGGAGTCCGCCTTCCCCCAAAAGAAATGGGCGATTGGAGCGCCGGTTTCCTTTGGGGGAATGCACATGTGTCCACTCTCCCCCAAAGGAAACTGGCAATCAGAGCGTTGGAGCCTGTGGCACCAAATCATCCAGCTCCCAATGCCTTCACTGCTCCCGGAAGTAAAATGTGCACATCGTGCTCACACATAACGTGTTTATACATGCACATAATGCTGCCGTAAATGACCCTTGGCTGTCATTTGCATGAGCAAACTATGCACCCACACATGTGCATTTTACTTCTGCTTCTGGAGGAATCACGTGCCTGGCCCGCAGCCCAAAAAGTTTGGGAAGCCTTGTTTTAAGTTGTGCAAGCTTTCTCTCCCTAATTTTGCTAGTTCCCACCTACTACTGCAATCCTTCACGTCAAACCTCTTACACATATCTTTCCTGGCAAGCATGGGCAAGTCAAAGTGCAAATGGTTGTACAGTGGACCCTCAATTAACGATGCGTTTGAATAGTGTCATTTCCACTTAACGACGCGTCGTCACTTGCCACGTGACTATCCACACAACAACGAAAAACCGTCATTGTGCAGATTAACTTTTTTAAATGTCGTTGTGCAGATAGTTTTTTGCCACTAGATGGCGCAGCTGCTATTGAAAACCGCACGACGACGTTTCCCCTATAGCGATGCTACTTGTCGTTATGTGAGGGTCTAGTGTAAATTTAAAAGCAAATGAGATAGTTATCACAAAATCTACCTTTACTTTTCTCTTTCTCTTCTCTTTTTCCTCTCCAGGAGTTTCCTTTTCAGCTTTTTTCCTTTTCTTCCTTTTCTTGTCTTTGTGTTTTTCATAGTCTTCATATTGGGATGGATCGTGTAGTGAGCTCTGAGTGGAAAGTTCTGCGATTTCATTCCCTCCCACTTTCAAAACGAGCTTTAAGGGCTTTTCCACATATTCTGAAGTAGCACATGGAATATGAAACCAGGTTAAGACTTAGCCGTAACATGTAACACATCCCCCACCCCCCCAAAAAAACAACTTTAAAGCACTCCAGTCACTTCAGTTTGTAGTACCAAGCTATGGAAATTGTGGCCTTGAAGATGTTAGCCTATCATCCTTCATCACCACCAGTGCTGGTTAGGGCTGATGGAAACCGACACCCAACAACATTTGAACAGTCAAACATTTCCCCAGCCTCATTCTACAAATATTTAACAGAACACATGATAACGTTAGTTAGTTCAGAAGGCAGATAGAAGGCAGATCTAAGACTTAACTGACTGCCATTTAAAAAGTACTTATAGTACAGTGGAACATCATACAACAATCGCCCCGTATAGCAAAGAAAGCGCATAACAAGTAGGCTTTTTTTGGGGGGGGGGATGGCGTCCCACATAACAATTTTTCCTATGGGGAAAAATATGTACAACAATTTTTCAATGGGAAAAAACACTTAGTGAAAAAAATCATTGTACGATGCATCCCATAGGGAAAATCGCTATACTATGCATCGTATAGCAATTGTTTCGTACAACGAGCCCTGTGGAATGGATTAAAATCATTGTATGAGGTACCTCTGTATTTCCATTTAGCTGTTAAAATCTGTACTCTAAACCTATGGAGGCACACCCATCTACAGTATAGTATATACATCTGTGTATCTATATACAGTAGTTCATTCTTCATTTTTGAACACCATCATCGTTGGATTCAGCATTTAATTAAAAAGGAGTATTAATGGCTAAGTAGGGCGTTAAAAGCATAAAACAGGGGCAAATTCTTTGACTTGGGTCTTGTTGGGCTGCCAAGATGTTACATCCCTGCTTTTTAATTTCTCTCTTCTTGTTTCAAATTCTTTACCTCAGGGGTTCCCAACCTATGATCTGCGGGCCACATCCAGCCAGCGACACCATTTCATGTCGTTCCTCCACCCCTCCGAGGGCATTTGAGAAACAAAATGGCTACCTCCTTTGAAGCTGTTGGGACAAAATGGCCACTCCAATCGTGCAGGCAGGGCCAAATGGCCATCTGGCCCTTGAAGCTGACTGAGAGAGCGTGATCAGGCCCCCGGCTTGAAAAAGTTGGGAATCCCTGCTTTACCTTCCTTGTTTGATGGCATTTCACTAGAGATTTCATTCCATTGTAACACAACGGGAGAGTCCATTATATACAGGTGAAACTCGGAAAATTAGAATATAGTGCAAAAGTGCATTCATTTCACTTAAAAGGTGAAATGAATATATGAGATAGACTCACTACATGCAAAGCGAGAGATGTCATGCCTTAATTTGTTATAATTATGATGATAATTGGTGCAGTCGTAGTCTTAACACGATGCCTTGATCCCATGCGTCATATTTAGTTTTTGAAATAATTCATTAAAAAATGATGCAACTATCTATGGAGTCCGTTAATGCTTAACATTTATTGCCCGATGATCAATTTCAGCAATTCTGTATTTTGGGATGCAACAATTTAACAAATTAACCCAGAGGTTTAGTGCACTGATGCTACTGTAAACATTTCCAAGCACTAGAGCTGCAACCTGTTACATACTCTCCTTTTTTCCTCACCCACTTGTATACAAAGAAGCAAGTGTATAAGAAGGAAGTTTTATCACTTTGTTCCAGTATGCTACTTTTGTTGTTCTTCCTTTTTCTGCCGTATCTGAATCCGAATATTGGTGATTATCTTGGCAATCAGCCACGAAGACTGTCCTGAGAATACACAGGTGAAACTCGAAAAATTAGAAGATCGTGCAAATGTCCATTCATTTCACTTAAAAGGTGTGACAAACATATGAGATAGACTCACTACATGCAAAGCGAGATGTCATGCCTTAATTCGTTATAATTGTGATGATCATGGTGTACAGTGTACATGAGATTATGTGATGACTATGGGGTACATGAGATTGGGGGTTGGGGTTTTCATAAACTGTAAGCCATAAGCATCAATATTATAATAAAGTAAGGCTTGAACTATCTCGCTTTGCATGTAGTGAGTCTATCTCATACATTCATTTCACCTTTTAAGTGGAATGAATGAACATTTGCACGATATTCTAATTTTCCAAGTTTCACCTGTATTTCTGGTTTTAACTTTTGTAAACCGTGCAGTGGAGAAAACATCCCAGGTATAGAAATCAAATCTACGTCGTATCTACGTCGTATGTAGAACTGCCAAGTTTATAATTAAAGCATCGGCTAAAAGGTAAAGGTCTCCCTTGCTCGAAAGCCAGTCGTATCCAACTCTAGGGGGTCGGTGCTCATCTCTGTTCCAAAGCCGAAGAGCCTAGCGCTGGCTGCTTCTTGCTCGAAAGCCAGTCGTATCCGACTCTAGGGTGCAGTGCTCATCTCTGTTTCCAAGCCGAAGAGCCAGCGCTGACTGCTTCTGTAGACGTTTCCGTGGGTCTTGTGGCAGGCATGACTAGACACCGGAGCGCACGGAACGCTGTTACCTTTCCCACCGAAGTGGTCCCTATTTATCTACTTGCAATTGGGTCACTCACTTACTTGGGGTTATTATTCCACCCACCTCACCTCACCTGGGGACAGGTGTAGGCAGGTGTGGGGCGGCCTCCTCTTCCTCCCCCTCCCCTTTTATTCCTCTCAGAAAACGAGGCCCCTTCGCAGTTAGGAGGCCTTGCTTCCATTTATTCGCACCTCCTTCGGCCTCAGGCGGCGCGAAAAAGGAAGTCGGCGGCCGGCCCTCACCTTCATACGGGTATTTCTCCCCGCGGTGCTTCTTGTGCTTCTTGCCCATGGCTCCTCGGCCTACCTCTCTAGTCTCCCTCTTCTCGCGCCCCCTCCCTCCTCTCGATTTTTCTCGCGAGAGTACAGCGCGGGAGGAGATTGGAACATAGAGCTTGGAACATAGAGCTTGGAACATTAAAGAACAACGACTTTTGTTGTACCGCGACCAACTTCCGGGTTCCCTTAGGAGCCTCGAGTGGAAGATGATGACCCCGTGTGGAAATGAAAGGATGAAGAAACCGCAGATATTGGGGTGTGGGGGAATTTATTTATTTATTGCAATCACTTTGCATTGGAAAGTTGCTGCTTTGGGCCCACCCTTGAGACCCATAATCTCCCAACCAAGGTTAACAGAAGCAGAAGCGTCTAAAGGATTCTGGGATTTGTAGTAAAAAAAAGGGTAATTTTCCTTCTTCGGCCCTAAACCCATCTAACTAATTCAGGCTCATTTGCCTCTGTTAATGAGTCATCTTTAGAATCGCCCATCAAAAATTGGTTGTGTCACTCTTTAATTTCTATCTCTAGGTATCCAAAGGGGAGGGGGGGGAAGGAGCCGCAACGTTCCATCGGTTCGGTACCACCGATAAGGGATCCGAGGGAAAGAGCGGTGCCGGCCGGCCGGCCGGATGGGGACAAATGGAATGGCGCCATCTAGCGGCTCCAAGGCGCCACTCTCGCCCTGAGATTTCCCCCACACCCTCTCCATTGAAAGGCACACCTGCCTAAATATCGTATTACAGTATCAGTAATTTTTATTTTTTAATTTTTATTTCATGTGGCCCACCTCCCCCACACCAGGAAGTGCCATGTGGTGGAGGAAGGGCAAAATGGCCGTCCGGCTCACAAAGCTGCCTGAGAGCGTGTGACCCCGGCTTAAAAAGGTTGAGAACTCCTGCCTTACATGATGCACACATGTGTACCAAGTGAGGCAGGTCTAGTTCCCATTGCAGCTGGTGCCAGGATGCACATTATAAAATACTGCCTAAAGCATTTATTTATTTATTATATTTATGCCCCACCCATCTAGGAGATTTTCCTACTCTGGGCGTCTAACAGCACAAACTCACGCAATAAAAAGAATCACATTTTGCCAAGGAAACGTCTGCAGAAGCAGACAGCGCTGGCTCTTTGGCTTAGAAACAAAGATGAGCACTGCACCCTAGAGTCAGATACGACTGGCTTTCGAGCAAGGGAAACCTTTACCTTTATATGTATATATATATGTAAAATGTGTGATTGTTTTTATTGTGTGAGTTTGTGCTGTTAGACTATACACACGCGCGCACACACACACACACACACACACACACACACACACACACACACACACACATACATACATACATACATACATACATACATACATACATACATACATACATACATACATACATACAGTGGAACCTCATACAACAATCACCTCTTATAGCAACAAAAGTGCATAACAATTAGGTTTTTTTTGGGTGGGGTGGGGGATGGCGTCCCGCATAACAATTTTCCCTATGGGAAAAATCGTACAACAGTTTTTCAATGGGCAAAACCACTTAGCAAAAATACCGGTAAATAAATTGTTGTACAATGCATCCCATAGGGAAAATCACTATACGATGAATGCATCGTATAGCAGTTGTTTCATACAACAAAGAGCCCCATGGAACGGATTAAAATAGTTGTATGAGGTACCGCTATATATATATAAAAATACCAGAGTAAAATAAAATAAGTAAAATAAAATAGCTGGTGTCTGACGGCACAGAGGATCAACTAGCTGGCTAATTTATTGCTAAAGGGACCATACTATACTACTCACACTATGCATTATGCATTATGATTGGACTACTACATCATGTCGTAGCGTATCAGAATAGCGCTTTATCAAGTCCTGTACACATTTGGTTATGAACACAGAAAAAGAAGAAGCCTAAACATTGTGCATAAAGGCTTGGACCGGAGATGGAAATTGTGTATCTCTAGATTTTGACAAGCTATAATCGCCATGAACCATAAGTGGTCTGGTGACGACCACTGAGCTTGGCAGATTTCCAAAATTATTTGGAGAGATATCCATATCCCACCCCAAACATGTGAAATACCATCCTCTGATGAATGACCTTTTCAGTTCATCTTTCCTGCAAAAATGCCTCGAGGTCCAGCTTTGGAGGAAAGGTGGAATATAAATCAAAATGAGGAAGGGAAGAAAGAAAGAAAGTACGATAGAAAGTTAACTAATGTTATCGAGGTAGATGTCAGAAATGTTAAAGTACCTATCCAAACAGAAATGTTGCTTTTTCAAAGTATTGACGGACTCTCAAACTACACAAAATACGAATTTACTGTAGCAGGAATCTATACATTTTTAATATCAATGGTTTGACAGCTAACATAGGCCTCTTATCTGTGTGTCAACGCTAGGGAAGTTTGAGCTTAAAGTCCTGGCTTTCATTGCGTAAAGACACAACAAGACCAGATGCACTCAAATGCTACAGTACATTTTCTTGCTGTTATTCTTCTTCCCTCTCCTCATTTCAAACTTCACTTTACAGGAGAGATGGCTATGATCACAACCTTGATTTGTTGTGTAGAACAAGTGTTTATTGATCTATGCAGGACTTGTAATGAGCACCGGCACACCTCTTGGAAGCAAAAAGAGTTTCAAGGTACAGAGGTTTCTAACACATCTGGGGGAAGGCCTGTTTTGTAGAAAGATGCAATGCGCATTTGACGAAGTTTACTCTTGACTATGAAAGCTTTTTTCCCTGCAATGGCTGTGCTCACTCATGCTATGCTGTGTATTTGGGAGGCAGTGAAGATGAACAGTTCTACACTTAAAGGCATGCTTGACGTTCCTACCTGTGTGGCAGAACAGGTGAGCTAATGTCCTAGCCTAGAAGGATGAAGTGGCTCTGTTCCGTAATCTAGGGATATTACGACCTGGCAGAATACATTTGACGGCAGTTGTGTGCATCCTGAATTAGGTGGCTCACCATATCATACCTGTCAACCGCGGCGCCGGCCAATCCGGGACCTGCGCAGAACGGTTCTGTGCAGGTCGCCTCTGCATGCGTAGAAGGGTTTTACGCTTGCGTAGCCCCCTTCTATGCATGCGTAGCCTTCTACGCATGCGTAGAAGGGTTCTACGCAAGCGTAAAACCCTTCTACGCATGCATAGAAGGTGACCTGTGCAGAAGGGCTGCGCAGTACCTCCTTTCCCCCGCTGCCAAATTCCGGAGTTTCGGTAGCGCGGGGCGGGAAATGGCGCAAATCGGTGCGGAAAACCGGGAAATCCTGGCCAACCCAGGAAGGTTGACAGGTATGCACCATATCCTTTGGCCAAGTACAGTGAAACCTCATACAACAATCACCCCGTATAGCAACGAAATCGCATAACAATTAGGTTTTTGGGGGAAATGGTGTTCTGCATAACAATTTTCCCTATGGGAAAAAAATTCATACAACAATTTTTCAATGGGAAAAACCACTTAGTAAAAAAACCCGTTGTACGATGCATCCCATAGGGAAAATTGCTATATGATGCATGCATCATTTAGCAATTGTTTTATACAACAAACGAGCCCCGTGGAATGGATTTAAATCGTATTATGAGGTACCACTGTATTTTCATTTTGAAAGCATTTGTGCAAGTGGAGGTGGGTGAGAAAAATCTGTCCCTCCCTTGACTACTTACCAAGGGGAGAAAGGTGGGAATAGTGGAGAGATTATGAGGGGTAGAAATAAAAGGGACTGGCAGAAAGAAAAGAGAAAGAATGGAGTGGTTGGTAGAAACAGAAAATGAGAGAAAAACAGAGAGACCAAAAGTTCGAGGGGGGGAGAGAAACAGAAGGAATGGTAAGAAAGAAAGAAAGAAAGAAAGAAAGAAAGAAAGAAAGAAAGAAAGAAAGAAAGAAAGAAAGAAAGAAAGAGGACGTAGAACCAAAGGTCATCACATCCACTTTTGGTTCTGTCAACACTCACTGTTGGTTTCATCCTATGCACCAATAAACACATGTATCCCCATGGGACATTTTTCTTCTTCTTCTGCTGTATCCAATTCTGAATATTGGCAATCATCATGGTGATTAAACATGAAGATTGTCCTGAGAATATACTGCAATGGCCTTCCACATTGTGGCATGACCTCCGTACCACTGATCCAGTTCCATGAGTCACTTTCTGGTCCTGAATGCTTTTGGCACACAAAGTTCTACTCAGCCCCAGGCCAGGATGGATGAAGCTGCTGCCCTCCATCAAGATAGACTCAAATGGGATTTAATCTACTTTGGGACCATCACCCTTCCCTGTGGATTTCAGCACCCAAGGCCGTTAGTCCTCAGGGTTGTCTGGTTAGTTAACCGCCCCCTGATAGTTGCCATTGAGTCACTGGCAGTAGGGTCTACTCTATTACCATGGCAGGATAACCTGGCCAGATCCTGCGCACCAATAAACAGATTATTTTTGAGGTTAGTGTTTTTCTCTTGCAATTTTCATATTGACTATTTATTTGCTAGTGGATATTTTTAGAGGTCATTTCCCATCAACTAAGCAGTCTCTACATAGCTCACAGGATGCCGAAATGATTTTCCAAACCATCCATTCAGAAGGAATCCCTGACAATGTGCATTTTAAATCAGCGACATCTGTCAAATAGCATTAAATCAGCCCAACAAAAGAACAACAGCTTTGTGTTCCCATTGCTGATTTTTTTTTTGTATATTTGAGAGGAACAACTTTGTTTTCTCTTCTTCCTACGCTTTCCCCCTTGTTCATTGTTAGCATTTTAGGTGTTATATACTTTGGAGTCTAAAATCCCATTTGCAAACAAATGGCGAGTCATTAGGCATGAAGAAATGGAGATTATTATGTGTGCTGGGTGTAATGTAATCCTGCTAACTTGCGTCATGGCGAAGCATACCCAGCACACACACAATGCGTGTCTTTCCAATCGTGCATTTCACACAACCACGGAAACCATGCTATAAGTTTGGGTTGGCATCATTAGTAAATGCTTGGCTGTTGTTTTGAACTGAGAACCCTGGGGCGAAAATGAATGCTACAGGACCTTGGAGAGCTCCCTGTGAACAATTCGCTCCAGGAATGGGCCGAATCAAACACGACAGTTAGCAAGACATTAGACCTTTTGTGTCCCGATCAAACCCTGGACTGCAAAAATGAATCCACTTTCTTGGCTTGGTCGTTGGCCAACCTTAAGTCCTCATTGGTGGATGTTTCTGTCAGTAATCGGCAGACCAGTAAATGAGCCAGATTCTGTATCTCTCCACATTCACACCGTGCATTGTTGTCCACCAGCACCCCCCACTTGAGTATGTTGGTCATGCATTTAGGGACTCCGACCTTCAGCTCATCCAGCCATTCAGAGTCCTCCAAGTGACATGGGGTGATTGAGTTCCTCAACCATATCCTTCTTTAATGTTATCTCTTGTCCAGGGAGCTCCATCCTCTATGTTCTAATCCTGCGTACCCTCAAGAATGTTTGTTCTTTCCATAAATCTCTCCCTGGATCTGAGTTGGCAAATTTGAGGCACATATCCATTCAGAAGATGTCGAGGGATGGAGCGATGCCAACCAGAGGATATATTTTCTCAACTGGTGTAGGTTAGATGGGGACAATTTGCTTTAAAACATGATTGCTTATTCCAGAGTTCCAAGTGGCAGGAAAACTAGTGAGCAACCACCGGACTTTTGTGGCCAGGTCAACTCACTGTTGTGCTTTGGAGACCCCCCATTACAAATGTCTAATTTAGGCTCAATACTATATATGGGTGCACGACCTCAAGAATGTCAAAATTTGCCTGTTTTCTACACAAAACTCAGCCTTGCTAAGTTCAGTTTCCATAGCTCAATTTGTCGATTAGAGATGTCGTGAAAGAGGGGAGTGGGTCATTATGAGAGTCATTGCAGGATTCCTGATAGTGAAGTCCACAAACAATACTTCTAAGCTTGGCCATGTCAAAACACAATAACAAAACATGTTGGGAGGAAAAAAAAACCTGTTGACTCTAAGAAAATGGATTTTATGACTGGTCAAAAATTTGCAGGTGAGTGTCAAAATTGCATTGTGGATTCAGGAGATTCTTGGTTTTAATTTAATTTAAATTATTTTAAGGAAGCCAGCGTTCTCAATGTATCACTTCTCCCTCTTTCATATTTCTTTAGATGATGGCAGCATCCACTTGGGGGTGTAATATGCCCAGAAAAATTGACTTGACGGGTTCTGCTTTGCAACACTAATGAAATGTGGATTTCTATTTCAGATAACGTAACTTGCTGGATTATTTATTAACACTGGAACTTGTTAAGAGCGCGGCTAAGCTGCTGGACTATTAAAGTCGGAAGAAACATTCTTTCAAGTAGTTGTTTTTCAGAGATCCTCCATAGCCTTTTGCTTCTGAGTTTGCTGAAAGATAAGGTGCTGCAAAAGTTGATAATCCATTTTCTTTACCATAAAACATTTTGTTGGGAAAATGTTGAGGAAACGAAATTTCACTTTTTTAAAAAGCACAGAGATACAACCAGTGGAAGGGAGGGTCTCCGCCCCCCCCTTCGTTGACTATTGCTAGCCTGCTTGGATGGAAGAGTTGGTAAGCTATCCTCAAAGGTGGGAAAGTCATGCGACATCAGGACAAACCGAAAAGGTAAAGGTCTCCCTTGCTCGAAAGCCAATTGTGTCTGACTCTAATGGAAGGCCACTGCATTATATTGTTCCCAGGACAATCTTCATGATGATAGCCAATATTCAGAATCAGATATGGCACAAGAAGGAGGAAAAAAAGAAGTCATAGGCTACCAGTAAAATGTAATGTAATTTTAAATTAGCCCTCCTGGTGCAGGAGTTAAACTGCTGTACTGCATCCAAAATGTTTTGAGCTCAAACTTGATGAGGATCCAGGTGTGCTGACCTACCTGAGTGGGCATGGTCGCCGCACGGCAGCGCAACACAGAGAGTCTATTCGAGGAGAGTCCAGTTATCAAAGTCCAAAATGCAAGCCGAGGTCTGTTTACCGGTAGTCCAAGCAAGCATGTAATCTAAAGGGTGGCCAGGGGTGTCATCAGGGTTGGGGTGAAGTCAGGGTCATGGCAGGCAGGTCAGGGTCTAGGCAGGTCATCTGAAGTCAAGCAGGGTGTTGGTCTTTGCACTAAAGAATTGTACTGATGCTGGAAGACTGCAATAAGCTTGCTTATAATCCTCCCAGCTAATCGGTATCAGCTGGGAGCCTTCTTTGGTGCTTTGCTCTAGCCTGCCTGCGTCTCAGGTGTAGCTCCTTTCTGGTCCTCTCCATGACTGAGGGCTGATCACTGTCAGAGCCAGACCCCTGATTTGACAGGTCAGCTGCCGGGGGAAACAGACCTTGGTCAGGCGCAGGCCGAGATCCCTGCCTCAAGACATGCTCAGGCTCTGGTGCAGGGAGAACTGGGCTGGGCATAGGGAATGTCTCAAAGTCTGACAAGGACTGGATCACAACACCAGGTGGACTCAGCCTCTGACATCCTCCTGAGGTTAGTAAAATGAGGACCCGGCATGTTGGGGGCAATAATGCTAATGACCCTTTGAACCACCCAGAGAGTGCACTAAGAGCTTATAAGTGTAAATGCTATTGAAAAAAAATATAGAATTACTAACAGCAATGGTTAAGAATGGTTCCCTCTCTCGGGATGCCTGTCATTTGGCCCAAGAGAAAAGGCAATTTGCCCAGAATTTTTGTTTTGTTTTGCCAAAGCTTTACTTGTATAGCTTTATATTTCAGAGGTATTGGGGAGGGGAGGATCGTGGGGGAGGCCCCATTCTCCATCGGCGTTACCCTCCTAACAATCTCCGAGCTTAGTTGTGTTGATTTGTAGAGTGTTGGAAGAGCAGTTCAAGAGCAAGCGAGGGCAGAAAGAGGCGGTTTTGCTAGTGACATCGAGATCAGAAGAGAGCGAGAAATGAAAGCAAGAAGGAGAGTGAGGAGGAGAAAGAGAAATCTTCTTCAGCACTTGGTCATAATGATATCAACTCCACACTGAATATCTCCCCACCTCCCACCCCATCTTTGACACTGAAAGCAAAAGAACATCCCACCCCCCTTCCTGGTTAGACTAGAACTCTTGTTTTCTCTGGGGCAGAAACATCTTCAGATTCAGAACTTAAAGGTAAAGGTTTTCCCTGGCTCGAAAGCCAGTCGTATCTGACTCTAGGGTTCAGTGTTCATCTCTGTTTCAAAGCCAAAGAGCCAGCGCTGTCTGATTGGACGGACATAAAATGTTACGTTCTCCATGACCATAGGGCAGGCCAGGAAAACATCCTTATTTGTTTGTTTATTTGTTTGCAAGCATTTCCATACCACATTTATTTTTTAAAAATAAAATAACACTCAGAGAGGCTCAAAAAAAAAAAAAAAGGACAGGGAGGGGCAACCACAAAAGAATAAGTACATAAAATGTTATGTTCTCCATAATCATGGGACAGGCAATGAAAACATACTTTATTTATTTATTTATTTATTTATTTATTTATTTATTTATTTATTTATTTATTTATTTATTTATTTGCAAGCATTTTCATGCTACATTTATTTTAAAAATAAAATAAGAGACAGAGAGGGTCACAAATAAAAGATACAAAGATGATGCTGCTGCAGCTGCTGCTGCTGCTGCTGCTGCTGCTGCTGCTGCTGCTGCTGCTGCTGCTGCTGCTAATAATAATAATAATAATAATAATAATAATAATAATAATAATAATAATAATAATAATAATAATAATAATAATAATAATAATAATAATAATAATAATAATAATAATAATAATAATAATAATAATAATAATAATAATACATAAAACTTTATGTTCTTCATGATAATGGGGCAGGCCATGAAAACATCCTTTATTTATTTATTTATTTTAAATAAAATAAAATTCAGAGAGCCTCACAAAAAGAGATACAAAGTAAAAGGTATACTCCAAGTCCATTAAAGCAAGTCATTAAAAAACAAAGGTAGCATGTTGTGATAACAATGATGCTAAGGCAGCAAGAAGATTCCCAGGTGAACACACGGAAAAATTGTCAGCTGATGGCCAAAATATCTGATGCAGGGTCTCCACCAAATCTCCAGGGGAAGTCTGTTTTATATAATAACATGTCACAAAGGCCTCCTTTATTATCTTTCGCTGCATGCATTTTGTAATTTTGTAGAAAAGCACATGTTTCTTGTGGATATCTGAAACCATGGAAAAGAGCAAACCTCATATTTAAGCATGGATGCTGTTGTTGTAGTTCAGTTGCACAGTCAACTCCAACCCTTTGCAACCCCATGGACCACAGCACACCAGGCTCCTCTGTCATAAGCATGGATACCTGGTCATAGAAATATATTTGTGAGTGTGGCTCACAAATGCCTCTGTCATGCAACACATATGCTAACAAAATAGCTGCCATAAAAACACCATCTCTCAACATAACATTATAAACAGTGGCCTCTAGTGGCCACCTCTGGTCATGCACCATAGAAATACATATAGTGTGTGTGTGTGTGTGTGTGTGTGTGTGTGTGTGTGTGTGTGTGTGTGTGTGTGTAACTTTTTCACTGTTTGCACATTTCTGTGACCTCAGTTGGCCATTAAGGTTGGCAAAATGGATGCAGTTCTGTAAGAAAGGGAAATGGTTAGAACTCAAGAGGAATGTTGGTGGAACTGCTACCAGCCGTTGCAGTCAGTGGTAGTAGCGCCACCCTGTTATACAAGAAATAAAATGCTTAGTTGCAAGTAAATCTCACTGAAAACCCAAGCTCATCTCCTCCATAGTATTTCTGTACAAGTGTCAGAACTATAGTATCTCCTTTTCTTCTTATTACCATACCGCAGACTGCTAGCAAAAGACTGACTGTATCAATAATATGTAAATCCGTCTTTTTAGTATTTTCTCTCTCCCTGGTAGTGTTCAACATCACCCAGGCAGAAACAACAAACGTATTTAATATAGTCCTAGATCTGAGCATCGTCCTCTTTTGTGGGGGGATTTTTTTTCTTCCTTCTTCTTTATGTTTTTTTTTAAATTAAAAAAAATTCTGCATCACTCAGTCATGAGGAAAAACGATCTCATGTAAGATATTTATGTCTTTGCTTATTAAAATGAGACAATCGCAATTAGACATACGGGTGACGGCGTCTAATCTTTGAAACTGTTGAACGGTTGGATAGAATAGCCTATACCTGTCCCCCGTTTCTAGCATACTGCTCACATCTGTGTCTGTGTGTGCGCACGTGTGCGCGCGTGCGTGCATGCATGCATGCGCATGTGTGTGTGCGCGCATGCACGTGCTTGTGTGTACAGCAGCTTAATCGGTTAAAAGCAGATTCTGTAAATAGTGACGTGCCGTTCCTCCGTGCAAAAGCTTTAGACATTCCAAATGAAGTGTTTAATTATATAATTACCAAAGAGACCACCTTGGGTTAAGTTCATTAGTTTTTTACTGGCTTGTGGTTTTTTTTTAAAAAAATATCTCCAAGGGCTCTTTTGAGCGACTCTTTTGCTTCTGGTATAATAGAAACCTGGAGAAGCAGATTGCTCCGATCAGAAGCAAACTGCCCTCCTCCAAAAATGTATATTCATTTCTCCCCCAATTGCCTAGGTGTTCCGACCACTTTTTCGAGGGTGACACATGAAAGATGACATTTTTTTTTTTAAAAAATTAAAAATTAAAAAAAAAAATCAACAAACCTGCCAGCCCGGCCATTGTGGCTTTGAAGAAACTGTTTCAATCACTTTGCGTTGTCTTTATGTCAGTTTGCCAGATGGCTTGGGTCTTTCCCCCCCCCCCCTTCCTGAGGTCCTGTACCAACGGGGCTTACAGAGCACTGTTAAAGCTTCAAAGCCTCTTTTTAATCTTCCCGAACATCACAGAGGCTGTGGAAAGTAAGTTAGGCTCCCTGAAGTCTCTCCTACAAAAGAGGCCACGCGGGCCTGGAAATGAAAGCGAGATAAAGGGAATCGCTGGAATAAGAAACAGAGGGGAAAGAGCAGTAGTTAGCCTTTCTTGTAGCCCTTTCAAAAAGAAATTCTAAGACAAATTACAGCTGTGAGGGTTTCTTCTTCTTCATCCTAAAAAGGAAACCAGGCAGAGGAGAGAGGCTGAGGAAGAATATTTTGACCCGAGGAACCCTGAACCCGCCACAAAAAAAATAAAATAAGAGGCAAGCTTAAAAACAACAACAAACCACCGCTTTTTTATTATTAAAAAGAGTAGGAAAATGTCCTTTGCATAATTACTGGCATGCACAGAAGGACAGAGAGCTACCTTACCCTAGGTGGTGTTGATAATGAGGTTGGATTTTAATTTTTGCGGATGCATATATATATATTTTAAAAGGGCCGTGGCGGCTTAGAGATACTGAGCTCGAGGACTGGAAAGTCGGCAGGTCAGCAGTTTGAGACCCGAGTGCTGTGTGACAGAGTGAGTTCCCCTCATCTTTCCCATCTCCTACCAACATAGCAGTTCGAAAGCAAGAGATTGCAAGTACCGTATATACTCGTGTATAAGTCATCCCGAATATAAGCCGAGGTACTTAATTTTGACCTGAAAACCCAGGAAAATAGATTGACCTGAGTTATAAGCCGAGGGTGGGAAATGCAGCAGCTGCTAGTGAGTTTCAATAATCAAAATACATGAAAATATGGTAAAATTAATTAAATTGTCGGCGCATCTCAATCTGGTGTGGTTTTGGGACCCTTGTGGTCATTGACCTGAGTATAAGCCGTGTCCCCTTTTGGGGGCAAAAAACCCCAGCTTATACTTGAGTATATACGGTAGACCAAGAGATACTTATTCAATGGGAAAGGTAACAGCATTCTGTAGCTCTGGCGTGTAGTCATGCCTACCGCGTGACCACAGAATTGTTTGCAGATGCAGACAGTGCTGGCCATTACCTTTCCTTCCAAAGCGGTACCTATTTATCTACTTGCGGTTTCTTGCTTTTGAACTGTTAGGTTGGCAGGAGCTGGGAAAGATGATTGGAGCTCATTCTATCACATGGCACTTGGGGCTTGAACTGCTGACCTGCTGACCTTCCGGTCATCAAGCTCAGCATCTTAACCACTAAGCCACCACAGTCCCGTTGACATAGTTAGCACGTCTTAAATGTTGAAAGACTGTGACTGTCAAAGTAAATGCTTCCACTCATTTCCCCTCTCTTTTGTATCTCAGTGAGTTGGGTTTTCTGATTGGTCATTAGAAGGTAAACACAGGCCTCATTTGCAAATCCAAGTGCCCCCATTGCTTTTCATTGTGGAAAGGAGTTGTCAGAAGAAGAATCTGCCAATAACCAAAAATTTGCTTTTGTCTTTCTTTGGCCCTGCAGTGGTTCAATGGTTAAGAAAATCACCTTGTTAGCTAGACGTTTGGCAAGCTGGCAGTTCGAGACCCGGGTATTGCATGACGGATTGAGTGCCCATCTCTGTCCCAGCTCTTGGGGACATGAAAGGAGCCTCATTTGGGCATCCCCTGAGCAGAGTTGCTCCAGCAAAAATCCTTTCAATCCAGAATACTTTCTGACACGAAACTATTATTCTCATTTTCTTCCTTTTATGAGGGTGGTCCATGTTCTGTTTGCCTCCAGATGATTCTTGCCTGATAGCCTGAGTCACAGGGAAGCGGTCCGACATTCTTCAGCCATGGATTCTGTAAATTTATTTGTTCAGCATCCTGTTTTAGTTGCTAAGCGAGAAGAAGACCACTTTGATGTAAATGCTTTTAATCTGCCGGGAGATAAAAGGGTTTCAGTCTTGTTTCTGGTGTGCCAAATCTTATAAAGTTCTCTGTGCCTTTACCAGGCAAATCTTACTAAGGAAGGCTCGCTTCATTCTGTGCTGAAGGTCATGTTGTCAAGTGGATTCGTTACCCTTCTTTCATACACTTCGGCAGCCTTTTGAACACATGCCATCTTTGCGGCTAAAGAGGAACACAAAGGTGAGATTGCTCCCTTGCATGTTGGTGGAAGAACGGCAGTTTCCGTTTGGAAAAAATATATATGGTAGTCATAGGAACAGAATAAAAGTCTGGGGACTACCGCAGGTTGATTGCACATGTCCGTTATCAGATATTTAGTAAAGAGTCTTAATTTATGGCACTTTATGAGGATGCTATTGCCCCAAGAAGTATTATTATAGATGAGTACATTATTATTATAGTTTAATACAGATACAGTGGTTAAACTGCTGTGCTGTAGCCAAAATTGGTGATATTGTGACTTTGATTCTGATGGAGCTCAAGGTTGACTCAACCTTCCATCTGTCCATGTTCGGTAGGGTGGGGGTAAAATGCTATTTACCTTGTGAACCACCCAGAGTGTTCAAAGCACTAGAGAAGAGGTTCCCAACCTAAAGCCTGTGGTGCCATTTCATGTGGTCCCTCACCCTCCAAGGGCATTCAAGAAACAAAATGGCCACCACTTTGAAGCTGTTGGGACCACAGCTGTCAAGTATCCCTTATTAGCCGGGAAAACCCCCTTATTTTACCCTCTTTCCCGTCATCCCTTATTAATTAGACTGTAAGGCCCTATTGCCACCATTGGAGGGCAGCACAGGATAAGCATAGTTGTCAAGTATCCCGTAATTGCCGGGAAATTTCCCTTATTTCCAAATCCAAACTTGACAGGTATGGTTGCGACAAAATGGCCACCCCCATTGTGCAGGAAGGGCTATATGGCTGTCTGGCCCTCAAAACTGACTGAAAGAGTGTGGCCTGGCCCCTGGTTTGAAAAGGTTGGGAACTCCTGCACTATAGAGTGGTATGTAAGTATAATTGCAATTGCTACGTTTATATGTAAATAATGGATTATACTAATGCAGATTAATACTTCATGTGAGTACAGGTATGGTAATACTGATGTTCAACTCCACAATTAGTCAGCTAATAAAAGAATTAATTAAAGCTTTCTAGAGAGTGGAGTGGCCCCCTCTTGCTTCCTGAGCAGACACGTCTTTGGAAGTGTTGGAATCAAGAGAAAGATATTTTGTGAACATCTTAAAATCTGGGCAAACTTTATTTATTTATTTGTCTGAATTTACACCCATTCCTTTTGATCCAAGCACCATTCAGGGCACCTTACAATCATATGAAACATCTAATGCAATAACAACTCTTGCCAACCTAGCTGTTTGGAAGCAAGAAATTGCAAGTAGATAAACAGGGACCACTTCAGTGGGAAGGTAACAGCCAGGGCCGGCCCTACCATAAGGCGAACGGAGCGGTCGCTCCAGGCGCCCACTCCCAGGAGGCGCCACAGTGGTAAAGCAAGTGTAAAGTTTTGCCAAGTAACTTAATTTAACCCCATATATTAGGGGTGACCAAGGGCGCGCCATAGTTGGATCTCTCTCCATCCTAAAACTTGCCTCAGGCCGGCACTGGTAACAGCCTTCTGTGTGCTCCGGTGCCTAGACATGCCAGCCACATGACCACGGAAACGTCTGCAGAAGCAGGCAGTGCTGGCTCTTTGGTTTTGAAACAGAGATGAGCACTGAACCCTAGAGTCGGATACGACTGGCTTTCGAGCAAGGGAAACCTTTACCTTTACCTTTAATACAGTAGCAATAGGATACAACAACAAAGTGATAGCATAAAAATCACCTGCATAACAAAAACACAATTTTAATCAACCCACAAAGTGACATAACACCCTAACCTCCACCTTGCCTATCAGAACCAGTGATCGTCAGTCAACAATAACCTCATAGAGACATCCTTAGGTAATGGTAAAGGTTGCCCTTGGCCTTGCTTGAACGCCAGTCGTGTCCGACTCTAGGGTTCAGTGCCGAATATAAATGGAAATTGCGCTGGGCCCGGACATGTCTCTCAAACAACAGGTGGATGATGGACAGCATCAATCACCGAGTGGTATCCAGAGGAGCAAAAAGACCCCAAACGATGGGATGACTGTTGGATCTGGCCCTTATAAGCACTAGTCCAGGACAACGATGTAACAAACAGCAACAGGTTTTATTAACAGTCAAATAGAGAAGAGCATACAAGGTGTTCCCGGATCTTGAGATGGCTATACAATCCCAGCGTATTCAGTCCCTCCGGACTCTTACCTGTTTTTGGGCAATATATGTGCTACCATGAAGTGCAGCAGTGGAGGGACCCAGGGCATAGCGCTACCCGGCTACCCGACTGGTGTGTGGGAAGTACGGATCCGGTCCGGCCCCTCCCTGGTCTACCTGTGGGTCTTATGTAGTGTCTCTCCGGCGGTAGCTCCTGGATACAAGGTAGCAACCCGCTGGGCGGACGTAACTAACCAATCATAACCGGGGATGTATGTAATTAACCAATGGAAAACAGGATCCAAAAGTGTAACCAATCATAGGGCTTGGTTTAGACCAGTGTTTCTCAACCTTTGGTTTTTGGACTTCAATTCCCAGAAGCCTAAGTCAATTTCCCAAAGGACTGATCAGCCAATGGACTGACTTAGGCTTCTGGGAATTGAAGTCCAAAACCCAAAGGTTGAGAAACACTGGTTTAGACTACTAGGCACGTCCTTTTGTAAGGGTTTCGCGCCACTTTGGGCTTCTTGCTAGAATGGCAGGAAACCACCACTTTCCCTTTGCAATAACACCTCTGCGCTACTTTGCAACTGTGCTTCAATGCACAACAATGACCCAATCGTGAAAAGTTTTGGTCAAACCTAGGGAAGAAGAGCACGGCAGCGAAACAAATGGAAAATGAATTGTGACCAGCAATCAAGGAAACCACAGAAGACCACCAATAGTCTCACTTTCTGATAATCTGGACGTCATTTACGATCTCTTTTTTACAATTCACATCTTCCCCACCCCAAGATCAATACCCACAAAAGAAACCAGCGTCTATTCACTTCCATACACCGTTCCCAAATGTAGGTCATACCTAATAACTTTCACTCCCTTGCTGTCAAAAGTTTCAAGTTGGGGGAGATTTTTTTTGGGGGGAGAGAAAGAAATGCATACAATAACTCGCCGTTGACCTTGCGCTCTTCAAAAAGGAAGTTACTTCTGAGCCACAAACATCAAAAAGAATAAATAATTGTTTTTCTTTCTTGTTGTTTTGATATGGATCTTCTGAGCTGTTAGTGGTAGGCAAGCTGCCTTTGATATGGTTTAGATGCCCTGGTGCTCGGCCTTCTATTTATGTCAGCATGTTCCTGTTCCCACACCGGGAAAATAGAATCCCTTGATTAAATTCATATTTGTTTTAATCTTTCCCCGTGTCTGATCTCAGGCTCAAAGATTCTAATGGGGGGGGGGGGGAAAAAAAAGGAAGGAATATTTCCTGCTGGGTTTAGTGCTGATGTAAGCCATTCATGTGTTTGTTCTGTTCTAACCCGATAATGTTGGGAAAGCTCAGAACCCAAAGAGCTGAAACGCCAGCCAATTGGGGAGACGTAAATGTCTCAATCTTTCACGTAGGGCATTTCCACTAATGCCACCCCCTACACAATTAACCATCTTTGTTTGGCTTTGTTTGCTGGGTTAGAAGGGACCGGGGAAATAACAGGAACCGAGATAAACAACTATTTACAAAGCATCAACAGGCCACCGCAGGGAGTTTAATTAATCTGACCCATAATATAATTTCATATTCAGGGGGACTTTTACAGGCGGCCTATGGGAGTAAAAAGAAAAGAAAACCGGTGGACGCAAGAAAACGATAAGGGAGAAAAGGCATTTTAATTGTGTTGATTCCCTTTTGGGATACTTATGCAAATGTAGACTTTTCCAGGAATAGTTTTGTGGGTCTAGGCAAACAACAGGCTATTTTGTTGGGCAGCCTGCAATAGAGTACTGTGTGCCTCTAGAACAGGAGATCTCATCCTATGGCTCAGGGGCCGGATGAAGCCCATGACACCCTTCTATGTGGCCCACCACCACCTCCTCCACACACGGAAGTGCCATGTGTGACAGGCAGGGCAAAATGACTGTCCGCCCCCCGAAGCTGTCTGAGGGAGCGTGACCCGGACCTCGAGTCGGCTTGAAAAGGTTGAGAACTCCTGCTCTAGAAGCTCGACTTGTTAGCTGGAAGGCCGGCAAGTCGGCAGTTTGAGACCCAGGTACTGCATGATGGTTTGAGTGCCCATCTCTGTCCCAACGCCTGTCTACCTAGCAGTTCGAAAGCAAGAAATTATATATTTTTAAAAATTCTACAACATGATAGAGTGGAAATCACCTGAGACAAGGTATTTTTGATGGGATGCCTGGTTAGTGTAACACTGCCAATAGGCATATTCAATTCCTATCTATCTATCTATCTATCTATCTATCTATCTATCTATCTATCTATCTATCTATCTATCTATCTATCTATCTATCTATCTGTCTGTCTGTCTGTCTGTCTGTCTGTCTGTCTGTCTATCTATCTATCTATCTATCTATCTATCTATCTATCTATCTATCTATCTATCTATCTATCTATCTATCTATCTATCTATCTATCTATCTATCTATCTATCTGCATTCCAAGAAGTCAAACATATGAGCCATTTCATATTTATATAAGAGAAACTTGGAACATGAAACATAATTGTTCATTGTTGGCTTAGATATTGGCCAAGACTCAATATAGCATTAAGTTCTCAGGCTGGGACCAGACAGATATCAAACAGTACTGGTGCAGAACCACTGCGCACTGGATCTACTCCTTCTGTTTGTGTGATACCTCTTGGTACTGAACAAAAGATAGGATATAAGGACTTCAAAGGTCACAATATGTACACCCGATCAGACCACCCCACCCCAAAGAGTGGGCTTTGTGGGGTTGGTTCTAGCTTGATGTCAGGGGGAGAGAAGCTTCTCTTGATGGTCTTAGAAGAGACACGGCCATGTTGAGGAGGGAGAAGAACTGTAATTATGAAATAAGCTTGTTTCAATGATTTCCCAGTGCTTCTCCCCCTACACAGACATTCATCCCAGAAATGAGAGTAGAAAATATAGAATAGCATGTCTCTTGACAAGCAGAACTACCTAACAGACTGAATATCACCAGGGAAAAGACTCTGTGATACAACTGATCCATGGGCCATTAATGTTTTCTGGCAGACATGTCTAACTCTTATAAGCGGGCGCATAAGCAAGTTGAGCTTATAGGTCTGCGTCTTTTAAGATGTGTGCATTGGTGGGTGGATGGGTGGGATAGAAACATTTTTGATAGCAAATAATGGGATTTATACTTGTACCTCTTAGTCACCGCTCTGAAAATATATCTTTGCAAGTGGAGAAATGCTGAGCTATATGGAATTTAATCGGATGACGCCAACATAAACTATTCCCTCTTATCCCTTGTGTTAAGCTAGGGGTCACAACAGTTGGGTATTTTTTGCGACTTAGCATCCGGTAGCATCACGGGGAGAAAAAATCAGAGATTTTGCACAGAAAAAAAAGATAGGTCTTGATAGTTTCGTGTTTTGCTTTGGAAACTGGCCAGTGTCATAGATACTTGGAGTAAACAGCTCTTCATTTCAAAGGAGCTCTGTGTAATTGAGCATTTCTGGCTTGCTACCAGAAACAATGAGTGCCTACGTTGTTCAATAAATCCAGCTGGATGGGTTGGTCTTAAGCACAGGAAGCATATGTTGCATACAAAGAGCTTCACCACTAGCAGACAAGCGGGTAGATTTATGATGCACTGAAAAATAGTTCTTCTTGACTTTCTCTGTGCACCAAGGCTTTTTGAGTCCATTCTACAGTTTACATGTGCACCCACATGCTTTAATATAAAAAAATTGTTCTTAAAACTCATTGGTAAACTCTTTTCAAGCGCTTGTGTGTGTCTGTGAGTCTAATAGGTATACGCACGAAATTCTTACCGAATCTTGAAAGTTGATTTCTAAAGCCAGATCAAATGCATCTTGACATTTGCTATCTCGTCTTTAAAACATGTAACACAGATGGCAGTAGTTTCTTTCCCTGGTTGATTTACTGTCGATAAAGCGCCAACCTGCACCTGTCATCATAAACACAAGAAGACCAGATTGTGAAAGCCAGTGTCCTGGAGAGAAACACATTCCTTTAAATGTTAATCCATTGGCTTAACTTTTTTTTTGTGGGCCTTTATTCTTGAAGGGAAACGGGACCTGGCATAAATTGAATTCCTCTGCCACTATCTTTGAAAAGGGAGGGAGAATGTTTCTGATGTGATCTTCTTTCTATCCAGACCTTTATCGTAGTCTTTTAGACGGACGAGAGATCTGTAGTTAGAATATTTTGTCTGCTCGCTTGAAATCAACACGTCGGCATTGAGTCACCTACAGTGACAAAGCCTTGGATGGTAGACGTACCTGCGTAAATCCAAAGTACAGACTCGTGGTTCCAGAAGCCATTCCTTTGAGATAGAAACCCAAATCTTGAACTGTTAGAGGAAAAGCTCTTGCTGTTTTGATGAGGCCAAGGCAGAAAGCTGATCTCTTTCTATTAATAGCAGAACATCCCAGTCCAGAAACATCTTTATGCTTGCCGTTGCCTGGGGCTTTAGTCGCATGCTCCCTTTGTTTCTGCACATCAAAGACGTTTCTGTGCATGCAGTCAAGTCATTGAACTTGGTTCTACTCTAAGGTCCTCAGTTAGAATTTGCCAAGGTGTTGATGCTCAGCCTTACATAGTTTGGCCATCCTAGATTTTCCTTTCCAAATCCTGATGTATTTTTGTCTTGATCATCTCACACTAGAGATTTGTAGAGTTCAGCCGAACCTCGAGATACGAAATTAATTCATTCCTCGGGGGTTTTCGTATCCTGAAAAAATGCGTACAGTATCTCGAAACACAAAGAAAAAGACATTGCATTACCAGAGGTGGCCACTAGAGGCTACTGTATACTTTTTCATATCTAAAAAATAATTCCATTAAAAATTTGTATTTCGAAATTTCCACCGATATTTCTTTTTGTATCGCACGTTTTTTTGTAAGTTGAGCCATTTGTGTGTCAAGGTTTGACTGTACAGTACTTGAGAAACTTCTCATTCCTGGTGATTTTCCAAGTCATGCTGTGTCATTAGCCCTCCTTACACCTGTAAGATTCCCTTCTTCTTCTTTTTCTCCTCCTCCTTGAGCCATATCCAATTTCAAATATTGGCAATCATCATGGTGATCAGCCATGGAGACTGTCCTGAGAATATAATGCAGTGGCCTTCCATTTGCCTTCTGCATCGCAGCGTGACATCCATAGTACCACCGATCCAGTTCCGCAAGTCACTTTCTGATCCTGAGCCCTTTTGGCACACAAAGTCCTCCACAGCCCCAGGCCAGGATTGATGAAGCTGCTGCTCTCTGGCAAGATGGATTCAAGTGGGATTTAATCCACTTGGGGACCATCACACTTTCCCTGTTGACTTCGCCAAGGCTGCTAAGTCCTCAGGTTTGTCAGGTTAGTTAACAGCTACCACTGCCACAATACAATTCGAAAGTTTTTGTGTCTCAATTGGCATTAAAATGATTTTGTCATGACTTGTTCATGCCTAGTGATCTTTCTGTCTGACTTTGTGGATGGTTAGCTATGGTAGGATTTGTAGTCCAGAACATCTGGAAAGATTCAAGTCGGCCCATCCCTGACCTAGGTAGACAAGACAAGAGGAAACCAGATATTAAGACAGCAGGCTAATTAACATCATCCGCCTCTCCCTTCTTCTCTTGATGGGCTGGTGTTTACAGTCTTGACCCGAGGGCTACTGGGAAGGATGCCTTGTTCTGTGCAAAACTGAAGTTAGTCTGATGATTTGAGAATTTCTTGGACAACCTTGCTTTGCTAGGAAGTCACAAGTAACTTCACAATCATGTCCGTTCTTCTAATATGAAGTTCCTTTGCATGATGCAGAGAGAAAATGTTTTGGGTACATTTGATACATCTCTGTTTCTCTGGCTTCCTCTTTGATGTTTCATTTCCTAATGAAATAATTAATCTCTGTTGGGTGATAGAGGGGCTGCGGTGGATCAGTGGTTAAGATGCTTGCCTTGTTAGCTGGAAGGCTGGCAAGTCAATAGTTTGAGACCCGGCTACTGCATAATGGATTGAGCACTCCTCTTTGTCCTAGCTCTTGGGGACATGAAAGGAGCCTCATTTGGGCATCCCCTGAGTAGAGATTCTCCAGCAAAAATCCTTTCAACCCAGAATAATTTCTGACACAAAATTATTACTATTATTATTATAGAGGTATTTTTGGTGAGAAGTCCTCACAAAAGAACCATTGATTCTACATGGTCTTCTCCTTGTTTTTTGTATTCTACCTTTTGGTAAAGGTAAAGGTCACCCTTGCTCGAAAACCAGTAGTATCCGACTATAGGATTTGGTGCTCATCTCACAGGCAAAGAGCAAGCCCTGTCTGTGTCTGCCGATGTTTCTGTGGGCCATGTGACAGACATGACCTAGTCACAGAACACTGTTAATTTCCTACCCAAGTGGTCCCTGTTTATCGACTTGCAATTTCTTGTTTTCGAACTGCTAGGTTGGCAGGAGTTGGGACAAGAGACGGGCGCTCACTCCATCTTGCAGCACTTGGGTCTCAATCTGCTGACCTGCCAACCTTCCAGTCGTCTGGTTCAGCATCTTAACCACTAAGCCACCAAGGTCCCTCTACTCTACCTTTTGGACTTAATTATTCCTGATATTTCAACCATCATATTGTAATGAGCTTGTCCTTTTGAAAGTGGAGACATATATATTTGTGTGTGTGTGTCTTTATCACAACAAAAGCTGTTTTTTTACTTCCTCAAAGGACAGCTTGCTGTACAATAGAAGACACATTGAGAATTAGGTTAGAAAGCATAAGTCTCGCATGAAAAAGAATTGACTCTTTAAGATGAAAAAAGAGAGGAAGAAATGAAGAAGTTTTGAGGATTTAGAAATCTTAGCGTTTTTTCCCCGTGCACAGTTGTGATAGTGAGGCACTGAACTGAAGATGTGAAAGATAACGGACTAATTGTGAACACGGAAGCCTGAATTAACTCGATTCATTGGGGAGGTCTTTTGATAATTCCTCACATTAGCAGGGTCTCAAACATTTTATGGTTCCCTGCTCATTTCAAAATATGTATCGGCCTTTGATCGTTTCCACGATGTTAAGGATAAATCGCAGATTAATTACTGGCGGCTTTGAGAGACTCTCTGTAGAAGTCTGGCAGTTTTCTAGAACTAGTGGTAGAATTTCTGTTTAAAGTTGATGCACATAAAACCATTTATAGTTTGGGTCATTATCATAATGTCCCTCAAAATGGAAGGATGAGAGATTTGGTCACGAGGAGGCAGGCATCTCGTGGGCTAATGCCTTCGCCAAGGGTTTGTCAACATGCCAGTTCCCAGAGAGATCTCACCTTGGTTGGTTTTAGGTTGCAGAGATAGCCCAGATGTATTGGGGAGAAGCACCACGGTGAGGATTTAAGAAGGATTCCTCTTTGTCTCAGAGTTGATCCCATGATTTTTTCTTTCTGCCTGAAAAAAAGATCACACCCACTACTTCATTGTTCACAAGGCAGCTGGTTTGTCAGCTGAGAGTTAAACTAGACTCTTACCGCATACTTAGCCGTTGTCGGCTTCAGCTGCAACTCATATCCGAGAATGCATCCCCCCCCTCCAAGCAGGAAAAATGCCACTGGCATGAATTTGTTTAAGCTTGCCATGAAGTGACCCACACCTGGTTGTTCTCCAAGCTGTTGTAAATGTGCCCACTTCCACATTTATGACATCTGTGGGTGCATTTACGCATGTATGGGAACATTTTATGGCTGACATAAATGTGTCCACTTCTGGGAGTGCCGCCGCTGGTGCAGGCCACATGAAATAGTGCTGTAGGCCAAGTCCAGCCCACAGGCCATAGGTTGGGAACCCCTGTTTTAGAGCAAGGAGGATCTTCTAGGGCAATGTTTCGAAACCATGAGCCTCCAGATGTTCTTGGACGTCAGTTCCCAGAAGCCCAATGTCAGCACACCTGCTGATCAGGGCTTCTAGGGATTGAAGTCCAAGAACATGTGGAGGCCCAAGGTTGAGAAACTCCGTCCTAGGGCAATTCATGGGACTTTGATAATAGCATTTTCCTTTCTTAACATCATTACACATAAATAGCTCCCCCGGTGGCTTAGTGGTTAAGGTGCTGAGCTGGAGACTGGAAGGTCGGGGTTCAATACATGAGAGCTGGACTTGTAGGTGTGAAAGGAGCCTCATTCAGCTCCCCCCTAAAAAGCCTTTCAACCCAGAGTAATCTCTGATACGAAATTATTATTATTACACAAACATATGGATTCCCATCTGTGTACACACACACACACAGAAAGAACATGTTTTTCATCTCTAATTAATGGATGATAATGAACTGACCACTGATAATTAATTTAAAGGGACTCTTGAGTTGTAAGTTTGTAAAACAGATGGCTCTGTTTGCTCGGACAAGACTCTGGAGACATGTGAACCCCTGTTTATCAACCCAAAATCCTGTAATTTTTTTCCAGGTATTGTGTGCCACAAGCTGATTAAAACCCTCAACCAGTGGTTCTTATTTATTTTTATGTTTTTTGAAGGGCCATTGTCCCCTTTCCAAATTATTCTCATCAGGCTTTAAATTGAATAAAGACGTACTGTCGTCAGTGTGCGGGCTATGTTCCCACTAGGCTCTTTCCCAGAGTGAAAGAGTCTTCAAGTGTGCCACAAAGGCCCTATTTATCTCACAGTGGCCCGGATAATTTGAGTGTTTGCTGAGTCAGGTCTTCTGAATTCCAAGCCCTCTTTGTTTGTTTGTTTTGCTCTGCTTGCACCCAAGGATTCAACAGGATCTGAACTCAGCAAATGTGCAGACCTCTCAGGACGTTGTCCCTCACCCGAGGCTCCTCTTCAATTAGTAATCAATAACACTGCACAACAACGATTTTGCTACTGGGAATAACACATGCGATTTGCATGATATCGAGGGCGATGATTCCAAATCCGAACTCAGAATTTGCCTGTCACGTACAGATTTTAAGTTATAGGCATGCTAGAGCTGTTCAAACGGTTGGTAATTGGGTAATGTATTTTTACATGGGAACATTCTAACAGTTGCAGCTACCACTATGCCTGCTGCCGCCTCAGCTGAATCACATCCCCTGGTGGCATGCATGTTCCAGCAGCGGCCGGGCATGTCTGGGCAAGTCAGTGAGCTTACGTCAGAAATAGATATATAAGACGTGATGGACCAAGGGATTGTCTCTAGTGCAAAACCATCTTATTGGCTAGTACAGCTAGGCCTTAGTGAGTCTGTTTTGAGCTAAAGATGAGTAGGGTTAGGGAGCTAGAGAATGTACCCAATATGTTTGCATTGAAATCTTAACTATTTTTCATTCTCCTGGAGCTGCAAATAATCACCGTTTAATGACCCTAGGTGGTCTTTGAGCATTTACTTTCTGGCCTTCTCTAAATTCAGCGAACATACATTTTCCAAGCAGCAAAAGAAGGCTCATAAACTGGCTGAGTTAATTTTATCTCTTACAAGCATTGCTAACAATAAAATGCAAGCGATCCCTAGCTAGAAATAGGAAACAGCTGCTGATTGTGCAAGGCACTGTAAGGATGGAGGCAGCTGTAAGGTTTTTTGCCCCTCCACACTTCATCTCTAAGAGATAGTGCCTTTATGACCCTGGTAGAAGTCTTTGTTATATACTCTTTAGGACCAAGACGATAGATCAGCCAAGCAATGAAGAAGAAGAAGAACGACAACGACAACGACAACACCAACACCAGGAAATTTCCCAAACAGGCGGTATAGAAATGTAATAAATAACTAAGTATAAACAAACAACAACACCATTTTTTGAAGTGGTGGCGATGCTAGACTGAGTTTCAGAACAAAGGATGAATGCACACGATTGCAAATAGATGCTGAAGATTAAACCCATTAGCAAATGTTTAATGCCAGGTGTTTGTCGTGCATCTATCTACTAACCGTTTGCAATTCAACAGGGTGAAACTTCACAACTCATCTGAATAACAACCAGAGATCTTCTGCTATTACCAGTTGTAAAAAGCAATGCTGATTGGTATACTTTTGCGAACCAACCGTTCAGTATCTCTGTACATGATGCGTATAAATTGATGCCACGAAGTCTCACTCCTATGTCTGACGAAGTAGACTTGATTTGCGGAAGCTAACATTAAAATACAGCAGTTAGTCTTTAAAGTGCCACAATGGTGTTTTTTTAGTCTTATGTTTTGTTTTATGCGCTTAAAACCACTAAAGACACTACTGTACATGTCGTATGATAGAATATATTGGCTTGCTGGTGGAGGGAACTATCTCCTTTCTGGCTAGCAGTGCTTCTATGTAAAGGGTGCCCTTGCTTAAAAGCCAGTCATGTCTGACTCTAGGGTTCAGTGCTCAGTTCTGTTGATAGCCAAAGAGCCAGCGCTGTCTACATTTGCAGACGTTTCCATGGACATGTGGCAGGCATGCCTCAACACCAGAGTACACAGAGCACTGTTTACCTTCCCGCCGAAGTGGTCCCTCTTTATCTCCTTGCAATTTCTTGCTTACGAATTGATAGGTTAGCAGGAGCTAGGACAGAGACTGGAGCTCACTCTGTTGTGCAATACCTGGGAATTGAACTCTGACTTTCCAGCCAGCGAGTTCAGCATCTTAACCACCTGAGCCACCGCAGTCCTTAGGGATGCTTCTAAAGGTAAAGGTAAAGGTAAAGGTTTCCCTTGCTCGAAAGCCAGTTGTATCCGACTCTAGGGTGCAGTGCTCATCTCTGTTTCTAAGCCGAAGAGCCAGCGCTGTCTGCTTCTGCAGATGTTTCCGTGATCATGTGGCAGGCATGACTAGACACCAGAGTGCACGGAACGCTGTTACCTTCCCACCGAAGTGGGAATACAGTACAGTACACCTAGTACAGTATACCTAGATGCTTCTAGGTATAGCTTTATGGTTAAACAGACTACTGTTTAACCACGCATACACACACACACATACACACACACATGACCCCTCTTGTGATGTGGTTTCCATGTGTATATTGAGATGAGTTCACATCCCTCACTGCAACCTCCCACGGTTCTACTCATGAATCTTCTGCAGTAACAAATCTGACAAAACAATAGCATTGATTTAAAAACAAAGTTTTCTTGAGTCTTGTACAAAAAAAAATGTGTAAGATAGGGCTTTCCTCTTCCCAAAAATCCCCCAGTCTGGAACATAGCTGTCAAGTCTCCCGTTTTGGCCAGGAAACTACCATATTTTACCCCTCTTTCCCGCCATCCTCCCGTATTAGTATTTTCCCGTAAATCTCCTGTATTATATAATTTTAAAAAAAATCCTCTGCCACTCCAAACTGAACTCTGTCAGTAGCTTGGGTGGCAGCAGTTGTCGCGAGATTTGTGCCGACAGCGGGCACATAACAGCATTTCATTGTCAACAAAGGTAAGGTTTCCCTTCCTCGAAAGCCAGTCGTATCCGACTCTAGGGTGCAGTGCTCATCTCTGTTTCTAAGCCGAAGAGCCAGCGCTGTCTGCTTCTGCAGACGTTTCCGTGGTCATGTGGCAGGCATGACTAGACACCGGAGCGCACGGAATGCTGTTACCTTCCCACTGAAGTGGTTCCTATTTATCTACTTGCAATTTCTTGCTTCCGAACTGCTAGGTTGGCAGGAGCTGGGATGAAGACGGGAGCTCATTTCCGTCAGATTCTCACCCCCTAATTGTAGTTAGTAAGTGGTTGACAAGTAGTTGTTTTAGATTTCTTGTACACCTATCTTAAAATTTGAGAGATACTGGAGCTCGGTTGTGGTGGTGGGATGTCTCGCGGCGGGTGTCGGAAAATTCCCCTTATTTTCAAATCCAAAACTTGACAGGTATGGTCTGGAATAGTTATGGCTTTATATTTATATCCCAATGCAATATTTGCACTAGAGTAGGCTTGCTGAATCAGAGAGGATTCGGTAAGCCATGCTATAAGCTCCATTGATTCTTACTTTTTGTAAAGCTAAAATTCAGTTTAGTGTCATCGGTTTTTGCCCCCCTCCTGCCTGTTGAATCCTTAAATTGTAAAGCTACTGGCTATTGTAGCCTTTTTCTCTGTTTTTTTTCCTTGGGTTACTTTTCCAAAATGCCATTACGTTCCCCCCCCCCCAATACATCCATGCTTTTAAAATGACTTCACAGAGGAAACTTCAAAACGAAAGAAAGAGAGGGGTGGGGAGTAAAAGAAAAGAAAGAACCGCTTGTCCCATAATATGTTTTTCTTTGTTATTAGTTCTGATTTCCAACCCCAGCTCAAGTTCTGACAGGAAGGCTCTCCCCCAGAACATGAAGCATTAAAATATGATGCTGGCAGTTTACATACATGCAGGTCTAAACACACAGAGTCTAAAATGGTGAAAGTTACATTATTTATTAGCAGAACCACGAAACGGCGTAAAGTGTTCCCTGTGTTCAGCAAAATTACACCATCTAATGCTATATCCAATTACCTGAGAGCTGGAGGTACATCTTGTTATGTTGCCAAGAAAAACAACCCACAATACTTCTAAGAATTTTAACTGTGGTGTGTGCGCTTGTTCTTGGCACCGACTTTAGAGCAAACACCAGTTCCAAAAAGTAAATAGAAGGCGCTCATCCTGTAGTTTGGGGCTGCTGCTGTTCACTGCAGGTTGGTTGTTGCATTTCCCCCCGCGAGGAAAGTCGAAAGGCGTCATCGTAGAGAAACTAGAAGTTGCATAATAATCTGGAGACTATTTGTGGAAACAAGGAAGATGCAAGGTTGACTCTTCACGTGGAGATCCTTCATCGGATGTGGCGTTCCAATGAGCTTGATGACTTGAAGGCCCGCAGATCAGCAGTTCGAGACTCGGGTATCACATGGCGGAACGAGCTCCTGTCGTCTGGCCCAGCTCCTGGCAAGCGAGCAGTTCAAAAGCAAGAAAATTGCAATTAGATAAAGAGGTACCACTTTTGCAGGGAAGGTAACAGGGTTCTGTGCTTTCCAGCATCTACTCGTGCCTGCCACATGACCAAAGAAACGTCTGCAGATGCAGACAGCGCTGGCTCTTTGGTTATAAATAAAGACGAACACTGCACCCTGGAGTCGGATAAAACTGGCTTTCAAACAAAGAGACCTAGCTGAGTTAGAATGGCTAACAGAGGGAGTTTGATACCAGTCTGTGCAGCCAGAGTTGTGAGTTTGATTCTCCCCTGTGACTTCCAGGAAAAAGAGCTAGCCTGTGTAGCTTTGGGCATGCTGCACAATCCCACATCACTCGGGTCACTAACTGTTGACCTCCCAATCTTCCGGTCATCAACCTCAGTCACCACAGTCTTCATGATGTTACCAGTCATGCATTACAAATTAGTACATTCAAACATATAAACACATGTGCAAGAGCATGTATACTGCGTAGGATATTTTGTGGATTGTAATGTTGTAATGGCACGATGTATACATGTTTTTTCTTAATTCTTCTCTTGGAGATTGATATTTTGTAACTTTTGTATATTCCCTATTGTAAGCCGCCTTGAGTCGCACTTGTGGTGAGTAAGGTGGGATGTAAATTTATTATTATTATTATTATTATTATTATTATTATTATTATTATTATTATTATTATTATTATTATTATTATTATTATTATTATTATTATTATTATTATTATTATTATTATTATTATCATCATCATCATCATCGTCGTCGTCGTCGTCGTCGTCGTCGTCATCGTCGTCGTCATCATCATCAATGCCTCCCTTACAAATTATGAGGAATATGTTGAGAAAGTGTTGTTGGAAAGTATTTATCATGTCAGAAGCACACAAAGGTGCTCTCTGAGTTGAAAGGATTTTTGCTAGAGGAACTCCACTCAGGGGACACCCAAGTGGCTCCTTTCATGATCCCAAGATCTTTCCCCACAGAAGTGGTCCCTATTTATCTACTTGCAATTTCTTGTTTTGAACTGCTAGGTTGGCAGGAGCTGGGACAAAGACGGGAGCTCATTCCGTTCTGCAGTATTCGAACTGCTGACCTGCCGCTTTCCAGTCAGTGTCTTAGCCACTTGAGCCATGGCTAACTGAGCATTAAGACTGCGCAGGATTGCAGTACTGTATATTGTACTTGCAATTAAAGGGAATGAAGTGCAATGCACAAGTATGGTCAAAAGGCATCCAGATGTACTGTATATGTATCTAGGTATTAGCCGAATAAAACTGAGCTTTACAGTGAGATTTACAGTGCCAGGCAATCCTTGAGCCAACCCAGATGGACGAGGTTAGAACTGCAAACGAAGCCCCTTAAACTGGAGTAATTCCAAATTGTGATGGCGAACGGGAATGATGGTTAAATAACAATGGCATAATTTTTAAGTCGTCAGCCTAAAATCCTGTGCTATTGTAGCAGAGCAGATTAGGAAAGGCCATTTTGCTTTTATGTTCTTAAATCCCTCACAATTTGTGTAGATTCGAGGGGGGCAGGAGTTTATAATGATCTGAAAGTGAAACTCATTTCTAGCTTTCAATTGATGTCAATTTTCCTATAACAGAGAACATAAATATATACATAGGGTGAAGGTAGAAGGAAGAACTCAATGCCCTGTACTCGAAATATGATGTGATTACAGTATTAACAATGAAATACGACTTAACAGCAATAATAATCAATTTGCAAAAGAGAATAGCATTTCCCCAGTTATTTTGGGATATATGAAAAAACAGCATAGGGCAGTGAGGTGAGCAGGGGTTTCCAACCTTTTCAAGCAGGGGGCCGGCTCAAGCTCTCTCAGTCAGTTTCGAGGGCTGGATGGCCATTTTGTCCTGCCTGCATGATGGGAGTGGCCATTTTGTCCCAACAGCTTCAAAGGGGTGGCCATTTTGTTTCTCAAATGCCCTTGGAGGGGTGGGTGGGGGGGCACATGAAATGATGTCATGGGCCAGATTTATTTATTTATTTATTTATTTATCATTCACATTTGTAACTGCCGCCCACTCAGGCAGAACCCGACTCAGGGCGGCATTACAGCAGCTCAAGAAAATACATAAAAACATTATAAAAACCTTATAAAACCCACCCAATAAAAAACCCACCCAGTAAGAAAAAACCGACATCCACCCCCATTTAAAACCCATATCCCACTAACCCGTCCCACCTACCACACAGAGGGAAAGAAAGAGAGTCTTATAAAAGCCAGCCGGCGGGGGCCATAGTCCCGTTCGGGCCCCACACCTGCCCTGCCAGCCAGGTCTTTACTCCTTTCCTGAAGGGCAGCAATTCACTTTGAAGTCTTAGATCTGTTGGTAGGAGGTTCCAGAGAGTTGGTGCGGACACGGAGAAGGCCCTCCTTCGGGTGCCAGTCAAATGTGCACCCCTCGTTGATGGCACCACCAGAGAGCCTCTCCGGTCCGCTCTGGTTGGACGGGCAGTCACTCTTGGGACGATGCGGTCTCAAGGTATCCTGGCCCCCTGCCATATAGGGCTTTAAAGGTCAAAACCAGCACCTTAAATTGCACCCGGAGACAAACTGGTAACCAGTGCAGCTCCCGAAGCAGCGGTGAGGCATGGGCATATCGCCCACACCCCATCACCACCCGGGCCGCTGCATTCTGGACCAGCTGCAGCCTCCGAATGGTCGTCAAGGGCAGCCCCATGTAGAGCGCATTACAATAATCTAGTCGGGAAGTAACCAGAGCATGAGTGACCATAAGCAAGGAGCCCCGGTCCAGGAGCGTGCGCAGTTGGCGAATCACCCGAAGTTGGGCAAAAGCCCCCCTGGCCACGGCTGCCACTTGTTCTTCCAGCAGGAGCCGTGAGTCCAGGAGGACCCCCAAGTTGCGCACTGGGTCTGTCTGGGGCAAAACAGCCCCATCCAGTACCAAAGATGGTAACTCCTTGGATAACATGGGGCCCCTTATCCACAGCCACTCTGTCTTGCTGGGATTCAGCCGAAGCCCATTGGCCCCCATCCAGACCCCAATGGCCTCCAGGCATCCGGATAGGATTTCAACAGCATCACTGGGGTCCCCACGGGCCGAGATGTACAATTGAGTATCATCTGCGTACTGATGGTACCGCACCCCGTGGGAACGAATGATCTCACCCAGCGGCTTCATGTAGATGTTAAATAAGAGAGGAGAGAGCACAGATCCCTGAGGCACCCCATATTTGAGAAGCCTAGGGCTGGACCTCTCACTCTCTAACCACACCGACTGGGTACGGCCCTCCAGAAATGAGGAAAACCAGGACAACACAGTGCCCTGGATCCCCAGTTCTTCGAGCCGTTCCAGCAGGATACCGTGGTCGACGGTATCGAAGGCCGCTGAGAGGTCAAGAAGAGCAAGGACGGATGGACAACCCCCGTCCCGCTCCCGCCAGAGATCATCCATCAGTGCGACCAATGCCGTCTCCGTTCCATATCCGGGCCTGAATCCCGATTGAAAGGGGTCTAGATAATCCGCTTCCTCCAGGACACTCTGCAGCTGGCGCGCCACCGCCTTCTCCAAAACCTTACCCAGAAAGGGCAGGTTGGAAACCGGCCTGTAGTTGTTAAGGACAGCTGGGTCGAGGGACATTTTCTTCAGGAGGGGGCGCACCAAAGCATGTTTTAGCTGTGCAGGAAATACCCCCTCCCGTAAAGATGCATTTACTATCCCTCCAACCCAGCCCCCTGTTACCTCCTTGGAGGCTTTCACCAACCAGATCTGCCCCATGGGCCTTAGGTTGGGAACCCCTGCAGTAGAGCGTCAGACTCAAGAGACCTGGATTAAAATCACCACTCAGTCATGGAAATTCAGTGGCCATAATAAGCCATTTCTTGAATATCTAACATACACTGAAGTCCTTATTTGTGCCATCATGATACAGAAACCACATGGCAGGATAGAGAAACAAGCATTTGGCATCGTCACACGTGTTCGAAGTGTTGGAGTTAGGCCTGGTTGTTATTTGAAACTCAAGTAAACCCAACTAAAGGATGTGTTGCTTTCTCAAGTATTGAGAAATTCCAACTTCCTCTTGAGTCCATTGTCCTAGTCTGGTTGGGACCAGCCATGGGATTTTGAATTTAACACTTACCTTCCTCAAATCCATATTCTTTTATCAAATTCTAAAATCTTGATTCGTTGGGCACATAAAATTCATTTGCATTTATCTGACTCCAAAGCACCTGAGGACCAAAAAAAGGCATATACTGACCTCAAATTTACTCTCTGTTCTCTGTATGTTACATGTGTTTTCAACCTGTAATTGTGTTGTCAACACCTAAGGCAGTGGTGGCGAACCTTTTAGATACGGAGTGCCCAAAGTGGAGGAGGAATGGCGCCCATGTGAAATCCATACCCATCAAGCACAGCTCCTGGAAATACGGGAACTACTCCAGCCTGGGTACACATGCGACACAATAACTCATCTGCACATGCGCAGAACCCCTCTGTGCATGCAACAACTCATCTGTGCATGTGCAGAACCCCTCTGCACATGTGCAGAGCCCATTTGCGATGGGCGCGTGTGCGCAGTAACCCCTTTCCCCGCTGTTCAAATACGGGATGGCGGCAGGAAAGAGGAGAAATGAGCGGAGAAATACGGGAAATTCCGGCCAATCCGGGATACTTGACAGGTATGGTGAAATCTGATGTATTTTACAAAGAGCAAGAGACAGGGTTTTATTTACCCCATTTCCTAAATCTGTATTTCATGGTGCATACCACATATATTTATATGCCCCCCCCCCCATGCAGGATCATTAATCTCCTCCCTGACTGTGCAAAGAACTTTTCGAATATTTTATTATCTCTCATTCAACTTCCAAATGAATATCAATTTACAAATGCAAGCTCCCGCAGACACAGTGATTGTTTTCTTTCTGGGCTCGAGTAACGACGTGCAGGCATCCAATAATAGATAGAAGCATCAGTTCCTGGCCACTTTTATTGAAAGAGAGAATGCACCTTAACTCAAGCTGTGTGAAAGGCAGGGAGGGAAAATGGGATAAATTAGCATAGTGCAAACAAGGGCCATGATGGGATGCATTGGGAGGGCCGATACATGCCTAAGAATGTGGGCAGAACATTGCTGCAGAAAAGGCTGGCTTACCTTTCAGCAATGCTTCTATTGTTATCAAAATAACACGCACACCCCTGGGTCTGGCCAGGTTATCCTGCTATGGTAATAGAGTAGACCCTGCTGCCAGTGCCTCAACGCTGATCTTCTTGAGGCGGTTAACAAACGGCCTTGGGTGGCGAAGTCCACAGGGAAGGGTGATGGTCATTAAAGCCCACTTGAATCCATCTTGATGGAGGGCAGCAGCTTCAGCAATCCTGGCCTGGGGCTGATGAGGACTTTGTGTACCAAAAGGGCTCAGGACCAGAAAGTGACTCGTGAAACTGGATCAGTGGTATGGGTGCCACGCTGCAATGCGTAAGGCAAATGGAAGGCCACTGCATTATATGGTTTCCAGGACAATATTCATGGCAGATTGCCATGAGGATAGCCAATATTTGGAATCAGATATGGCACCCAAAGAATTCTTCTTCTTCCTCTGGCACTTCTAGCGGCCTCCAACTGTGTTGTTTGGCGCTCTTGTTGAAGTAGAAATAAATTCCCAATAATGTGGCATTCATGGAGAGCTAGTGGCAGAGTTATTGTTGTGAGTATTTTAGTTCAGACACAAGCAACAGCAGCCATGGTTTTGGAAACTCCCTCCCACATTGGGTTCAGCACTTTGGAGAGCTAGATTAAAGTTTGGGCTAAAAATGGAGTGAGAGAGTAACCACCGCGGCTGATGTCAGAGCTATTGCTGCTACCAAGAGGCCTCTTCTTTCATCCTTAGTTGGCCTTACACTAGCATTTGGGAACCCAAGGAACCAACTGTTCATAGGAGACGTAACAAAGAAGGAGAAATTTTCAATGCCCTTCCAGAGTTCAGTCTTACCATCTCAGGTTCGACACTGGAACAGGTAGACCATTTTTCTTGCCTTGGTAGCATTCTGTCTAAAAACTGCACCCATGAACAGGATGTGGTGAAGAGAATTGGTGCTGCCCATTCTGCCTTTGGTCGTCTATCACACCGGGTCTTCATGAACAAAGATTTAACAATTCATACAAAGCTCATGGTCTACCAAGCTGTTGTTACCTCAACTTTATTGTATATCTGTGAAACATGGACCCCCTATCGCCAAGACATCAAAAAGCTTGAGCACTTTCACCAACAGAAGCTAAGGTCCATCTTGAACCTCAAGTGGGATGACTATGTCACCAACATCGCAGTTCTCGAGAAGGCGCATGTAAATAGCATTGGCCATCATAGGCCATTGTCTTAGATGGATAGAGCATGTTTCCCATATGGATGGTTCCAGGCTTCCTCATCAAAGTCCTTATGGGGAACTTAGCTCCAGTACAAGAGCTTATGGAGCTCCTTTGAAGCATGATAAGGACCAGCTGAAACAAACCATGAAGGTATAAGATATGAACCCACAAACCTGGGAGGCAGCGGCCATAGATCGCCCACTTTGGTGCCAAACCATCTCTGCTGCTACCGATCACTTTGAAGGAGAATGCCACAGACATGAAGAGGCTAAGCGACACGCACGGAAGCTTCGTCAAACTCAACTATGCACTCCACCATTTATTCAGTGTAATGTGTGTGGTCGCATGTTTCATGCCAGGATTGGTTTATTGAGTCACCAGAGACACATCCATCAACTGTGAAAATGACTTCCAGGAAAAATGTACAGGTATACTCGGATACGAGTAGCACCCAATGAAGATGGCAACGACAGTGATGATGGTGTCTTGCGTAGCAAACACTGGCCCCAAATAAGTAGACATCTCATTCCATCTTCATATTCTCCATGTGTCTAAGCCAGGTAGAAGATCCATCTTTGCTAGCATTCTCCCAGCCCAGAAGCTGGTTTCTTGGAGGATAAATTTAACTCCTAACGAGAGCGAAAGCAAATTTATTCCATATACTGCATGAGCTGTCCTAAACCCACTCTTTTAAAACTTCAGTGCTTGGCATAAAGCAAAAGAGATATGACAATGTTACAGTGTCTTCTTCTTCTTAGACTTCCTTTCTTGGCCGCCTGGCTGTTAACTAAGCCATGTGCATTTTCTATGGAATTAAAGCATGCCCAAAAATAGATTTCTGTGATATGCAAAAACCTAAAGACAGCGGCTGTCTTGACTCTTCTTCCTTGGGACATTTTAACAGACACTAGTTACTCTTGTTACTTTGATCCAGAATAGATTTGAAGCTGGTTCCAGGAGATAAAAGTATTTTTGTTTTCTATTATATTTCCCCTATTATTGATTGACCAAAGAAATGCCACCTTAACTTTGCCTCCCTATTCTTTCCAGACATAATTAAAGGGACACCACCAAAGTGTGCGGTGTTTATGTATAACTTCAGAGCGTTCAACTCTTTCAATTCAAATATTTCATTGTTCACAACAAAAACAAATGCCCGACAATGACGATCTTGTAATGGCATAAACGCATCTCCCACATGCTGAGAATCTGGGGGGGGGAGGGAGAGAAGGGAAGGAAAATTATTTGCATTTCATAGTCTACATTCATCTCTTTTAGAAGGGGCGGAAAGATTTGTCTGGGAGAAAATTCAGCCTGCTATCTAACAATTAGAATTGAATTGAATTGAATTGAAATTGAATTGAATTGAATTGAAATTTTAATTTATATACTGCTTACTTACGCAATGAGCAACTCAAAGCAGTTCACAAAACAAGCAGTACAGCATATAAGTGCAATATAATCAATACAAAAACAAACACAGGTGATGCAATAGCACCAAGCATAATTATACAATAATCATTATAACAATTACAACAATTAAACATATCAGATATCATAAAAAAACAGAGTCATTTTAGCCCGACTGTGGTGTTTTAATTTAATAGTAGCTTGACAAGCTTATCTTCTCTTCTATTACATTATTTTATTCCCCATTTCCTCTGGTACAAAAGTTAAAAGGTCTCAACTACCTCTGTCTTATGTTCTCAAGAACCTTGTGAGATAGACCAGGCTGAAAGATACATCACTCTGGCTCCAACTATTCCGGTGTTTCCCAACCTTTGTTTTTCATATATTGAAAAATTTGTATCTCGAAACGTGGTTTCCCATAGGAATGCATTGAAAAGCAAAAAAATCTGTTCCGAAGCTCAGAAAAAAGCAAAAAAAAAAATCCAACATTTTTTTCTGTTCAAAACTCTTCATAAAGTGCACATTTGATTTTTTCACTGCATTTTGGCCACTTTATAAAGACATTTGAACAGATAAAAGATGTTTATTTGGCTTTTTTCTGAGCTTTAGAACTTATTATTTTGGTTTTCAATGCATATTCAGCATATTTCTGACATCACCCTCTAGTGGCCACCTCTGGTAATTGACAGCTCAGTACCCCACTATTGGCTGTTGAGGGGACAGGGGAATTTTCAGCATTCCCTGGTTGCAGCGAAAGCTTCTGGCGGTGCCAAAACATGATGAAAAATCCCAAAAATGGAGCAGAAATGCTCCAAACACCATCCCACCACCTTGGGAAGCATCAGAAGACACCCCCCCAAAAAATATATATCTTTTTTTTGTATCTCAAAAAAATTCATATTTAAAAGCAAATCTTTCTGCGATTTCCTTTCATATTGTGAGTTTTTCATAGGTCGAGCCCTTGGAGTGGGAGGGAGACACATAAAATGGCGCCGTGGGCCGGATCTGACCCATGGGCCTTAGGTTGGGAATCCCTGATCTAAAGTCAGATGGCACTTCTGGAATGATGAATTATGGGATTTGTAGTTCCACAAAATACAAAAATCATATCTCTAATGCCAACATCAGTGCAGAAACATGTACTTTAGGGAGAATAAATAAACATTCACCAGGAGAAGCTCATTGTTGTTTTCCTTCGATATCTGCAATGTTTTAAAGAGGCTCTGCTTACACAGCTGATCAATGAACTTCAGCATTTGGCAAAACCAAATTAGTAGACGGAGGAAGGATCTCACTGGGCAAGGAACATCATTAAAGGAGGATATAGCTGATGATCTCAAGCTCCCCTACACCACTTGAAGGATCCTAAATAGGCTGAGGGTTGGAGTCCCTAAATGCAAGACCAACATGCTCAAGTGGGGGCTGCTGGTGGGTAACAACAGCATGGATGTGGAGAGATTCAGAATCCGGCTCATTTACTGGTCTGCTATGTGTACTGCGGTGGCTCAGTGGTTAAGAAGTTCACCTTGTTAGCTGGAAGGCTGGCAAGCCAGCAGTTTCCCGGGTACTGCATGAAGGTTTGAGCACCCGTCTCTGTCCCAGCTCCAGCCAACCTAGCAGTTCGAAAGCAAGAAATTGCAAGTAGATAAATAGGGTCCACTTCGGTGGGGAAAAACCTTGAGGACATGAAAGGAGCCTCGTTTGGGCATCCCCTGAGCGCAGTTTCTCCAGCAAAAATCCTTCCAACCCAGAATAATTTCCGACACAAAACTATTATTATTACTGGTCTGCTGATTAATGTCAGAAACATGCACTGATGAAGACTTAAGTTTATTGTTTGACCAACGACAAAGCAAGAAAGTGACTCCATTTTGACAGTCCAGGGTTTGATCGGGACATGAAAGAAGAAACTTTGGCTAACAGCTGGATTTTCCTTATTATTTTGCTCAGATTTTGATGTCCAGGTTCTAACATCTGTAGCTGAGATGATCAGAATCTTTTGCAACATGTATGGAGGAAGCTGGAAGGGGGAAAAAAAACTAAATTAAAACCTTCTCCTTTAGCAGTAGACTTGTAGTCTCCACCAACAAAAGACAACTTTTGTGTCTCTTCATGGTAATGGGATGGTTGGTATTTTGGACATAAATATTGCCATTTGGGGGGACATTTAACAAGGCTCCAAATTTCTCTGGCTGCTTTTCCTAACCTAAATCTGCCTTTAAGGCTTTTTTAGATACAAAAGCCCCCTGACTCATCACAGTTTCAAAGAACCGCAGAAGTTCCAGTCGCTCTCCCTCCCTCCCTCCCTCTCTTTCTCACACACAAACAAACACACACTCACATGCACACATGCATGCACACACGCACATGCGCGCGCGCACACACACACACACACACACACACACACACACACACACACACACACACACACACACACACACACACACACACACACACACACAAAGGTGTAAGTCAGTCATATTTTATTTATCTGGAGTGGCTCAAGTGGTTAAGATGCTGAACTCACTGACTGGAAGATCAGGGTTCAATTCCCGGGTACTACATGATGGAGTGAGTTGTTCCAGCTCCTGCCAACCTAGCAGTTCGAAAGCAAGAAATGGCAAGTAGATAAATAGGGACCTTGATGCTAGGAAAGATTGAAGGCAAAAGGAGAAAAGGGCAGCAGACAATGAGATAGTAAGATGGCATTGTTGACAAAATGGGCGTAGAGCTGAGTGGGCTGCAGAGGATGGTGGCGGATAGTGGGTGCCTGGCGTGGGGTCTCAAAGGGTCGGACTCAACTATGCGACTGAACAACAAAAAATAGGGACCACATGCCACATGTTAACGGAAACGTCTACAGACGCAGACAGCACTGGCTCTTGGGCTATAAACAGAAATGAGCACTGAACCCTAGAGTCGGATATGACTGGCTTTCAAGCAAGGGCAATCTTTACCTTCTTACATTATCATCCTGTCCATCTGGGATATTCTCCTACTCTGGGCAGGGTACAACAGATTACAACTAACAATATAAATTTAAACGTAATACACAAAGCCAGCAAATAATAAACCAAACAGAATAAATTATAAACAGAAAGCAATAAACAATAACAATACCCCGCAAAACAACACACACTGGTGACGGTAAAATATCCAGTTAATTTTACCCATTGTTCAGCAATCGGAAGGATCTCTTTAATAGCCGCTTTAAAGAGAAATGATTTCAGTTGTTTTTAACACTGTTAGCTATAGTGATTGTACTGATTATATTGTATTATTTATATTTTTTGTATTATGGTGTATTTACTTTGTACATTGGTGATTTATGTCGTGACTATTGTGAGCTGCCCTGAGTCGGCATATGCTGAGTGGGCGACATACAAATCAAATAAATCAAATCAAATCAAATAAAAAATATAGACTAAAATGGAACCTGGTGCGGTTCAACAGGTAGAGAATTGCAGAGTGTATATTTGCATTTCTCCTGACATAGTAGCAGCGGACTGACACGGTAGGTAGGTAGGTAGGTAGGTAGGTAGCTATTGTGGATGTAAACTTAAACTTGGCAGAGGGGAGAATGAGAGAAACACCAAGAACCAAACACTGTGAGCATTTTTTTAAAAAAATAACAACCCTCAAAATGTGTCTTTGAATTAATCAGATGGGAGATTTTTTTTTTAAATAGCAAAGATGGTTATTAGATTTGTCTTCTTTGTAGGCTATTTGGCAGACAAAAAAAAGAAAAAGGGATTTGGTTACGCTTGCTTATCTCCTAACCTTATAAATTTGGGATTAACAGATCAAAGGCAGATTTTGTTAAGTTAAGTTGTGGGATCTTTTTTTAGCCTTTTGGTTTCCTGCTTCCAGCTGGAGCAATTGGTGAAACAAGTGGGTTTTCTCTGCCACCTTTTATTTTCCGGAACCAAAGAGTTTTTTTCGACATGAACGATTCATTTTGTCACTTTGTAGGCTTGTGTGTAGAATATAAAGAGTCGTGCATATAAAACACAATTTGAACCACTGGTTGTTGTTGTTGTTGTTGTTGTTGTTCTTCTTCTTCTTCAGTTGCACAGTTGAGTCTGACCCTTTGCATCTTCATGGACCATTGCACGCCATCCTCCGCAACCCACTTACCTCTACGCCCATTGCGTCAACAATGGCATCTATCCACCTCATCCTCTGCCATCCCCTTCTCCTTTTGCCTTCAATCTTTCCCAGCATCAGGGCCTTCTCGAGTGAGTCCTCAATTCTCATTTGGTGTCCAAAGTACTTGAGGTTCATCTTCAATATTTGTCCTTCCAAGGAACAGTCAGGGTTGATTTCCTTAAGGATGGACTGATTTGATCTCCTTGCAGTCCAGGGGACTCCCAAGAGCCTCCTTCAGCACCACAGTACAAAGCATAGCTGTCAAGTATCCCTTATTGGCCAGGAAAACCCCTTATTTTACCCTCTTTCCCACCGTCATCCCTTATTAACTAGACTGCAATACCCAATTCCACCATAGGAGGGCAGCACAGGATAAGCATAGCTGTCAAGTATCCTGTATTTGCCAGGAAATTTCCCTTATTTCCAAATCCAAAACTTTTTAGGTATGTACTACAAAGGCATATATTCTTCTTTGCTCGGCCTTCTTAAGTTCCAGCTCTCACAACCTTACATTACTACTGGGAATACCCATTGCTTTGACTATGCAGACTTTCGTTGGCAGGGTGATGTCTCTACTTTTTATTGTGTTCCCTAGGTTTCTCATAGCTTGTCTCCCAAGAATTGATCTTCTTTTTATTTCATGGCCGCAGTCACCAACTGCAGTGACAACTGGATATGATCAGCATTTATGATCTTACAATGAAATCCTTGATGGGGAAAATTCAAGAGGTCTGATTAGTTGTCACCTCAGTCTTATCATGTTACTAAAGTCAGAAGCTACTTTCTAAAGCCAAGTCAACGATACTGTTAGATCCTGACACCCATCAAGAAAGATCCCTACTAACTCTGCTTCTGGAGGGCTACACAGTAATGGTGACTCCAGTTCCAAGTGAGCAGTGAATCCACACCAGTTTTTAGCTTGCACTCTTCAAGGTGCCAAACCATTCCGAGGAAAAGGTTCAAGACCTTGGATAACTCCTGTAAAATGCAGACTAAAATCTAAAACTGGAGTCAACAGCAGTGAAACATCAGAAAAAATTAAAATTAAAAATCAAAATTATTTGATGGTAACCGTGGTAAGGCAGAAAGAAAGCACGTGCCATTTTCCTGGGCAACCACTGATCAGGCAATGTATTGCCTCCAAACAGGAAAGTTTTATGATCATGTTTAATGTTGAGTCAGAAATTCTGGGAGTTGTAGTAGAAAAAAGTAACTTCTCTAAGCTCTTCTTGTTCTATCCTGCCATGCCCCTCACAAAGTATGCAAAAATGCAGTCATGGTACTATATCTTCTGGAGAATGGAGATACTTTGGGATTGTGGAGATACTTTAGGGACAGTGGTGGCTCAAGTGGTTAAGATGCTGAACTCTCTGACTGGAAGGTTGGAGTTCAATTCCCAGGTACTGCATGATAGAGTGAGCTCCTGTCTCTGATCCAGCTCCTGCCAACCTAGCAGTTCATAAGGAAGAAATTGCAAGTAGATAAATAGGGACCACCTCGGTGGGAAGGTAAATAGCGTTATGTGCACTCCAGTGTTGAGGTAAGCCTGCCACATGTCCACGGAAACGTCTGCAGATGCAGACAGCACTGGCTCGTTGGCTAGAAACACAAGTGAGCACTGAACTCTAGAGTTGGATATGACTGGCTTTCAAGCAAGGGCAACCTTTACCTTTATCTTCCCAAACTATGTTATGTTGAACACTGGTGGACTTCAATTCCCAGAAGCCTAAGCCAATTCCCCAAAGCATTGATCAGCCAATGTACTGGACATTGGCTGATCAATGCTTTGGGGAATTGGCTTAGGCTTCTGGGAGTTGAAGTCCAAAAACCAAAGATTGGGAAACACTGCTTTAGGGATTCATGTGTGGGAGGAGGAAGATCTAGGAAAAGTTACTTTTTTAGAGCTACAACTCCTTGATCTCTACGGCTCCTTGTCATTTCTACCGGGGAGAATTTCTGCGACTTGTTGTACTCAAAGAGGTTGGGTGGGTGAGAGTAAAGGGGGGGGGGACCACTTCCAAACTTTGGAAAGATGACGAAACTCATATTGTTGTGTGTGTTTTTAAAGTGGCAGTGCAGGATGATGGAAGACAGCAGTTGTACCCCCACCCCCCTTTATTTTTTTTGTTAGCGACAAGATTGGCAGCCAACTGAGGGCAGACGAACTATGGGAGGATTAGGTTTCAGTCCCTGAATGGCATCATTGAAAGAACAGCGCAAGGTGAAAGGTTTAAAAATCAAAAGAGCAGCTTGCTTTCCTAAGCAGCTTGTGGCGTTTCTTAACCCAACACACTTTTTTCCGTCTGCCCGCGGCTTTCAGCCGCATTGCTATTATTCCACCCGTGTTAATAAAACAAACACTGACGCCAGACGTTAGAGCAGAGGGAGAGCAATGAGCTTGTCTTCATCCTAGGACAGGCCCAGGGAGCAGAACAATGGGGATACTGGTAGTTTGTCAATGTTTAACATCAGGACTGGGAGGTCTTAACCACCTGCGTCTCCACAACAGAGAATGCTGAAAGTTGGAATTGCTGTTAATGAAGCCACGTGGACAGTGACGGGATGCCTCAAACCTACACCATTTGAGAAAATATATCCTCTTGTGGGTATCGCTCCACCTATGATCAGGAGAGAAGTAGCAGCGGACGCCGAGAGAACTAAACAAGAGAGGGACCCTTGACATCCTTGCAATGGAGATGTGCCTCAAGTCTGCTAGCTCAGAGCCAGGAAGAGCTCCATGGCAAGAACAAACATTCTTGAAGGTAAAGGTCATCCTAAGGGACTGCAGTGACTCAAGTGGCTGAGACACTGACTGGAAGGCAGCAGGTCAGCAGTTCCATACCCGAGTACTGCAGTACAGAATGAGCTCCTGTCTTTGTCCCAGCTCCTGCCAACCTAGCAGTTCAAAAGCAAGAAATTGCAAGTAGATAAACAGGGACCACTTCGGTGAGAAGGTGCAGTGTTCCATGCACTCCGGTGTCTGGTCATGCCTGGCACATGACCACGGAAATGTCTGCAGAAGCAGACAGCGCTGACTCTTCGGCTATGAAACAGAGATGAGCACTGAACCCTAGAGTCGGATACAACTAGCTTTTGAGCAACTGTGACCTTTATCTTTTTGCTCTAGTAATGCAACTTTCCATTTTTTTCACACAAGCATTTCCATTCGCCTATGTCTCTTCCAACAAACACTATCCCTTTTCTCCCTCCTCCTTACCAGGGCATCTCAGCCAGAAACAGAAAAAAAGGCAATGTCAAACCGCCCGTTAGATCGATGCTTTCGAAACATCCCAGACACTGGCACAGGTATGTCATAAAGATGATTCATACCATCTTCTCAAATGCTCAGGTCCAATGTCTGCTAGCTGCTGAGGTGGTGCTGGTATTGATGGTGAACGCATTTTCATTCTCCTGCATCTGAGGAACTGAATGACTTTGCAAGAGTTTCACTAATTAAACCTGGCGGCACCCAGGTGAGTCAGACAAGGAATATCTAAATGGCAACATTATGCTCTGTTTAAATGCAGCCATCTGTGACAGCCCTTCTGCAAGGCAGGCCACTCAACATGTGTACTAATTAAGCAATTAGAAGCCATAGAAGACTTTGTTCAAAACATGTAAGCAGTAACAGGTGACGGGGGTGAAATACTCACTTGTTTGACTTTGTAGGTCTACAATGAGTACCTTAGATTACATTACTTTGTGTTGTGCTACAGCAAGCTGTCTTCTTCTACAAGAACACCAAATAACACCGGTGGAGGATGCTAGAAGTGCCAGAACAAGAACCTTGTATCTCCTTCTCCTTCTCCTTCTTGCTACAGATTCCATTGGCTATTACAACCAAGAAATGGTATAAAACTTTCTACTTCCAACCGATACATTTGTTGGGCTACTCATCTTAAGTTTGACTCCATCTATGGTGGCCAGATGAAACAAGAAGACTTCTGTCATTTATTATTTGTGTAAAAGCATTCTGCGAATATTGGCAGGGGTAGTTGTTGTTGTTGTTGTTGTTGTTGTTCAGTTGCACCGTCAATTCCGACCCTTTACGACCTTATGGACCATTGTCCTCCAGGCATCTCTGTCCTCCACCATTCTCCTCAACCCACCCAGCTCTGTACCCATTGCGTCTACAATACCATCTAGCTATCTCATCTTTGGCCGCCCCCTTCTTCTTTTGCCCTCCACCTTTCCCAGCATCAAGGCTTTCCTCAAGTGAATCCTCTCTTCTCATTTGATGTTCAAAGTACTTCATCTTTACGATTTGACCTTCCAATGAGCAGTCAGGGTTGATTTCTTCTAAGATTGACCCATTCGTTCTCCTCGCTGTCCAGGGGACTCTCAAAACTCTTCTCCAACACCACATTTCAAAAGCGTCTATTCTTCTGCGCTCATCTTTCCTAATGGTCCAGCTCCCACAACCATACATTACCACCGGGAATACCATTACAGGGGTAGTTAGTATCATGAAAGCCTACACTTGCTGAATTTCCTTCCTCATCTTACCTGCTGAAGGTGGAAGAACCTTCAAGGTGGTAGAGGTGGAAGAACAAAGAGGAATTGTCCTCTTCTTTACATGCACCTGCTCCAGCCTCAATAATGACTCCCAACTCCTCTTAAATGAGTTTTGTCAACGTTTCTTTTAAACCGCAGGTCTGTGGACACAATCAATCATGCTATGGTAGCCATTTTTCACAGTCCTAGCCCATTAATGCTTCTGGGTACTAGAATATTCCCCAGAGAGTATATTATTAAATCAGATAAAATCCAAAGCAGTAATCAGACAAAATCCAAGCAGTACTAAGAATCAAACGATAATTTCAACTAGAGACATTGTCTATTTTTTAATAAAATAAAATAAGAAAGACAGTTTTCTCTTTTTGACATCAGAAAGTAAAACTGGAACTCTTTTTAGGTTTTCATGTTTGCCAGACAAAGATTTAGCCTTTATTGTCATTCCTGAACATTAGCCTAAAGGTTTAATTCAAGTTGAATGCAGGAGAACTTTTGTAGTTCCTCATTTACATGTATGCCAACAAGCTTAAATGCACTCCAACCTTGGAAGAGTTTCAAAGGAAGCAATAATTCCTCTGAAATAGGTCTTTTGAAAGCTTTATCTTGTTCTTTCTCTTTTTGTTAATCTTGGGAACCCCTTAGTATGTCAAAGCAATTCTTCTAATGTCACATCTTCTCAATGTTACCATGAAAGCGCTTTTTTTTTAATTTTTAAAAAAAGGATGATTTGAGAAAGAATAAATGTTGAACAAGTATTTATTAAAGGCCCGTTTATGCCCCATTTGTATTTCGACTTGGTTTTTTTATGGGAACCGTTTGAAAAGCAACCTAATTTGAAAGTCAATCTCATCTCCAAACAAACAACGGGACAAATATGCTTTCATTGATCCTTGTTTTTTGTGCCTTCATTAAAAAAAACAGATTTCATTACATTAAAGCTGATCTTTTTTTTAAAAAAAATGGAGACTTGTCAGATCTAATGCCAAACCACTGCCACTAGCAACCCAGTATTATGTTCAGAAATGTGTTGGGCATAAAAAAACATGCTTTATTCTTTATTAAGAAGAATGCCGGAGAATTTCTAATTAGGTCACAGTGATCCATAGCCTGGGATATTGGTCATTTTTTTAATCAGAAGCTCAGCGGGTTAATTAAGTTGGCCAGTTATATAAATGGGACCTTGTCTTGTGCTATGGTAATGGAGTAGACCGTACAGCCAAAGACTCAATGCTGAGTGTTGGGCGGTGGTAAATACCCTGATTCCCTAAAGGGACAAATGGGTATTGGCAAATGAGCCCCTTTAGGTGGGGTGATGGTCTCCCTCAGTGGAGGAAATGCCACTGGAAACCATTATATTGGGCCAAACGGCAAAATGAGCAGAGGAGGAACTCTGATTCCCAACGGCCATGGAGGTAGAAGAGGCCATGCCAGATGGACTGACTGTGAAAGCGCACATTGATAATATCCTCAAGGCTGCAGCTGTCCATTGCAGTCCCGGTGTTAAATCCTGCATGTCACATTCCACATGTGCTGCAGGAGATAGCTCCAAGATCATAGTGTGTTGGTCACTTCATGGCAAGCTGGGATCCACCTTAAACAAATTCATGCCAGTGGCATTTTTCCTGATTGTTTCAGAGGGCGAAGGTGGCCCAGAACCAGTTGGCCTCCAAGACCAAGCCTCACAGCGCCCTGGGGCAGGAAAACCCCAATATAGTCAGATTGAATTGCGGTTGACAACGATATAAGTGGGGGCACTGGTAGCCTGAGCACTGGTAGTGGAAATTCCCCCAGGCCATGCCCACGTGGCCAACCATGCCCACCTCCCTACCCCAGGCCATGGCGTAGGGAGGCCAAGTGGGCAGAGTTAGCCACACCCATGGTGGGGGTAGTAAAATGTTTTGCAGCGCATCACTGGTGGGGAGGGGCTGCCAAGGGGTTCTTTTACTTCTCGGTGATTGCTGCTGTCCAATGCCCATCTGTCATTCGAGAGACGCGTCCAACCCAGCGCACAATTTCTGTTTATGATATTTGGCAACAGCTTCATTGATTCCATTTTGTTTTCTTATCTGGGCATTGGGTTTAGTCAAACATCTCCTTTCCTTGTAATAGGAATCCATTCTTTCAGGTCTTGCTTTCTGGAACTGGAAGGAGCAAACTTGCTCCGTCTTCCACATGACTGCCCTCCCGACCTTTGAAGTTGACTATCGGATGACCTTTCGGTCTTCTTTTCTCCCGGCTAATGAGCCTCAGGGCTTGGTTTCCAGTCTGAATGATCTCAAGTATGTGTGAGAATACTTTTTTTTTATAGTCCCTTAAAAGTCTCCAGAAAGGCTGTGTGACTGTTATTAGTTGTCTGAGAAAAGCTCAATTGAGCCAAATTGGAATCAACTGATTCGGAGCTGAAGGGGAAGAACAAATAGTTCTTGCTACTGAGAATGATCCCATGAAGAGAGGAAATTTTAGAATTTCGCAGTATAGATGCAGTTGTAGTAAATGGATCAGGTTCAAAGGAAGCCATGTGCCAAGAGGTCATTTGATTGTAGAAACATCCTCTTTTGAGAGGGTACTTCCCTGCCCTTTCTGGTAATATGATAATATTCAAGTTCCTGACCGAGAAAAAGAAGTGGAAAGAGAACTGAATGGAGAGGTTGCTTACAGGCGCTGCTCTATTTTGGATCATAACAAGATAACTCTGTTCAGATTGTCTTTCTTTCTTTCTTTTTTTATTATAAAAAAATGCATTTCTGACATGGTTGGTCAAACACAGAGGAGGACTTGAAGAATGAGGGAAAGATTTTACTCATAGATCTCCCTTTGTGAACTTTTGGAAGAAAGTCGGCGGAAACAGACAAAAGAGGGTTTTTGAAAACTGAACAGTTGAGAAGGGCCCAAGAATAAAACTTCTGTATGTCTTCTCTCCCTTCTTCTTATATAAGTAAAATCAGTCTTTTCATTTTGACCAGCCCAATTCCTCTCAGTCAGCTTGGAATGTTTTTCTCTTTCTTTCATCTAATGTTATATAGGACTGGTGTCCAGTTTAGCAAGGTGTGAAAAACGCCGAATCCATCGAAACCTGTGTGAAAAAGTATGCAGGTTTCTTTTGTTCCAATTTTAGCCATATCCAAGAAATGTTGCAACGATTCACACACTGAATGCTGTTGATTTAAGGCAGGGGTTTTCAAACTTTTTGTGCCACAGGCTGGACCACTCCCCCCTCAGACACATACCTGTCAACCTTCCTGGATTAGCTGGGATTTCCCAGTTTTCGGTGCCGATTTGCGCCATTTCCCACTCCGCGCTGCCGAAACCCCGGAATTTGGCAGCGGGGGAAAGGAGGTACTGCACAGCCCTTCTGCGCAGGTCACCTACGCATGTGTTGAAGGGTTTTACGCTTGCGTAGAACCCTTCTACGCATGTGTAGAAGGTGGCTACGCAAGCGTAAAACTCTTCTACGCATGCATAGAAGGCGACCTGTGCAGAACCATTCTGCGCAGGTCCTGGATTGGCTGGAGCCGCAGTTGACAGGTATGCTCAGACAGCTGAGCTGGCTGGACACATGGTCCCCCCCCTTGTAAACGCTGCCATAAACTGCAGTGGGTGCAGGGGTGTTTACGGTTGTTGTAAGCACGTCCGCTTCTGGGGTCGCCACTGTGGGCCGAATGATTTGCCACCACAGGCTAGATGATTTGCCACTGCAGGCTGGGTCCGGCCCACAGGCCATAGGTTACGAAGCCCTGATTTATGGAAATGGTTAGGATCAGGAAGGAAGCATCTTCATCCGTTCTGGCTAGAGGTAACACTTCCAGTGCAGAACATATGTTAGATACACAGAACATGTGATGCTGAAGGTCCATCTTGAGAGAGGAAGTTGGAGCAATCTGGTTCACTTTTCGGAGGCTCTTATCTTCTGTACAATCTATTTTATTTTATGCTTGAGCAATCCTTCCATCTCCATGAGAGATTTTATTTCTCCTATCAGAAGGATCCAGGGAGCACTTCAAAGTATTCCAATTTCTACCCCCTTTTGATTATTCACGCTCATTTCCTCACTCGTTTCCCTGCCTTTGGTCAGTCAACAGCTGCAGTGACTCTCCCCAAAATTCCCCTCCCTCCCAACCAAAATCATCATATACAATACAAATATTGAAGGGCATGCCCAACACATCTTTTTATTCATGTCAGATGCACCACCAGCATATAATAACATACAAAATTAAAATTAACGCATCTACAAACAAAATAGAATTAGAAAGGGCTAGATTACATCCGCCCAATATCGGGCCACCTCAGCAGCATTTCCTCTTGCCAAGATAAGGTCCTCCTCAGTGCACATTGAGGGGCATCATGTGCATTTTATCCTATGGGAGATAGTTTGTACTTCTTCACATTCACACAGGCTATCGTCTACAGGAAAACTGTAGACAACGACGACGCCCTTGGACCCTGCGGCTGGGACGGAGAGGCTGCTGCAGCAACGGGCACCACACCCTCACCACCGAGAAGAAAAATGGCAAAACGGTAGAAGCCATGAACAATGTCTTTGGCACATACGAATGAACCAAGAGGCTAGGACGCAAGTTACATTATATTATATACACAAATAATATTTTGAAAGAAAAATAATCATTTTCTAAGAAAACTCCGAGGAAGCGGTGATGAAAAGCATTATTTACCGGCAGGCTTTGGTTTTCTCCTGTGTAAAGGTTATTAATTTCATACCAGATGGATTTCTGTGTTGTTCCCACTCTCACCACTGGCATCCTGGGTCCCGCCCCACCACTGGCCGGGGCTCAAAAGGCCAGGCGGTAGAGAGTCCTGTGGTTCTGCCCAGTTATCTGGTAGCATTTTGCTCGCCTTCCATAGTTCTAAGGCGGTCTGTGGAGGCTGGTTGTTCGGAGGTGCAGACGTATTGCGTCAGTTAGAAGAAAATATTTTTAAAAAAGTTAGAGAAGATGAAAATAGAGAGAAAGGATTCTCTGTCCACAACTCTATTGGAGAGTAGATTCACCCAGCCACATGGCCTTCAGATAATGTGATAATCAGGAGTGTTTCCAAATGCACCAAGTAAACTGAAGCCACTTGTCAATCTTTTGCATCTTGGAAGGTTGTCAATGGCCAAAAGACTTCTGCTATGCAGTCAGAGTCAACCAGCCGACATTAATGCGCTGCCCTTCTGGCTGTGCTCAACTACAATTTCCATGATGCCCAAATCTGTGATAGCATTGACATAACTTGCTGACACAATCACATCTGGAAAAAGGTGAGTCTGGAAAAGGTCGGAGAAGACAAGGATGGACTAGATGGGGAAATAGTTTCATCTGCTGGAAGGCAGATTTCTTGGTCTCGGAAGGAAGTACATAGAAATCCTGAGGTTTATCTGATTCATAAATAACGGAAGAACTGTTGTTTCTGGATATCATCTCTCTCCCCTTATTTGGAAATCAGAAGCAGCTAAACACAAACCAGGAAAGTGGAAGCATGACAAAATCTATAAGCAAAGCAAAAGGTATACAGAGGTAGTTGGCGGAGGTGGCTTAGTGGTTAAGACATTGTACCTGATGAATGGAAGGTCAGCAGTTCAAGCCCCGAGTGCTGTGCAATGGAGTGAGCTCCTGTCAACCTAGCAGTTTGAAAGCAAGAAATTGCAAGTAGATTATTAGGTACTACTTTGGCGGGGAAGTTAACAGCATTCCATGTGCTTTGGTGTTTAGTCATGTGTGCCACATGACCACAGAAACATCTGTAGATGCAGACAATGCTGGTTCTTTGGCTGTAAACAGAGATGACCACTGAACCCTAGAGTCGGACACATACCTGTCAAGTATCCCATTTTGGCCAGGAAATCCCGTATTTTACCCCTCTTTCCAGCCGTCATCCCGAATTTGGAGCGGCCAGAGGGGTGTGTGTGTTACTGTGCATGCATGCCCATCAGAGGCGGAGGTGTGCATGTACGAGGGGGTGCTGTGCATATGCGAAAGGGTTACTGCACATGCATGCCCATCTGAGGTGGCGGTGCACATGCACACAAGGGGTGGCTGCACATACATGAAAAGTTTACGGCACATGCGTGCCCGTTGGAGGCAGCGATGTACATACACAAAGGGGTTACTGCGCATGTGCGAAGGGATTACTGCGCATGCATGAAGGGGTTACTGCGCATGCGCGCCCTTTGGAAAATTTCCCTTATTTTTGCTGCCGGAACTTGACAGATATGGTCGGACACAACCGGCTTTCGAACAGGGGAGAGGTGTAGGTGGTGTGTATAAAGCAATTAGTTCTCTTGGACTACAGCTCTCAAAATCCTTCAACCATTATGGGATTTGTAGTCCAAAAAGTAATCTTTCAAAAGAGAAACCAGGGCACAGCAAGCAAACAAAACTGGTTCTGGGCTTCAGCAGGGACGAACAGGACCATGTCACTCTGAAAGAGGAAATAAACATCTTACAAGTTGTTGAGGGTCATCAACTGTATTGGATGGCATCTTATTCCTACTTCTATTTGTAGAAACTGGCCAGAGCCAAAGAAATCTTAGGGGCCTCTTTGCTTCCATGTGCACTCTTGGCATGTGCTTAGGAAACTATGGACATCTGTAAGGTTACACTTTCAAGAGCTTCCCTTTTAGCTACAGTAGATCAAAGTCTCTTTCTTGGTAAGTGGATTCCAGAGAGCATAAGAAGCTGCCTTATATAGACCAAGACCGTGCCTACATTTGAGCTCAGCGTCTTTGATTCTAACTAGCAATGCTTTCTAGGGTTTCGGCCATGATTTGTCCCTAGATCTACCTGAAAATCTAGGGCGGTATCTCACCGCCCCTCTTCCAATTGCTAACCTGGGCTATCCCTGCTTAGCTTTGAAACTCAAACGAGACAAGGTGTATTTCATACCTTACAAGCAGGGGTTCCGACCGAAGTCCCACATGCTGGATCTGGCCCCTGGTGCCATTTCATGTGCCCCTCTCACCCTTCCAAGGGCATTAGAGAAACAAAATGGCCATCCCTGTGAAGCCATTGGAACAAATTGACCACCCCCATCGTGCAAGCAGGGCAAAAGTACTGTCCGGCCCTTGAAGCTGACTGAGAGAGCGTGACCCAGCCCTTGGCTTGAAAGGTTTGGGAACCCCTGCCTTACAAAAGTAGAAGAAAATGAAGACTGGGGAGCCCTACTGCCATCGTTCGCAAACCAACCTTATGAGAAAGGATGTGTGGTTAACTTATTTGGAGTTCCCTCCAAAGCTGGCTTGAAGTTTTGACCTGGAAATGCCAATTCTTTTACTCTTATCCAGATGTGCAACATCTCTTGGAATCTTAAAACCAGGGGCTTCCGTTTCATTGTGAGTATGGGATTGGGTCACATCCTCGTGAAACAACTAAGTAGCATTACACAAATTACACAAGCAGTACATTGAATGCTACCAATTATATACATTACATTCCTCCTGGGCCAATTTTTTTTAAAAAAAAATCAGGTTTATGTTTTCTATCAGGGGTGGCCAAACTATGGCCTGTGGGCCGGATCTGGTCACAATGTCAATTCATCCAGCCTGGAAGCAGAAGTAAAATGTGCTTGTATGGGACGCTTTACTTCCACGTCCGGGAGCAACGAGGGCTTTGTGGGCTGGATGAATTGGCATCAGGGGCCAGATCGGACCCACAGTAACTGGCCCCCTGAACCATGTGACTGGCCCATGGCCCGAAAAGTTTGGGCAACCCTGTTTTATATAGTTATAAATGGCTGTGTTCACTTAAGGAACTAGAGGAAAAATAATTAATGGAAAAATCATTACTTACAGAGCACCATAAATATATAGTATTCCACATAACATTCCTGCCCTGAGGAGCTTACAGTGTAAAATGTTTTAGCTGAGGAATGTCAAGTGAACAACTTTAGTCACTCCAGATGCATTGGTGGCTTTGAAATAGAAAGGAAAACCATGGGAAGAACTGCTCTAAATTCCTTTTGTCAGCAAATCTTAAGAACTTCCTGGTCCTTCAAGAAGTCACGTTGTTTCTTCCTTAGCATTTTGCTCAATCACAAGATAAAGGAATGGGAATGTGTGGCCTTCAGGATGTGTACGGACTACAAGACCCATCATTCTTTGTGAGCAGATGACGTCAGGTGGGCATTCGGTCCTCTGAAATACCAAAATCGTTAGTGGAACATACTCTATCCATGAAAGAAAGAATGGCATTACAGTGAAACCCTGCTTTATGGAATTAATCCATTCTGCAGGGAGTTTCCTTATAGCAGAAATTCCTTAAAGTGAAGCAAGGTTTCCCCTAGGAATACACTGAAAACCAATTAATCTGTTCCAAAGCTAAATAATAATAATAATAATAATAATAATAATAATAATAATAATAATAATAATAATAATAATAATAATAATAATAATAATAATAATAATAATAATAATAATAATAATAATAATAATAATAATAATAATAATAATAATAATAATAATAATAATAATAATAATAATAATTTTAGCTGTTCAAAACTTTTTCTAAAGTGGAAAAAACACAGTGAAAAATTCCAAAGTGCACTTTAGAAAGAGTTTTGAGCAGATAAAATACTTTTTTTGGCTTTTTTCTGTGCTCCAGAACTGATTCTTTAGCCCTATATGGTAGTGGGCCGGGTTACCTAAGAGACCGCATCGCCCTGAGGACGTCTGTCCGTCCAACCAGAGCGGACCGGAGGGGCTCTCTAATCGTTCCATCAGCCAGAGGGGCTCGCCTCTCTGGCACAAGGAGGAGAGCCTTCTCCGTGTCTGCACCGGCCCTCTGGAACCTCCTGCCAACAGAGCTACGTCTCCGGACGGAATTGCTGCCTTTCAGAAAAGATCTTAAAACCTGGCTGGCGGGTCAAGTGTGGGGTGCAGGTGGAAGGGTAACCGCCATTGGGTGGTTGGTGTAGAAGAACTCTTCCCCATGGTGCCTTTGGATCCTGCAGCCCTTGTTTTTAGGGGGTGGGTAGTTTTAACTGTTTTAACTGTTTTAACTTGTGTTTTTAATTTTTATTGTGAACCGCCCTGAGTTGGCTTTGGCCGAGTGAGCGGTATATAAATGTGATAATTAAATTAAATTAAATTAAAATTTTCAATGCATATCTGACACATTTCTGACAGCGTCACCTAGTGGTCAGCTATGGTAATTGATAGTCCCTGACTATCAGCTGTCGAGGGGACGAGGAATTTCCCATACGTCCTGGTTGCGGGGAGTGCTTTTGGCAGTACCAAAACATGACGAATAATTGCAAAAACGGAGCAGACATGCTTCAAACACCCACCACCATGGGAAGTGTTGGAAGACTAAAACAAACAAACCCAAAAACATTTCATATGGCAACAGCAACAACAACAACAACAATAAAACATATAACCTATAGTGCCATTTTCTTGGGATTCCCTTTCATACAGTGAGTTTTCTGTTATGTGAGGCATCTGTATTTGCAAAGATCCATACCCTTTTGGTCTCAAAGACAGAGATGTAGTACGCCATGACTCAGCGATACAGCATTCATTAATTTGCAGTCCTCCTCCTCCTCATAACTGACTTACGGTGTCCCTTTTCCAGGGTTTTCCAGGTAGTACACAGTTTGCATCTGGGACTCGTAGAAGACACAACAGGGAATTGAACTTGTGAGTTCTGGCTCAGCAACTGGATACCTAAGTAATACTTTCAGCCATGATAAATATACGATAATTCTGGGCATTTGTATTATGGGAATGACCTTAAACTAGGCTTAAGTCAAGCAGAATGTAGATTTTAAAAAATCATCTGTTTTTTTTATAAAATCATCAGCTCACTTCATCCTCTACTTCAGGCATTCTCAAACTATGACCAGTGGGCCAGACCTGGCCTCCGAAGCCATTTCATTAGGCCCATGAAGCCCTCGCCAAACCAGGAAGTGGAAAAAACTGTGTGGTGCGCATGCGCAGAATGTCACTAAATGCATTATGTGCATGTGCAGCATGTGTTTTACTTCTGTTTCTGGGTGGGAGGAACCATGTGAATTGCTAAATCAGCTGCCCAGTGGGCGTGGCCAGGCCCGTGGACTGAAAACGTTGAGAATCACTGCTCTACCTAGTAGCTTGGTAGTACCTTGTAGACTAGACTTCAGCGGATCTTCTTTGTTTCCGTGGAGGCACCTGACGTTTCTGATTTCATTTTTTACTGACTTCCTTTCTTCTAGCAGATAGCTTTCAGTGCGTTTGTATTTGCGATAATGAAGTTCGCCGCCCTAGTGTGTTAAATAATTCACTTCCTTTTTCCGCCTCTGTGAAGTTCTCTTATTGTGGCGTGTCTTCCAAAACGTTTTCACACACACACACACTCACAAAAGCATAATCCATAAAATATGAAGAAGTAACAATGAATGCTGACATTTTAATTCTTCGCTTAGGAGCGCAAAACGAGCGACAACAGGAAATCGCGCTTGCTGCCATAATAAAGGGAGATATGCATTCTTCTGAAACTGAGGGTTCGGTATTTGGGTATAATGTCATGGACACTACTTAACCATGAATAGGATCGGCAGATTAATGGCTTTTTCTTCCTCCTTTGCCCTAGGCACCCTGTGGGTGGATGCGACTGTCTGCAAACAAGTGGAAATAACCAGTAATAATGCAGCTTTGCACAGAAACAGAATTATTAAATTGTGAGCAACCAAATTGTGGCTTTGATATGCAATAGACGTAAGCTTATAAAAATCGAGTGGCTCTTCAGAAAATGGGGTGTATTATATATGCATCTAATGTACTTTGGACCAGACTCTTATTTAAAAAAAAAATTTACATGCTTATTCTCATGGGAACCAGAACCATGACAGCACCTTTAGCTGGGGCTCCGTCAGCTACGTAAAGACAGAACAGGATCCCAACCATTGTCTATGTAACGGATAGGGATGTCTAAAAGGGAGAAGTATTTTTACATGGTATGGAAAATGCTGATGCTATTTGTTGCTCATTGTTGCCTCCGGCTATCGGCTGGTTTAACAGTACACTTTAAAGCATAAATATTCACCCATCTGTTGCTATGCTCCCCGGGGAGGATAGAAATGTTGGTGGCCGTGTCGATTATCTCAGCAAAGTTTTGTAGTTTTTAATCCTTCCCTGGAAGCAGATCTTTTGTAAAGCCAACAGGTCTTAAATATCCATCAAAAATATTCAGCCACCCCAACTTATTATCCATTACAACTGGGATAGCTCACAACAGTGATGGTGAACATATGGCACGCGCGCCAGAAGTGGCACTTGGAGCCCTCTCTGTGGGCACCCATGCAGTCACCCCAGCACATTCACCTACCCCTCTGCCCAGCAGCCCAATGGGAGCACTTCCTCCCTCCCCCCAGCCCAGAGTTCACCCCGCCCAGCAACCCAATGGGAGTGTTTCCTCCCTTCCCCCAGCACAGAGTTTGCCACGACCCTCTGCCCAGCAGCCCAAGCATTTCCTTCCTCCCCTGTTGCTATGTTGGCACTTTGCGATAAACAAGTGGGTTTTGGGTTTCAGTTTGGGCACTCAGTCTCTGAAAGGTTTGCCATCACTGGCTCACAACAATATATAACTGCTGGTGGTTAGGGGGGGGGGAGTCATTTCATCTCCAGATTCTGTTCAAGGCCAACCCAAGAGATATTGATGCCTGAAGTGAAGGATAACAGGGTGGCCCACTCCAGTTTCTTGCACGGAAGCCAACAAGATTGGCAGTCAGATCTTTGCACAACTTGCCAAGATTGGCTTCATCCAAGCCCGAAAGAAGCATGGGAAGCTTGTGTGGCGCCCCTGTACTTAACTTTTCACAGGGTGGTTTGCTATGGCATCCTTGTACGGTATTTAAAAAGCTGTCTGGTTCAAGTCCATAGTCAGGAAACCTTCTAGAAAGAACAGCCAGGGTCTCGAAATTAACTATCTCCTCTTAGTACTCATACAACTGCCTTGGACAACAGGCTGACAATGCCACAGTCTTCCACTCTGTGATCAAATCTAGTTGCATTTAAAGCATAGCAAATATCTATATAGCTTCACGTGAAAGTATAAATTAGTTCAGCATTTCTGTCTTCTATTGTCTGCTTTTATGATGAAGCATATCATCTTTTGGGATGCTACAGAGCAACTCTTTGAGTAATGCTTAAATGCCTTCTAGCAGTTCTTCCTGGCTTCTAGTTCTCCCTAACTCCAAACAGGGATTCTCGGTTTTCTTTACAACCCTTTCCAACTGCGAAATCCTATTTCTGTTGAAACCCTGCCCTCAAGCTAAGGAGGCAATGCTTCCAAACTCGGCTGGATGTTTTCTCTGCAACATGTGAGATACTCTAAGCTATCAGAAGACTGTGGCCTGAATCCAGGTAGTTGGCCTGACAAGAATTGACCCATTGAATTGCATAAGAGTTGATTGATTCACCATTCAGCAGATAGTCTGGCCAGGTTATACTGCTATGGTAATAGAGTAGACCTGTGATGGTGAACCTTGGCACTCCAGATGTTCTTGGACTTCAATTCCCAGAAGCCCAAGCACCCTGTGAATCCACACGAATGGGTTTGCTGCGATTCATCTGGCCCGCGCTGCCTTCGTCGCTCCCGCAAGCGGAAGTAAAACACGCGCGTACGGTTAAGACTCTTCCGGGTTAACCCTTCCTCCATACAAACAAAAGGTTGCAGCCAGAACAATTTCAATTTCAATTTTAATTTATACCCTGCCTTTCTTGGCCATGGCTGACTCAAGGCGGCAACAACATGTCAATATCAATATCAATGGCTGTTGTGATGTTGTGTTGTGATGTCACTGTTGCGTGATGTCTAAAACCACCACCACTTCTTGGCAATGTCTTTCTCGGCCATGGCTGATTCAAGGCGGCAACAACATGTCAATATCAATAGCTGTTGTGATGTTGTGTTGTTGTGTTGTGATGTCACTGTTGCGTGATGTCTAAAACCATCACCACTTCTTGGCAATGTCTTTCTCGGCCATGGCTGACTCAAGGCGGCAACAACATGTCAGTATCAATATCAATGGCTGTTGTGATGTTGTGTTGTGATGTCACTGTTGCGTGATGTCTAAAACCACCACCACTTCTTGGTAATGTCTTTCTCGGCCATGGCTGACTCAAGGCGGCAACAACATGTCAATATCAATATCAATGGCTGTTGTGATGTTGTGTTGTCATGTCACTGTTGCGTGATGTCTAAAACCACCACCACTTCTTGGTAATGTCTTTCTCGGCCATGGCTGACTCAAGGCAGCAACAACATGTCAATATCAATATCAATGGCTGTTGTGATGTTGTGTTGTGATGTCACTGTTGCGTGATGTCTAAAACCACCACCACTTCTTGGCAATGTCTTTCTCGGCCATGGCTGACTCAAGGCGGCAACAACATGTCAATATCAATATCAATGGCTGTTGTGATGTTGTGTTGTGATGTCACTGTTGCGTGATGTCTAAAACCATCACCACTTCTTGGCAATGTCTTTCTCGGCCATGGCTGACTCAAGGCGGCAACAACATGTCAGTATCAATATCAATGGCTGTTGTGATGTTGTGTTGTGATGTCACTGTTGCGTGATATCTGAAACCACCACCACTTCTTGGCAACGTAGTCAACTGGTTAACAACCACCCAGCTTTCCAACTTCAAAACTCGGCACTTCAAACCACGCATACCAAGATCAACGTGACTTTTCAGTCTCTTTTGTGGGGAGCTAATTCTCCAAGAACGAGTCAGATGTCTCTTTTCCAATTAAATAATTAGACCAGGTGCCACATAGAAAGGGGAAACTGGTAATGATCCTGTTATTATGGCATTAAAATATTTTTGCAGCACATAAGAGCATTAAGTAGGCCTCGCTGGTGATTTAAAACTAGGGACCTTTTAAAAAGCTCATCAAATAGAGGGAACGAGAAAGAGAGAGAGAAGGAGAAGAAGAAGAGGAAGAAGAACTTCAAAGCTGCTTTTCTCCCCCTTGGAAACCTGCCTGTGTTAGGATAAAATGAATGGGGTGGGGGGTGGGGGAGAGAAAGGTTTGCCTTTTAATAAAGCATCTGTGGCCCACATTGAACATTTCTACCTTCTTTGTGAGCCTGACTCACAAAAAAGACAATACCTGTTATCTGCCCAATATTTCTGATTCCACGCCACTTTGAACCAGATCTTCAGTTGCCCACATGCTGCGTCCAAAAAGAATTTCTATTGTCATCTGGTCCAGAGATGCCAGAAAGATACTTGAGGGGTTAAAAAAATAAAAAGGGAGAAGAAGAAAAAATTAAAAGAAGTAAACTGCAGGAATTCTGTTCAATAAAGGACGAGATGAAAAACAAGCCCATGCCATTCATTCCATGCGCGGGCAGTGCTTTTTCACATCTGCCTTCGGTTCGTAGGGCTAGATTAAAATCAAATTTTACCCAGTGCCAGCTGGTACTGCTTGTAGTCGGGAGGAGTAGAAGATGTTCTAATAAACTAACCTGAATAACAACCAGACATCATTTGCTATTAGTAAAGGTTACCCCTGCTAAAAAGCCAGTCGTATCCAACTCTAGGGTTCAGTGCTCATCTCTGCTTATAGTCAAAGAGCCAGCGCTGTCTGCGTCTACAGACGCTTCCATGGACACGTGGCAGGCATGACTAAACACCAGAGTGCACGGAACGCTGTTTGCGTTCCCACCGAAGTGGCCCCTACTGATCTACTTGCAATTTCTTGCTTTCGAATTGCTAGGTTGGCAGGAGCTGAGACAGAAGTGGAAGCTCACTCCGTCATGCAGCACTTGGGTCTTGAACTGCTCTTAACCACTAAGCCACCGCAGTCCCAGTTGTATAAAGCCTTACTGATTTGCATATTTATCTGTTATGCTAACCAATCACTCTGTATAAATTGATGCCATGAAATCTCACTCCCATCTCTGTTGAAATGGACTTGATCCACGACAGCTAACATTAAAATATAACAGTCTTCAAAGTGCTACGTTTTTTGTTTTGTTTATTCTCTGATATGCTAGAACAGGGGTTCCCAACCTAATGGCCACCCCTTTGAAGCTGTTGGGACAAAATATCCACTGTGCAGCTTGGCCAGCTTGAAAATGTTGCTCCAACAGGTTCAAAAGGGTGGCCATTTCCCCCCGCAAATGCCTTTGGAGGGGTGGGGTGGGGGCACATGAAATGGTGCTGTGGGCTGGATCCGGCCCATGGGCCTTAGGTCAGGAACCTCTGTCTTAGACCTTCTGCTTTGGAGGAACCAAGCCTGGTCGCCTCTGAACTGCTGTAGTCATTGAGCAAGGCTGGCGTCCTTTCACAGCTGGAAGGGACCTTGAAGAGAGGGAAGCTAAGATTTGGCAGCTAAGTGTGTGTGTGTGTGTGTGTGTGTGTGTGTGTGTGTTATGGGCATGCAGTGCTCAGCGAATGCCAGGAAACTGCTGGCCATAGCAGGCGGAGAAGTGGTTCGGAAGAATATTTTCATCTCTGTCCAGTGGTCTCTCGTCCTGACATAGAAAGGATAAAAGGAGGCCCACTGAATTGATCAGTGAAGCATGTTAAACTAAAAGCAACCCACAAAGTCATCAGAAAGAAAAGATGAGAGAGCGAGAGAGAAGAAACGGAGAAAGCTTGGCATATTCCATGGATAACGTTAAAAAAACCCCGCTCCAACTTTGCTCCCCTTTTGATTTAGACGGGGATGAATAAGACAAAGTTTGCTTGCTTTTAAGACATGGGAGATTTAAAACAAAACAAAACAACACAACACACCCATGCACACACCCACACCCACTAAGCCCATCACCGGCAATGTCAGTCAAAGCAGTAGATGTCTGCTCTGTAATTGCTTAGGTAGCTTCCCGTGGCAAAACCATCCGGAGTTGTGAGCAAAAATGAGCAGTTGATGGGCATCCCAATCTGATTTATGTCCTCCGAAAAGAAAGCCTTTGAAGTAGGCCAGGCAACATTCGCATGGGGGCAATTCCATTTTATCTGTCTTCTGCTAAATTCATGCTCCTTAGAAGGACAAATAGCAAAGATGAAGCTGAAGTATTTTGGACATCAAATGAGAAGAGAGGATTCACTTGAGAAGGCCTTGATGCTGGGGAAGGTGGAGGGCAGAAGAAGGAGGGGACGGCCAAAGATGAGATGGCTAGATGGTATTGTAGACACAATGGGCATGGGGCTATGTGGACTAAGGAGGATGGTGGAGGACAGGGGTGCCTGGAGAGCCATGGTCCATGGGGTCGCAAAGAGTCGGAATCGACTGTGCGACTGAACAACAACAAATCCATCTCAAAAAGAGAGGATGTTACCCAGGTGGCAGAAAGGGGGTGTGGTGGTGTTTTGGAGAGGGGAAGATGATTGTTTCTATTAAGATCCATCTGTTGACTTCAAAGCTCAGACTTTGGTGCGAGGTTGATTTACAGAGCGTCTAAGCTAGAATAGATTGATTTTTTTAAACTTCTTTTTAAAAATGTTTTTATTAAGTTTTCAAAAAATACAAGCAAATCGACAGATACAGATAAATCAACCAAGAGAAAAAAAAGCTACAAATACAGTGTAAAAAAGCAAAAGAAACAAAAATACAGACAAAATACAAACCCAACAACCCATCACTAAATTTCGTCATAGCTCAGTAAAACATTCAATACCTTATTATGCATATTGAAATGTACCAAAACTCAATACAATTCATATTCAATATAATTCATGTTTCTCTTTCTCATATCATATTAAAAGCTATCTACTGTATATTCATTTATATGCATGTATCCAAGTTTGTAATTACTGTACTATATATAATATAGCAAAAGCTTATTACATTTCTCTCTTTAAACTACATAACCAAACCAAACCAAAAGTACAATAAAACCAAATTCACAATATGCACCCAGTGATCTATACAATGCCCTGGGGGTTGCGGTAAGGTAAAGGTAAAGGTTTCCCTTGCTCGAAAGCCAGTCGTATCCGACTCTAGGGTGCAGTGCTCATCTCTGTTTCTAAGCTGAAGAGCCAGCGCTGTCCGCTTCTGCAGACGTTTCCGTGGTCATGTGGCAGGCATGACTAGACACCGGAGTGCACGGAATGCTGTTACCTTCCCACCGAAGTGGTCCCTATTTATCTACTTGCAATTTCTTGCTTTCGAACTGCTAGGTTGGCAGGAGCTGGGACGAAGACAGGAGCTCATTTCCGTAATGCAGTACTCGGGAATCGAACTGCTGACCTTGGTGCTGGCCTGCCACCTTCCCCTCTGGTCAATAGAGAGTCCACAAACATTTGCCAAATTTCCCAAAATCTATTTTCTTTAATTTTCTTCAACTCAGTCCCATGTTAACTTATCATTCTGATTTTTAACTTCTAAATGCTGGGGTACACAGAAAGAGCCTCCTCAAAGAGTGTGGTAATTGTGAACCACAATTTGGGCGTACTCTGGCAACGGCCACCTTATGTTGCCAGCTAACCTTTCTCACACTAGGTCAGGAGAAAGGAACGGCAGAATGAACTCACCCAAAGTTGACTTCATTTTGGCAGCTTCACGCCTAGCCTAGACACGGACGAAGACGACGACTTCTAAATGCTTTAAGAGCAGGTGGAAGATGGGACATGGAATGAACTGGGCAGAAAGGAGGCCCAATGAGTTGAGAGCTAGAAAAGGCCTTCAGAATTAAACAGGATAGTGGTTCTGTTTATTTATTTTTCGGTGTCAAGATTGGACGCCTCCATCGCTTGGACTGTTTACTCTCCTTCAGTCTAATCCATCTCACGGGGTTCATCCTTGCATGAAGTAGGGAGGGAGATCGGCAACTTGGCCATCTTAAGCTCTGTAGGGGGAAATGGCAGGATGCAAATCCAGGCAATAATTAAATTATAAGTAAATCGACTTTGAGGCTCAGTAAATGGTAATGATGCCTGCAAGCTGACAGCATTTTTATTAAAGGCTCTGAAATTTATGTCTTGCAAAGCGTCATGGGCTAGAAAGTGGTGGATGTCCCCCCCCACGTGCACTGTGGTCAATTTGCAGATGTTGCCTTGGAAGCCTTTATCTTTTGTTTCTCATGGAAAGTTGGTGGGTTGTTTATGTGTGCGTGTGTGCAATAATCAATGCAGACCAGAGGTCCAGGATGTTCCGCCAGAATTAATTCCATGTGATTAATGAATGGTTTCCAAGAGCTTGGATATATTTTGGCGGATCTGTTTCTCTTCTGTGCACATTTTCCTATGACTGGGACCTCCCAGAATGTAATGAGTCTGATACACCCCCCCCCAAATTTTAAGTGGCAGCTGGATATTCTAATGAATTCAGCTAACTTGGCAAAGAAGCTATAGAGCAGGGGTTCCCAGCCTAAGGCTCAGGGGCCGGATTTGGCCTGTGGTGTCATTTCATGTGCCCCCACCTCTCCAGGGTCATTTGAGAAACAAAAGGGCCACCCCCTTTGAAGTGGTTGGAACAAAATGGCCACCCCATCGTGCAGGCAGAGCAAAATGGACATCCGGCCCTCGAAGCTGACTGAGAGAGCGTGACCCGGCCCCCAGCTTGAAAAGGTTAGGAACCTGTGCTATAGAGCCTCAATGCATGCACACGCATGCATGCATGCACATGTATGCATTTAATTTAATTTAATTTAATAGTCATATTTATATATGCACACACATACACAGGGTAATGTGCCTCTCAGATCACACAAATGACAGTACAGTAATACCTCGGATAACGTTTGCATCGGATAACGCTAAAACCGCATAACGTTAAGCAATCTGTAAAAAAAAATATTGCATCGCATAACGCTAAAATCCTATGGGATGCATCGGATAATGTTTGCTAAAGCCTGTGCTGGTTACAATGTGTCTCTATGGAGTTTTAACATTATTCGATGCATGCATGGGAACATTATTCGATGCATGCATGCATCGAATAATGTTAAATATCAGATAACACTAAGACTAAGAGGCGAGGGTGCACCGGGATGAATCCCCCTGTCCTGGTGGCCCAGCCCGTGCCTGGGCTTTTATCTTGGATCCCCCCCCACCCCGTCTTCCTTATCTAGGGTAAAGAAAGCTTTTGGAATTCTTCCACCAGGTGGTATTGGGAATGATTGTGCGCATGACGGATGCAAGTCCCAGTTCAAGTGAAACAAAAAAAAAGAAATGCCCCACAACTCTTTATACACGCAACCACATGCACCCCTTGCTTCTGATCTTGGTTGCTCTATGAAAGAAACAGGATCAGGACCTCAAACTTACTTCTAAGAGCCAGGTGTGTGTGTGTGTGTGTGGGGAGTAACCCAGATAATTCCCAAGTGGAAAACCTTCTTTCCCTCCTTAAAGAGTGTGAAACTAACAAGACACCTTAAACTCATGTGATACCCTTTGAAAAACAACACCACCGGAGTTCAAAGGGTATAGCTCTCAAAATTCACAACCGAAGATGAGAAAAGGAGGCAATAAAATAGAAGAAAAGAGGAGGTGGGAAGCAAAGAACAACAAGAGATTCGTTCTTTAACCTTCCTGGAGCGCAAGTCATACTGGATGAAATACGCGGCTATGCAGCGGATGGAAGAGGCGTACCTTAAAACTGTATTTTCATGCATATTGACCAAGGCCGATTAACAAGAGGGATACACTAGGAAGGACGATATAGGCTTGCACGAAAAGACTCTACAGTAGTGGTTCCCAACCTTTTTGTGGCCATGTCCCACCTAGGTAAAAAGGTAAAGGTAAAAGTCACCTTTGCTCAAAAGGCAGTTGTATCTGACTCTAGGGTTCAGTGCTCGTCTCTGTTTCATAGCCAAAGAGCCAGCCCTGTCTGCATCATCAGATGTTTTCATGGGCATGTGGAAGGCATGCCTTGGCCAAGTGGGCGGTATAGAAAACGAAATAATAAATAAATAAATAAACACCAGAGAGCACAGAATGTGTTTACCTTCCCACTGAAGTGGTCCCTGTTTATCTACTTACAATTTCTTGCTTTCGAACTGCTGGGTTGGCAGGAGCAATAAAAACAACATAGCATCCTTTAGTATCCCTAATAAAGGTCTCTTTTGCTCAGAAGCCCGATTCCATGGGCCAGCGTTCATTTCCATTTGCAGGCAAAGAGTCAGTGTTGTCTGCATCTGCAGATGTTCCCATGTTCATGTGGCAGGCATGAGTAGATTCTGGAATGCATGGAACGCTGTTATCTTTCCCACTGAAGTGGCACCTATTTATCTACTTGCAACTTCTTGCTGTCGAACTGTTAGGTTGGCAGGAGCTGGGAGAGACTCTGCCATGCAGCACTCGGGTCTTGAACTGGTGACCTCCTGACCTTCCAGTTGGTCACATCAGCCAGAGTTATTAAAAACCTGTCTGGAAAAAAAATGATGACAAGTAAGGACAGGGAGTTGTTGTTCAAACACTAGGGAAAACATTATCAGGACTGGATTATTACTTTTAAAAAATAATGTTCCAAGTGATGGTATCTCTGCATACCTCCATAAGGGCACTGGGTAAAAATAAGCCTAGTCCAGGCAAAGCTAATCATTCTAATTCATTTAGTACTGATGGCAGGCAGATGGTCCACAGGTCCACAGAGATGAAAGTCGCATGCTTGCATAATGAGAAACAGTCAGCAATATGTTCCCCGCTTGTCTCTCGGGTTGGCCAAAGTGATTCATTCTTTCTCAAACAGATTTAATTGTCCACATGTGTTTAGTTTTCTCAAACACTGTTGTTGCAGGAAGTAGGGGGGGGACTTTTGCTTGTATGGGTTTAAAAGCAATCATCGTAGGAAAGAGAGAAAGAAATCACACAGTCACCTTAGTAGATCCATTTCAAAGTGGAAATTAAAAATCCTATTTTTCGTCTGTGTTTACAAATTGGATTGAAATATTCATTTATTTATTAGATTAAAAATATTTTGTAACATAAAGTTCTGGACTCATCACTCCCTGGCAAATAGATGGGGGGGGAAATACCTTCTTGGGATCTAAGATCACTGCAGATGGTGACTGCAGCCATGAAATAAAAAGACGCTTACTTCTTGGGAGGCAAGCTATGAGAAACCTACTCAGCATAATAAAAAGTAGAGCCATCGCCCTGCCAACTGAACTCTGCATAGTTAAAACAATGGTATTCCCAGTAGTAATGTATGGCTATGAGAGCTGGACCATAAGGGAGGCTAAGTGCAGAAGAACAGACACCTTTGAACTGTGGTGCTGAAGAAGACTCTTGAACTCCAAGGAGATCAGAAAAATAAGGAAGGAAATCAACCCTGACTGCTCATTGGAAGGATAAATACGGGAGATGAAGCTCAAGTACCTTGGCCACCAAATGAGAAGAGAGGACTCACTTGAGAAGGCCTTGATGCTGGGAAAGATCGAAGGCAAAAGGAGAAGGGGGTGACAGATGATGAGGTGGATGGATGGAACCATTGATGTGATGGGCGTTGATCTGGCCGGGCTACGGAGGATGGCAGAGGACAGATCCTGGCATGCGGTGATCCGTGGGATCGCAAAGGGCCAGACTCGACTGTGCGACTGAATGACAAAACTAATCAGACGCACAAATGTCACCTCTGAAATACATCGTTGAGTTTTTGAGTTACACACTTGATGCTTTTATTGGGCCAGTCTGATGCTGTTGAGAGAGGACCCAGAAAGGAGTGGAATGGTCAAAATGGGAGAAAGAAATGTCAGAGGATGGTTACATCAAATGTAGTCCTGTCCACCTTGAAAGAAATGATGTAGCCTCCTACCCTGCTTTTAAAATCTGTACTTATAATCTCCTAATGATTGTTTAATGGGTACTAGTAACTGTCAATGGCAATTCATTTAAAGTTGGCTGTTGGGTTGCCTCAAAGGACATCACAATCCACAGCCCCTTAGAGCATCTTCAGAGCACTGTGCCATGATCTGGGTCATCCTGAGAAGAAGAAGAGAAGAAGAAGAAGAAGAAGAAGAAGAAGAAGAGAAGAAGAAGAAGAAGAAGAAGAAGAAGAGAAGAAGAAGAAGAAGAAGAAGAAGAAGAAAGAAGAAGAAGAAGAAGAAGAAGAAGAAGAAGAAGAAGAAGAAGAAGAAGAAGAAGAAGAAGAAGAAGAAGAAGAAGAAGAAGAAGAAGAAGAAGAAGAAGAAGAAGAAGAAGAAGAAGAAGAAGAAGAAGAAGAAGAAGAAGAAGAAGAAGAAGAAGAAGAAGAAGAAGAAGAAGAAGAAGAAGAAGAAGAAGAAGAAGAAGAAGAAGAAGAAGAAGAAGAAGAAGAAGAAGAAGAAGAAGAAGAAGAAGAAGAAGAAGAAGAAGAAGAAGAAGAAGAAGAAGAAGAAGAAGAAGAAGAAGAAGAAGAAGAATTATTTCCTAACAACGGGGTAGATTAATTGACATCCATGGCACCAAGAGTTTGGGAAAGTTATTTTAATGTGATGTGAAGCATGAGTCACCAGATCCTCTGCTTGCTGTCACATTTATGTCGATTTTTAGGGTGCTCTGAATATTTCCCCTTCATAAGCATGCAGGGCAACCCCAACTCTTAGTGAAATTACAAACATCAACAGAAGAAATTGGAGGAATTTTGCCACTTGCTTCCAACTAAGTGTCTGTCTTGGCTGGGATATAAACCTTCACTGGATTTTCTTCTCAGGAGGTCCATCAAGAGATGCAACCCACACGCCCTCCTCCAGAAAGCGTGGCCTCCGTGAGTGGCACCAAGCAATTTGTGCAAAGGGTTTTTGGATGGCGCCAAGAGGAAATCGGTGTGGATTTATGTGCAGTGTAACACTTCGCAAGAGATTCCCATTTGTTCTTGTGTCTCAACCAGTTATCTATGAATCAACCAGGACCCCAGGGCATTCATGGCGCACACATGCACACACATCTAGAGGACCAAAACTGAATGTGGATGGTAATTGTCATGCATTTGAAAGGCAGGGATTATTAAGCCATCTTCCTAGCCCTTCCACTCCTTGGTCAACTTCTTATCGAGAACATGCTCAAAGTTAACTGACAGCAACCTTACACCCTTTAGTAATTCACTGTCATAGCAGTTTATTTTCCCACCTCCCACCCATGTCCATTCAATGTCCAAAAATCCCTGCTGTCCTTCCCAGCCTGCACTGCTGTGTGACCTTTAACCTCTGGCAGTGATTAATTGTCTTAATGTCATAGCAATCACCTTGTGCTCTCTGATCTGCTCTCATTTTGCGCTCCCCTAAAAAAAAAAGAAAGAAGAAGAAGAAAGAGGGGGAAGGAGAGAAATCAGCTGCAAGCTAAAGTCTTTTCGTTCCACTTTTTGCAATTCTGTCCAGTTTCTTGGATACTGTTAAAGAATTTTTATATTTTATTTATTTATTGCATTTATATCTCACCCATCTGGGTTATTCTTCCACAAACAATTTGGAGATAATGCAATGTAGATGTTGTTGGTTCCGGGCTGTTTATACTCCCAGGTGTGGCTTTGGAGGAAAACCTTCTGCGGCATTGAAAAAACAACAACAGAACCTGGGAAAAGTTACTTTTCTGAATGATAGCTGCTGGAATCCCCCCAGTCACAGCAAGACTAGCTAAGAGATTCTGGGAGTTGCAGATCAAAAGTGTAACGTTGACGGTTGGCTTAACGTTCTAGCTCTAGATGAGAGATGGGAAATCATTTTGAAGTATGATTCCCCCTCAAAAAAACCACTCCAGCTAGCATCATGGCTAGCCACATCGGTTGTGGCAAAATAGAAGCGTTTCTCATTTCTGATCTGAACATACAAGACGACTGTGGGATGTTGCTATATCAGCCAGAGATTAGTGGTATCCAAAAATGTTGACCCATTTCTCTCCTGATGTGTTGAAATGCATGTTTTTGTACATGGCTCAACCAGTGGCGGGCATAAAAAAATTTCCTACCACACTGTGGGCGTGGCCATGTGACTGGGTGGGTGTGGCCTGTTGGCCATGTGACTGCTCTTCACTATAGAGTTATGAAAATAGAAGCCTCTTCTATTTTCATCATTCTATAGCGAACCTCTGAAGCCTCTTCTAGCCAGCCATTTTTACTACTGGTACGCGCATACTGGTCCGATCCGGCTCATGCCCATCATTGGGCTCAACCCAATCTATAACTCATGCCGGTGCAATAGATGGGTGGTCAGCTGAACAGTTTTTAATGCGCACACACACAAGAACACACATACAGAGTGTTTTTCTCTTGTATAATCTCATGGTCTATGCTGGGGAGGAAGGAAGAGATCTTTTTCTACAATATGGTAAAGGAGAAGATGGTGTTGCCCGCAAACTCTTTCCTGTTCCGTGTGCAAAACCCATGAGCAAAAGTGGATTGGCAGCTGAATTTCCTTCCTACATGGGGATGGTAACGTGACCGTAGATGCCAGGGGTGTTGGGCTGATGAATTGTGTGTCTCAAAGTCATTCTGCCTCTGGTGAGCAAAGAGGCTCAGCAAGCAGCTCTCTTGATTTTTAGGCAATGATTTTTCACGCCTAGCCTGGTGACAGTGAAGGCTGGTGTGAGGCCTGTCAACCCCACTTGTCAAGGATACAGGAAAATCAGCCTAAATCAAAATATTTTGCTAAATATTATCTAAACATGCAGAAACCAGCAAACGGAAAACTTGAAGACTGAGACATGCTACAAAGTGAATGCTAGCCTCCACTGAAGTTGGTGGTTGGGGGAAAAAATAGGCTCAGAGGACAGCAGGTAATTCCAATTAAAAGTATTAGCCCAAATCCTGTTGCTTGGTATATAATAAACCATACTAGGCCCATAAACTCAATGAGGATTTAGTGAGTTATCTCCTCCATAAGTTCCATTGATTCAAGTGGGCCTCCTCTTATTCTGACATATTTAGCATACTAAGAGAATGCCCATTGGAATCAACGGAATTTAGAAATGAGTTGACTCACTAGATCTCCATTGATTCAATGGGTCTGCTCTAGTGTCATTTACTATGCTAAGCAATAGGATTTTGGCAATTATATCGGTTCATTGTTTGGACCATAGTGGCTTTCTACGGTCATCAGCTCAAACCATCTTACCTAATGTTATACAGCAATGACATCGTGTTAACCCTGGACATCTCTCAACCACCCCTCACAAGAGCAGTGGATTGATACTAATTCAAGAGGTTGTGTTTACATACAGTTTCACTCAATGAGTGCTGAAAGCAAGGGATTCAAGTTTTTCAAGACATTCTCACCACCACAACTTCCCTTTATCTCCTGGTTGCTGCCCTTCCACTTTCTGACCACATTCCAATCAAATACAGATGTACATCTTGTTTTTTCAACTGCGACTCAGTTGTGCAACTTACATAACCCAACCCTCTGAGTTTTAGTGAACTTTCCTCCTGTTATTTCCTTCTCAAGGCCACCCACGACACACTTGAACTGCTCAGTAGCTCCATGGTTTAGGTATCCAGCTGTGGAGACAGAGGTTGGGATTTCAATTCTTCCTTGTGCCTCCTTGACAGAAGGCCCATGGGCTGAATCTGGCCCCTCACCACCATTTCATGTAGCCCTCCACCTCTCCGAGGGCATCCAAGAAACAAAATAGCCGCCCCCATTGTGCAGGCAGGTCAAAATGGCCATCTGGCCCTCAATGCTGACTGAGAGAGCATGACCCGGCCCCGGCTTGAAAAGTTGGGAACTCCTGATTTATACATAGCTGTCAAGTATCCCTTATTGGCCGGGAAAACCCCTTATTTTACCCTCTTTCCCGCCGTCATCCCTTATTAATTAGACTGCAATGCCCTATTGCCGCCATTGGAGGGCAGCACAGGATAAGCATAACTGTCAAGTATCCCTTATTGGCCGGGAAAACCCCTTATTTTACCCTCTTTCCCGCCGTCATCCCATATTAATTAGACTGCAATGCCCTATTGCCGCCATTGGAGGGCAGCACAGGATAAGCATAGCTGTCAAGTATCCCTTATTTGCTGGGAAATTTCCCTTATTTCCAAATCCAAAACTTGACAGGTATGGATTTAGAGGGTCCCTTCTTACTTTCCAGTTCAAAGATGGTGATTATTATACCAGTCAACCCATGGCCAAAATCCTGTTGGTTTGTTCTTCATGTCCAGTTGTCTTTTTGCAGCAATTGTACAAGGAGATATTCACCACCCCCTTTCACACATTTATGCCCTGTTTTCAAAATGAAGTTTTCCAACTGGTGTAACTGGAACTTGGAAATTGCTACAACTGCTCCTGGAACAGTTACTAACAGGATTCTGACCAGTGAATTTTATTAGTTGTTATAAATAGGGAAATTTTATATTATTTTATTCCTTTTTGTTTTCTTTAATTCTCCCTTTAAATAAAGTAATGTACAGTGGTACCTCGGATAAAGTCCAATTCGGATAAAGTCCAATTCGGATAAAGTTGCGTTTTTCATGCACATGTGACGCATCGCATAAAGTCCAAAACCGCTAAAAATGGACGTTATCTGAAGTATTTGGTATAGGAACCTCGGATAAAGTCCATTTTTTGGATGTTATCCGATGCATCGTCCATTTGATTCGGATAAATTCCAAAATCAGATAAAGTCCAAACTTGTGGAACAGAGTTTGGACTTTATCCGAGGTTCTACTGTATTTATTTATTATATGTAAAGGGACTGTGGTGGCTTAGTGGTTAAGACACTGAACCTAGCAGTTCAAAAGCAAGAAATTGCAAGTAGATAAATAGGGACCACTTCAGTGGGAAGGTAAATAGTGTTTTGTGCACTATCCAGTGACTAGTCATGTCTGCCACATGACCACGGAAAGGTCTGTAAATGCAGACAGCGCTGGCTCATTGGCTATAAGCAGAGGTGAGCACTGAACCCTAGAGTCGGATATGACTAGGTTTCAAGCAAGTGTGACTTTTACCTTATTGTATATGTCAAAGTGTAATATATTTCAGTAGTTGGGGGGCATTTGAAATAAAGCCTCTTTACATGTTCTTAACATTCCTGTAATCTATATGAGAAAGTATCTTTCATGCAATCAGCTCTTAAACCATTCAAGATTTTACAGCTTTAAACCAGCTCTCTTAAACTGGGCCTGGAAACATATCCCCCCCCCCCCTCCAGGCTATGCTGAAATGCATTGTTTTGCTAGTACGGTATATCCCACGGCTCTTTTGGAACAGGAGAGTCATCTTAGGTTTCCGTGACACACTAGCCACGAAGGCGCTCCTTTTCAAAGTGTAGAGATAGGATAACAGTCTTTGCCGGGAACATTAATGTTCTCAGATAGTTGGCGAAGGACGCGGGGTTATTTGATCTTCTTTGACTTAGCAGCAAAGTGTATGATCCTCCTGGCATTCTTAGAAATCACGATGAATCATGTCAAGGTAAATCCCTAGTTCATGTGCCCTCCGTCCAAGCCAAAGAACCTCCTCCATGCAAATACACCTTTCTCGCTTATGCACGCTCCCACACATGCACTGGGATCATTCCACAGAGTCCATGAACTCTAACAATTGCACGGAGAGCAGAGCTATCAAATTACTGAGCTGCAACCACAATATATGGTATTTTCTAACTGCTATATGGTGTTCATTAGCTAGGAATGCTAATTCCATGCACTTTGCTGTTGGGTGGTATCAACAGGCTGTCAACACGACCAGCTGCTTCTTCTCTCGGGACCTTCTGCACCACAAATGCAAGTAACAAGTTTTGCATGAGGTTCCTTCAAACAACAAGGAAGACAGGGCAAATTCTTTCAGAATAAGGCTCTTTTGGAAGAACAAAATGGTGACTGCTCTTAGTTTCTTTCTCTCCCCCCCTGCCCCCAAATAATTTCATCTCGTTCTCAAAATTTAGCTCAATGGTGGTGGTGCTGCCAAAGTAGGGGCTGTGGTGGCTTAGAGGTTGAGACGCTGGACTTGAGGACGGGAAGGTCGGCAGGTCAGCAGTTCAAGACCTGAGTATTGTGTGATGGAGTGAGCTCCCGTCTTTGTCCCAGCTCCTGGCCACCTAGCAATTCAAAAGCAAGAAATTGCAAGTAGAGAAATCATTAACACTTCAGTGGGAAGGTATGCAGTGTTCCATCCACTCCGGTGTCTAGTCACGGCTGCCACATGACCACGGAAACGTCTGCAGACATAGATAGAAAATGGAGATGAGGACCGAACCTTAGAGTCGAACACGGCTGGCTTTCAAGCAAGGCTAGGGATGGCTAGATGCTGGAGTACATGAAATGCTGTTACCTTTCCTGTCAAAGCCGTACCTATTGGTCTACTTGCAATTTCTGGCTTTCAAACTGCTAGATTGGCGGGAACTGGGACAGAATTCCATTATCTTATTTGGTAATAATAATAATTTCATGTCAGAAATTATTCTGGGTTGAAAGAATTTTTGCTGGAGAAACTCCATGCAGAGGACACCCCAATGAGGATCCTTTCCTATCCCTAAGATCTTTTCCCACTGAAGTGGTCCCTATTTATCTACTTGCAATTCCTTGCTTTCAAACTGATAGGTTGGCAGGAGCTGGGACAGAGACGGGTGCTCAAACCATTGTGCAGTACCCAGGTCTTGAACTGCTGAATGGCCGGCCTTCCAGTTAACAAGGCAAGCTTCTTAACCACTGAGCCCCTATCTTATTTGGTGATTACGTTTAACAATTCCAAACAAAAATTGCAAATATATTTACAATAGCGCCAGATGGAAGTTTAGCAAAGTGACCTTGGAACCTACTGGGCGATGAACCATTTGAGAAGATAAGCTGGCATTGTTTCCTTGAGCATTACAAGTGTTTGAATGAAATGATGAATTATTTGGGAAGGATGGTTTTCAAGGAAACAGATAAAGCCAGCTGGGAAGAATGGAAACATAAAGTGATGTTTATAACTACTTCTTTATCTCACTCATCAGGGATGATGAAAAGAGCTGAATTCCAAAAGGGATTGGGGGGTGGGGGTGGGGAATCCCATAAAGATGAGTGCATCTGCATACTTCACCCTTAAGCAATACATCATTGACTCTATGTAAAAGCACATCACATGCCAAAAATGCTTTAAGGGTTGAGTCTCAAAGCATTCTGTCCAGGTGTTTAGCTGCAATCTTTGAGCCTAGGAAAGCTGAGGATTCTTGCTTTGTGTTTGTATTAAGTCAAAGGCATAGAAATAGAAGACTTACAACAACAAGAAGAAAAGCAGAGGCAACCACATTCATCTACAACACACACCATCACCACAAGAAAAGCTACACTGCAACAATATTATTTTTTAGGGTCAACCAAAATATCACAAAACAGGGAGCAAATCCACCACCCCCTTCTTCACTTGCCCGGATGACTCAATATTTATTGGTTAACTGGGGTAGACTGAAAGAGCCTCCTCAAAGAATGTGGTATTTTTGAACCACAATCGCGCATACCCTGGTAACGGCAATCTTGTGTTGCCGGCTAATCTTTCTCACACCAGGTCAGGAGGAAGTAACTGCAGAATGAACTCACCAAAAGGTGCCTGGCATAGACACAAAAGATGAAGATTAATTAACTCAGGGGTTTGCAACCTATGGCTCATAGGCTGGTCCCAACCCCTGAGGCCATTCCATCCAGCCTGTGGCGACGATCCCGGAAGCGGATGCCTTTACGACAGCCATAAACACGCCCACGCCCGTGCATGTGCAAACACCCCTTAGCAGTTTATGGCAGTGTTTATGGCCAGTGGAAGCTAATGTCCGGCCCACTAAGCTGTTGAAAGGGGAGTTGTCTGGGGCCCATGGCACGCTAAGGTTGAGAACCCCTGGATTAACTGATTGATTCATTGATTGATTGGTCTCTAATTTTCTCAGTATAATTCCCTTCACTTCTGCTCTCTGTGGAACAATGAATCTGTGGACTCCACTACATGGGGAAGAAATGTAGGAAACACAATGGGTTGGAACTGGGCTGGTTGACATTTTTTTCCTGTTGACCATATGATACTGTACAATGGGACTTGTGAATCACCACAGAGTCTTACAGCCTCATCCATAGCTGAATAGCAATCTAGGGTGAAGGAAGGTCACCACAAGTCCGAATTGGCAACAGACAGTCTAGGAAACAGAAGCTCTCCTTTCCCTTTCAAATATATGTCTGTTCTTATCTTTTACCCACTCAAATTCTGACATTGTCCAGGTCATAGATACTAAAATCCCCCAACCTATCATAAGTCAGGATCTTCAGCCACCTCACCATCCTTCCAGTGATGCGCTGCAATTTTTTTTACTACCCCCACCATGGGCGTGGCTAACTCTGTGGGCCATGCCCACTTGGCCTCCCTATACCATGGCCTGGGGTAGGGAGGTGGGTGTGGCTGGCCAAATGGGCGTGGCCTGGGGAAATTTCCGCTACCGGTTCCCGGGCACTGACCTGTGGGCACCTGTAGCAGCGTAACACTGCATCCTTCTTTGGTTATTTCTCCCTTTAAAAAAGTTTTAAAAGTTTTTTTGGGGGGGAGACCCCAATGAATTGTTTTCCTTCTAGTAATAAAATCGAGGCAGTGAGAACATGTTTGCCTTTTGATAGGGTTGATCTTGGGATGGGAAATGTATCTGTCTTGATTCCACATTGCATTTTGATCCAAGTGGGATGCATAAACAAAACTAGACTATTAAGATTCCATAGGCATACTTTAAAAAATAATAATCCAATTGACAGTGAATTTCGATTTGTTTTTCCACTCCAAATAAGGACATTTTTTTCCTTAGAACAGGGCCAGAGATTTTCACCCTGAAGAGTGCAAAACTGCTTGAAAGCCAGGAATATTTTGCAGCAAAATAATAATAATAATCCCTTTAACCCTTGGTTCTCCCACAGAGGAGCAAGCCATGGCTCATAGCAGTGTTCCATGTGGGACTATTTAACTTTGATGAACACAGTGCTACTTTTAGCTGGGAAGGACCTTTCCCATAGACTGGGAGACAACAGAAAGGCAGTATAAAGACAGATGGCAACGCTGTGTTCTCAAAGTAACAGAAGACGAATGGTTATCCTCTCTTACTGGGTGAAAATTGGCAACATGCATGAATCCAGAACAAATAACTTTAAGACCGTATGTGGAATGCTGGCGAAATCTGGGATTGGGGAACTCTACTGAAAGACACAGCCGCCACTTCCTTTCAGTTCTCAAGTCAATTTCCTAAGCCTTTTAAAAACGGGGTCTTCTGATAGTCTAAGGCAGGGGTGGGCAACCCTACGGCCCACAAGCTGGATCTGGCCCGTGGTGCCAAATCATCCGGCTAGACGTGGATGCATTTATGACAGCTGCAAATGTACTGCGGCTGTTGTAAACGCACAGCCACGGATGCATTTTACGGCAATGCTTACAACAGGGGGAACCGCCAGCCCGGCCCACTCAACTTTCTGAGGGAGCGTGACCCGGCCCCTGACTTTAAAAGGTTGGCAACCCCAGGTCTAAGGAAATGATGTCTGGCCAGGTTATCCTGCTATGGTAATAGAGTAGGCCATACTGCCAGTGACTCAATGGAGTGTCAGGCAGCTGTTAACTAACCTGACGACCCTGAAGACTAATGACCTGGGGGCGGCGAAGTCCACAGGGAAGGGTGATGGTCCTCAAGCAGGGCTGTAGCCCAGGGGGAGAATCAGCCCCTCCTGAGCTAACATCCCCCCCCACCTCACCCCGGGGTGCCAATGTTATATATGTGTGTGTGACATTGTTGCGCCCCCCCCTGAAAAAAATATTCACACACACACACGCACGCACGCACGCACGCACGCACGCACACACACACACACACACACACACACACACACACACACACACACACACACACACACACACACACACACACACGGATCCTGGCTACAGCCCTGTCTCCAAGTGGATTAAATCCCACTTGAATCCCTCTTGATGGAGGGCAGCAGCTTCATCAATCCTGGTGTGGGGCTGAGGAGAACTTTGCATGCCAAAAGGGCTCAGGACCAGAAAGTGACCTGTGGCGCTGAATCAGTGGTATGGATGTCATGCTGCAATGTGGCAGGCAGATGAAAGGTCACTGCATTATATTCTCAGGACAATCTTCATGGCTGATCGCCATGAGGATTACCAATATTCTGATTCAGATATGGCAGAAGGAAATGTAGGAGAGACTCATCAAAATAGTTTAAGCTTACCATAACTACTACCACAGTTTACCCCAAAACAGACATATACACATTTACATTTCTTTCTACTTTTGCCGAAAACTGAGAGGAGTAGAATTTGCATCACTTTTCCATGAGGTCGATAGTGAAACACATCATTTCGGAAGGGCCACATTATTCCTTGTTTTCAAACAAAATGTTTGAGATGTTCAATTCAGTCTCTTATAGGTTTTAAGTCTCCCTTGCGCGAAAGCCAGCCACATCTGGCTCTAAGGGACGGTGATCATCTCCATTATAAGCAGTAATAGCTCTTTATCTACTTGCAATTTCTGACAATTTCAAACTGCTAGATGGGCAGGAGCTGGGACAGATGACGGGTACTCACTCTGTTGCACAGCACTCGAGTCTTGAACTGCAGACTTGCAGCTCTCCATCTAGGCTTTGCTGTGAATAAAAATATGGATAGCTTGCTAGTTCAAGTCATTGATCAGAACGCCTGCTCCTTAATATCAGCAATCAGACCTTAAAATTAAACCCATGTTTACCTTCCATTGACCAATCACAAAGCGTAGCATGCTAAATGCAAAATAGGTTTGATGTGGAAAACCACTTATTATGACAAACCAATATCTCTAACCACTGGGAGGAATATGCCTTCTAAAAACATGCTAAATGTATAACCTAGCTTGACCTATAATAATAAGTACAATGTACAAGCAGTGAGCTTAATGACCGGCTCAAGGCCATTCATTATGATTAAGGAAGAATTTGGATCCAGGTCTAACCAGTACTCAAAGTCCCTGTTGCCTCTACGCTGAGTTAATTTTAGTAAACCGTGAAGGCTTATTTGATATCTTCAAAGCTAAAAAGAAAAAGGGTAAAGAAAAAATGGTTTCATAACTTTGGACTAAACTCTCTTTTGATCCCCAGTTGTTTATTTACAAATCTTATTTATTTCAGCGGGTCAGCTCCAGTTAAGACTAAAACTGGGTTTAAATTTTTTTATTGGTTAAATATCATCCCAAGAACTCTGGTAATTTTATTAATACAAAGCAACTGACATAATTTTTCCTGATCCCAGCTTCTTTCTAAGCATGCGTAGAAGGTGATCTGTGCAAAAGGGGATGGTAGAAGCCTTCTACGCATGCGTAGAAGGGTTCTATGCAAGCGTAAAAGCCTTCTACACATGCGTAGAAGGCGATCTGTGCAGAACTGTTCTGCGCAGGTCGCGTAGAAGGCAACCTGAGCAGAACTGTTCTGCGCAGGTCCCGTATTTTCCGGAGCCGCGGTTGACAGGTATGGCCCAAACTCCGTTCCACAATTTTTGACTTTATCCAATTTTGGACTTTATCCAAATCAAATGGGCAATGCATCGGATAACGTCCAAAAATGGACTTTATCCAAGGTACCTATACCAAATACCTTGGATAACGTCCATTATTTAGCAGTTTTGGACTTTATGCGATGCATCACATGTGCATGAAAACCGCAACTTTATCCGAATCGGACTATATCCAAATCAGACTTTACCCAAGGTACCACTGTAACATTAGTTTTGATGGGTATCGATTTTGGGTTGATTGGTATCAATCAGGATATTAGAATTATTATTAGTGAGTATCCATACCCATAAACAGATTATTGCTATATAGTTTTCAGAACAAGGAGATGGGTTGGTGGTGTACCATAAACAAGTTCAAAAGAAAACTCCTACCCAAAAGGCAATAAAATTTGCAAACGATGTAATCCAATTGTAGGAAAGAGTATAGTCTTCTCCTTACCCTCTGCCACCCCAGGACAGATTACAATACGAGTTAGATTTCAAACCACAAGATCAAGTTATTGCTAGATTCAAATTCCTTTTCTGGATGAAAGACAGTTGAGTGAAACAAAGAATTAAATACGGTCGGGAAGACGGAGTGTGTGTAAATGTGCGCGTGAAGGATTTTGGAAACAAAACAGGAAAAAAAAGGAAATAATATTTAGCTTCTGGTTTTAGTCAAAGCTTGTTTGGGATTTAATGTCTGGCTTGAAGATCATTCACCTTTAAAACTTCAAAGCAATTTCAAGAAAGAAGGTGAAGATAAATGGCAAATATGTCTATAAATCAATCCCCCCCCCCCCCAAAAAAAGAAGAAAAGCCCCCAGACCATCAAATATGCAATAGAACAAAGCATTTTATGACTGTAATCTGTTCTGGGGAGTTCTGTTTGCAAGAGTTTAATAGTGGCCTGTTCACCTTGTTAACTGGAAGGCCGGCAAGTCGAGACCCGGGTACTGCATGACAGATTGAGCGCCCATCTCTGTCCCAGCTCCTGCCAACCTGGCAGTTCAAGAGCAAGAAATTGCAACTATATAAATAGGGACCACTTCGGTGGGAAAAGATCTTGGAGACATGAAAGGAGCCTCATTCGGGCATCCCCTGAGCGGAGTTTCTCCAGCAAAAAACCTTTCAACCCAGAATAATTTCTGACACATAATTGTTATCTGAGAAGTAGAAGCCTCTTCACCACATGGTTGTTATATGACCCTTACACCACCTGACCAAATAGGGGAGCAGCATTAAAGGTGGCAAATTGCCATTTGTCTTCAGCAGTGTTGAGGTTTTTTGCCCTGTGACCCGCTCCTCCTTGGCTGTGCTTCCTATGATCGCTTTTGCTTAGAAAGACCCTTTTAAAAACCTAGTTACAGTTATAGTTCCAAGACCTTGTTAAAAGTAATTCATTACAATTATTAGTTAATGTTTGTTTGTTGATTCATTTTATACCCTGCCCATCTAATATACAGTTACTCTGGGCAGTTAACAAATACAGTGGAAACCTCATACAACAATTGCCCTGTATAGCAACGGTATTAGGTTTTGGAGGAAAATGGTGTCCCACAAAACAATTTTCCCTATGAAAAAAAATCATACAACAATTTTTTAATGAGAAACACCACTTAGCGAAAAAAAACATTGTACGATGCATCCCATAGGGAAAATTGCTATACGATGGCAATTGTTTCATACAACAACGAGCCTTCTGGAATGGATTAAAATCATTGTATGAGGTGCCACTGTACTTGCATAAAAAATACTTAGCAGGGTGGAGGGGAAAACCCAAGAAAAATAAATGAAATAAACAATAATATTATTGACGGCTGCTACTTGTATCTGAGTATACATTTCCCCTGGAAATCATTTTCACAACAGACAGGGAAAATGCCATTGCCGTGATTTTGCTTATGGTGGATTGCAGCTCGCCATGAAGTGACCCACACACTGTGATCACGGAGCCATCTCCTGTGGCACGTATGAAATGAGACATTCAGGATTTAACACCGGGACTGCAATGGGCTGCCACAGCCTTGAAGATATTAACTTGACCATTAAGAATCAGGATAGTGAAGTGGTTCCTCCTCTGCTCATTTTGCTGTTGGGCCCAATAGGATGGTTTCCAGTGGCATTTCCTCCACTGAGGGGGGACCATCACCCCACCTAAAGAGTCTCATCCACCTGTAGCCGTTGGCCCAACACTTGGCGTTGAGTCACTGGCTGTACGGTCTACTGCATTACTGTAATGGAATGCCCAGCCAGACTATTGAACATTAATATAAAAAGATGACAACAATGGACCTTAGGCAACTGGGCATGAATCAACACAGTGATGGCAACAAGCTACAAAATAATTGCTGTGGCAAACAACATCAGTCAACGAGTTCTTCAATGCCTTCTTAAAAAGTTCAGCTTCTAAGGAAGGGGCCTGATGAACGTGATGTGGTAGACAGTTCCATAATGCTGGGGCCACCACAGAAAAGGAATGGTTTCTAGTGAAGGTCTTTCGCATGTCCCTCAAGGTGGATACCTTGAGCCCAGTCATCTGGAAAATAATTGTTGTCCAAACATGATTTATCAAGAGGTGATGCTCTGAAAAGTATGACAGTCCTAAACCATTTAGGGCTTTGTCTTTTAACTTTGCCTGAGCACCAAAGCCTGTAGGCAATCAACTATTTTTCAGAAGCAAATGTTGACCTGTTTCTCAGAGGTAATTGAATTTGAAGGTCAAAAGCCACTGCTCTGTGATGTAAGGTTACAAGCTGTTGGTCTATACTGGAATGGATACTACTTGACAGACCCCAACCTTCTTTGTCTTCTTCAAGTGCTATATCCGATTCCGAATATTGGCAGTCCTCATGGCAATCAGCCATGAAGATTGTCCTGGGAGCAATATAATGCAGTGGCCTTCCATTTCCCTTCTGCATCACAGTGTGATGCCCGTACCACTGATCCAGTTCTGTGAGTCACTTTCTGGTCCTGAGCCCTTTTGGCACATAAAGTTCTTCCCAGCCCCAGGCAAGTATTGATGAAGCTGCTGCCCTCCATCAAGATGAATTCAAGTGGGATTTAATCCACTTGGGGACCATCACCCTTCCCTGTGGACTTCACCACCCAAGGCTGTTAGTCCTCAGGGTTGACTGTTTAGTTTACTGCTGCCTGCGTTGAGTTGTTGGTAGTAGTGTCTACTCCAGGAGTCCTAAACCCTTTTAAGCTGGGGGCTGGGTCACGTTCCCTTAGACAGCTTTGGGGGCCAGATGGCCATTTTGTCCTTCCGCCACCACATGGCACTTACTGGTGTGGTGGTGGTGGTGGTGGGCCACATGAAATGGCATTGCAGGCCACATCTGGCCCACATCTGTGGCATGGGCCACAGGTTGAGAATCCCTGATCCACTCTATTATCATAGCAGGATAACCTGGCCAGACTCTCAGACCCTGACCTATAAACAGCTAAATGTGGCTCACCTGAAAATAAAAAGGCCTCATTTCCTTTCTGCAAGTCCCTTTTGAACAGGAACGTAGGGCACGAAGGCTTCCTGCTGGGCTTTTCTCCCAGGTAGAACACATCTAGGTATAGGTCTGTCAAGCAAAACTACCAGAATGCAAAATTTGGGGAACTGAAGTCTGAAGAATTCACACGCGATGTCCTTAATAATGATGGTATGCAACAATGGTTTGACCTTGTTATAAGGAGTATTTCTTCCAGTCACTCTTTGAAGTCATTGGAGCCCCATGGGTTAGTCTTGAAAGGACCCCATGCAGCTGCGATTCTGGACAGCAGTCTATTGACATTTGGTATTCCACATTCCATTATCCTGCAGAATAGACCATGCTGGGACACAGCCAAACACCTGTAATGCGGTGTGTGAGCTCTGTTAGTCAGCTCCAGAAATCGACAGGTGATAAAATGCATGTCAATTAGATAAATTCATTTAAGAGCACAAAAACAGTAAATTGTGGCCCCCGTGTCAAATAAACAGGCAGATGAGTGCTAAAACAGAATCAGTGTAGGGAATATGGGATTCTGTTTACATGTTTCATTCACCTTTTAAAACTATGGCCCTCTAATCCTTGAGGATGTTTTGGCTTAAATCTATATTTTCCCCTTGGGCATTTCGTTACAAATGTGTTCCTTTTGTTTCATTTCTGAGCCGGCACCACTATTCATTGTTGGCTGAATGTCTGCTTAGCAATTGGAAAGTCGGTCTCTCCGGACTCCTCCGAGTAAACACTGCCGACGACTAAGTTGCAACTTGGGTACACATTTCTGCCTATATAAGGTTTGCATACAACCCTTTCTCTATATTAGCCGGAATGCCTCAAAGGACAAATTCACAACCGCAGCTGAAGAATGCACATGTGGTTAAGGTAGGACACAACCACATATGCCTTTAATATGGGCTCAGCCTAGAGCAAGCTTGGCTCCCATCTGTTGTTTGTTTAAACAGCCCCCCCTCCTTTGTAGTTGTAGGAGCAAAGAGAAGGGAGGACTGGTGTGTTTGGGAAAGAGGAAGGATCGTAGAGGCTATGGCTTCTAAAAAAGAGATGGGGGAGGGAAAGAATTCAAACACATATCAGTTTTATTCCACTCGAACCACTGTGGTTCCCTTCTCTCTCTCATCAAAGACCTTGGGAATGGTCCTTTGGCCATGGACAAAAATTATGCATATAAGAACCCTAAGCCCATCTTTTTCATCCCATAGTTGCTCCAGGGATCCCTGACGAATGTGGGTTAAACCAGTTTAAGACTGCAGTGTGGGTATAATGCCATTCTCCCACCTCACCAGAAACATCCCCTCCCAATAGTGATCCCCGGGAGCTGCCTCCTGTCTCCCTAGCTGTCAAGTCTCCCGTATTGGCCGGGAAACTCCCGTTATCTACCCCTCTTTCCCGCCATCATCCCGTATTTTTATTTTCCCATAAATCTCCCATATTCTATAATTTTTTAAAAAAATGGGCCGGGACTACAGCCCCCATGGTGCCTTGCACGGAAGGAGAAGTCAAAGTCCATACTGCGCATGCACACTGGTGCAAAATGGGCTGGCAACTACAGCCCCTATGGTGTCTTGCGTGGTAGGAAAAGCCAAAACCCATAATGTTCATGCACCACTGGATTTCCCTTATTTTCAAATCCAAAACTTGACAGGTATGCCTGTCTCACCAAGTTAGTGAAACTTGTAAAACAATTAAACCCTTCCAATTTTGCCTCTTGAGTTGTTTCTCAGCCCCATGATTTTATTAAGAAGTAAGGGAGGCGAAGATGGTGTCTGCATATGCGCGTGTGTAAATGAAGCGCTGACTCTTCAGCTATGAAACAGAGATGAACACTGAACCCTAGAGTTGGATATGACTGGCTTTCGAGCAAGGGTGACCTTTACTTTTACTAAATGACATGATTACTGTATTTGCTGTCTACATATTTTGCTTGAGTCTGGGGCAAGCAGAGTGATATTCACATCTGTGCTGGATAGGTTAGCTAAAGATACATCAGCTTTAAAACATATTTTCTGCCGATTTTGGTGGTTCCATGCAAATTCATAAAGAATTGCTATCATTGAAATAGAATCCGTACACATTACCCTTTTGCAGATAAAGCAATAAGCATGTGACTTGTAAACCTACTGAGTAGGGTTGAGATTTTGGGATTTTGATGGGTTACAAATATCATAATCCCCCATTCTGGGAGTTGGACTTACTTTACAGGAACCATTGTTGTTGTTCAGTCGCACAGTCGAGTCCGACCCTTTGTGATTCCATGGACCACAGCATGCCAGGCTCCTCTGTCATCTGTCATTCTCTATAGTCCTCTTTCATCTGTCATCCTCTGTAGTCCGCCCAGATCTATGCTTACTGCACCCACTGCAACAAGAATGGTTAGGAACCATACAAATACCTAAATCTGAGAGAAAAGACCTAATCTGGAAGGCTTTTATTCATTCATTCATTCATTTATTCAATTTGTATAGCTGCCTAGCTTCAACTAAGTTTCTTGTTCCTGCCTTAATGCTAGCTGGGAACTTTGTTTCTGAGCTTAGGTAGAGCTAGGCCTAGCTAAGCCTCAAAGCTTTCATGTTTTGGGCCAATGGATCCTAGTTTCGGGGAAAGTCAAGCAATTTAAAACAAGCAAACGAACGAACGAACGAACGAACGAACGAACGAACGAACGAACGAACGAACGAACGAACGAACGAACGAACGAACGAACGAACGAACGAACGAACGAACGAACGAACGAACGAACGAACGAACGAACGAACGAACGAACGAACGAACGAACGAACGAACGAACGAACGAACGAACGAACGAACGAACGAACGAACACTAAAGGTCTGTACAGTGATGGAACAAGCTCCTTTTGAAATCAGTGAAAGGAAATCATTGTTTTTACAACCACTCTTTTCCTGTTTGACTTGGTTCCTCAAAGTCCTGGGCTAAACTCTTGTAAATTGGGGAATATTTGGTTTCTTTTTTGACTTTGTGAAAGGAAACCCCACCAAACCGAACCCTGAGAATGACCCTTTCCCTAATCTCCAAAGAGAAAGCCGAATTTAAGACAAATTTCCCTCCTCCACTCTCCCAGGACTCTGGTTTTTCTGTGAGAAAATTGTGGCTATGGCACACCTGTGAGTAATGGGAACATAGCCGTTCTTCTTCAAGCAAGAACCTCTGAAGCTCCCAGGAATTCTTCTGATGCTGGAATACGAGAAGCAGCTGCAGGTCTTAAAAGCAATGACCTCCTTCTTTGGGAGTTTAATAAACATCCCTTTCCTTAGCGGAGAAGCTGCGATTCCCTCCTCCCCATTCAACCGACTTTTCTTCTCAAGTGTTGTGGTGTTCAGCTAAATAATCTCTTGATTTATAAGAGGATGGAAGGTAGTTTTTCTCAGTTCCTTATGACAGGATAAATGATCCCTCTAACATCGAATGGAAGACTGAGCAGAAGACGACACGGATGGTCTCCTTTGGCTTTCCTGCCTTCGTCAACATCATCGTCTGGGTTTTTAGTCTATCCGTTTAGTTTATTTGTTATGAAGATTTTAACAATGTGTTTTATGTAAGGTTTTTAATGATATGTTGGGTCTTTTCATGCAGGGTTGTGTGCAATGGGATTTTGAGCTCCCCGGAGTTGCTTTGGTGATTGGGTAGCCATACACATCTAAATAATAATAATAATAATAATAATAATAATAATAATAATAATAATAATAATAATAATAATAATAATAATAATAATAATAATAATAATAATAATAATAATAATAATAATAATAATAATAATAACTGGGCACTTGCTAATTGTTGAAAAGTTTCTCAAAAGATGTATTTACTTGATTTCTCCTTCTTCTCCTCCTCCTTCTCCAAGTGCTATATCCATTCCAAATATTGGCTATCATCATTATGAAAGTCGTTTTTAAGGAAAATAATTCTTGCAAATTCTTGTTCTGAAAAAATCAGGATATTTTTAAGTGTCAAGATATACTTTTTTCTTACTGAGGCTGAGAAAATGTTGTAATATTCTTTAATAATACCTACATGTTATCACAGCCCTGCCTTGAGTCAGAATCAAGTCAATTCTGACTCAAGGCAAGACTAATGGGGGGAAAGCCCTACTTGAACCCGGTTGGAATTAATTCTGACTAAATAGGCATAGGATTTCGTTGCAAATGTCTCAACTTGAAGGGACAATTTTGCACCGGTGAAGGTAAGGCAAAATCAGGAAACCTTTATACATGGAAATCTAGTTCATTTTCTGTTTAAACATTATCTTCTTCTCACTTTATTTTATCACTGCAGGAAGGCATATCCCACTCTTACCATCTTTGGCTGGCTCCCAATACTCAAGTTGACAACTTTCTGAGGTTTATGCCCCCATCTGTAATGAAGGATCCCAAATTATGTTGTAGGTCCCCCACCCCCCGCCTTCAAAGCTTTCGAATGCTACGTCTAGAGCGGTGTTTCCCAACCATTGGTATTTGGACTTCAATTCCCAGAAGCTGAAGTCAGTTCCCCAAAGCACTGCTCAGCCAATGTACTGACTTAGGCTTCTGGGATGTGGGATGTGGGACTCATATTGGGGGACCATTGGTCTAGAGATATGGGAGGAGAAAGAGGTTGGTTTTTGTTTGCTTTATTTCAAGATATAATGAGAATTTTGTGTGTGAGCAGCCCTCAGCGGTGCTGTTAGTCTGTGATTAATGTCACTGCATAATTCTGACAAGCTGGAGATCTCCCATGGCTTCGATTCATCTCTAGCTTTCTGCTTGCGTTCTTATTTATTTAGTGAACAACATGTGAGCATCATCCCCCCCCCCTTCTTTCTCCCTTGGTCTAAATGTGTGTGTGCTTCAGTGCTGGGACTTCAGGCTTTGACAATAATGAGATCATTGAGACAATTACCGCTTGTTTTTCTGTGTTTTCTTTAAAGAACCAACAAGGACCCTTCACTAGCAAGGAAGATTAAAGAAAAGTTAAAGAGCTTTGTCTGTTTCCTGTTATCCATTTACTGAGCTGGAGGGGAAGATCAGATGGAGGGGGGAAGTGGGAGAAGAAAGACAACTCTTTAACATTTCAATTGTATAAAAAAAATCAAGGTGAAGACAGCCTTATAGTTATAGATCAGTACCAACCTACCTTTGGCTGACCAGGGACAAAAAGGAAAAATAAATGATGAACGTTTCTGCAAGTTCACAATAAGATTTAGCAATTCTTCTTCTTTCGTGTCCCGATCAAGCCCTGGACCGTCAAAATGAAGCCACTTTCATGGCTTTGTGGTTGGCCAAACTGAAGTCTTCATTGGTGCATGTTTCTGGCAGTAATCGGCAGACCAGTAAATCAGCTGGATCTTGCCGCATTCACACAGTATGTTGATGTCTGCCAGAAGCCCCCACTTGAGCATGTTGGTCTTCATACCTGTCAAGTTGTCTCCGTAGAAATCCGGGAACTTCTCCGGGTGTGACGCGCATGCACAGAAACCCCTTCACTCATGTGCAGAAACCCCTTCATGCATGCACAGAAACCCCTTTGTGCATGTGCAGAACCCCTTTCCCCGGCCGCCCCAATACGGGATGATGGCAGGAAAGAGGGGGAAGGAAGGCCAAAATACGGGATTTCCCGGCCAATCCGGGATACTTGACAGGTATGTTGGTCTTGCATTGAGGGAATCCAGCCCTCAGCCTATTCAAGCCCTCCCCCGAAGTGATGTAGGGGAGACTGAGTTTCTCAGCCATATCCTCCTTTAATGAAGTTCCTTGCCCAGTGAACTCCATCCTCCATTTTGGTTTTAGTCTTGCATAACATCAAGAATGTTTGTTCTTGCCATAAAGCTCTCCCCGGATCTGAGCCAGTGGGCTTGAGGCACGTCTCCATTCAGAGGATATCTTGTAGTTCTCTCAGCATCCGCTGCTACTTCTCTCTTGATTGTAGGTGGAGTGATACCAAGTTGTTAACTTGCTTATAGCTGGGTTTGATCCAGATTCTGGGCATATTTTCTTTGCCTCCACTTTTTTGATGTAGGCAGATTGATTGCACACGACGCCGGCAGATGGGCTAAACACTACTTTATTGTAACATGGTCAATCTGTACATGAGGCAATGGCGGAGCCTTGCCTCCTTATATATGGCACATAATACATAATACCAAAGGCGCCTATTGGTTACAGTATTGCGATGACCTTCTGATGTAATGCATACCTGACATAGTTTCACCTGTGGTGGGAAGCTTTCCCGCGTTAGTTACTCATTGGGTGAATTGGAGCCACATGAGCTCCATCAGCTGCTCTAATGGCGAGCAGCTGAACTGCATGTATGCACAACATCCATAAACAAAGAGGCAAACATAGCCAGCACATCACATCAGGGTGTTCGCTCAGCCGGTTGCATTATGGGCTGGTGATTGTCCTACTTTGAACATTTCTTTTTCTCTCACAAATGAAGCAGAAAAAGAGAAGAGATGTGTGTGCGTGTGTTGGGGGGGAGGAGAGCCCTCTCAGTGTACGAATGGGAAGTGGGCAATGGAGGGATAGAGAAGAAAAGTCCCATCAAAACTAGATTAAAATAACATCAAAGAAGGAAAATAAGTGAATTCAGAGTTTAACTATGAAACTCCCTTTCCTGCTGTGTATCTAGATACTGCAGGAGCCTTAAAGCCATGATTAGCTTAGACACCAAAGGCCGAACAGCACTGTAGATCAACTCACACAGTTGTAGATGACATCAAAGCAAACTCTGTGAGAAAGACAAGGGCAGGCAGTATACGCAGGGCAGCGCGGGCCCCTCAATCAACATGACCACGGGGCCGCTGTTGCCAAGAGGAGAAAGAACTCGTTGCTTACATTCTCAGAGAGCCGTAGCAGCTGGGACTCATTGTGGTTGATGGGCTAGATAGTCACTGCAGCCATTGATGGGCGAAGCTCTACGTGACAGGTGGAGCTAAGCAAACATACATGTTGGCAGGCAATGTGCTCAACTCAGATATTGGCCCAAGTCCTATCAGCACTTTACACATGCGTAAGTGAAAGTACCCAAAGTCTCAGTAGTGAACCACCACTAATTAGCAAGCCACAAGGGCTCATGGGACAAGTAGTCTCAGTGCCCAACTTTTGATTTATACTTTATTTTTATTTTATTCCTAGGTTTTTATTCCGTCGGGGAAGCCCGACTCAGGGCAGCGCACAACAGTAAAAACAGATAAAATACAGTAAAATATAACAAAACCCTCACTCGATAACCCACCAACCCACCCTCCCACTCCCACCCCACATAAAAGACTAAAAAGGGAATAGGGAATGGAGGAATACCACAGTACACAACATAAACCATGGCATTCTTCTGGGCTATCTCTCTGGAATGGGATGTTGTAGCTAGATTGTTAACTGGGGCTGGTTTTAGGGTTAATCCCCCTATTACATCTACTCCACTCCAAATTATTAACCAATAAAGGAATGGAGAAGGATATCTTAAAAAAACGATGCTTTGCAGCTGTAAAAGGCTGTTTCTTGGGTAAACATCCATATTGGATATTAGAATCAAACACTTTTCCTACTCCTCTGCAGAGGGACAGGGAAAGTGTCATTATCCCTCACCCCTTCCTAGCTGATCATTGTAGTGCTGGATCATTTAGGAGGCTAAAGGGCAGTTTGGACATGCTCTTTATCCTTTCCCAGAGCTGCTGGCTTTGAGATTTGCCACCACATCTGGTGACCAGAAAAAATATATACAATTCCCAGAGAATTTCAGCTGACTCCCTAAGACCTGAAAAGCCTAGCTACAATAATCAGCACAAAAACAGAGCAAGCCACAAGTGTGTTAAACTACATTGTTGATGCAGTGGGCACAAAGCTGGGCGGGCTGAGGAGGATGGTGCCTGGCGTGCGGTGGTCCATGGGGTCACAAAGGGTCGGAATCGACTGTACAACTGAACAGCAGCAACAACAAGCCATTCTTAGACCTCATTCAGTTGTGCCGACCTACTGCGGAGATTCAGCAGAACAGCTGGGTTGCACATAGCCCCCATTAAGAAGCAGATGAAGGTACACTCAAAGCATAGTGGTAATTTATCTAATTTGATAACAATGTTTGGCAGCAACAACTGCATGGAAAGCTATCTTTGTTCCAATGTTTTGTCATCAGGCTGAGTGGAATTCAGGGATGATAATTCTGGTTTGTGTGCGTGTGTGTATTTGTGATTTTTTTTTTGAAAAGTGAAACAACAGCAGCACACCATAGCACAATTCTACAGCATCAGAAACTAAAGAGGAGGGGGGAATTGCCTTTTTTTCCAGGTGGCCAAACCAGACGTTGGAATTTTCATAAAAACAGGGCCATTGAAAACGACACCTGTTTTTCATTTGGCAAAACATCTCCATGAAATAAGTGTTTCTTATAACTCCCTCCTGACTTTTCCTCTGACTTTTGTCCCTTTGTGGTCTATGATTCTTTATTCCAGATCTCTCGACAAGCACGTGTCTTAAGGGGGGACGGGCAGGGGAGAGCCACCAATATTTGGCGCACATGCAACCAATGGCGCAAGTGCCCACAGAGAGGGCTCTGAGTACCACCTCTGGCATGCATGCCATAGGTTCACCACCACTGCTTTAAACCATGATATTGTGTTGCATCTAAGCCAAACTGCCAGGCTCTTGAGCCAAGGAGTTATTCTCCTAAATTTCATCTCTGCATACTTTAACACACACACACACCCTGGATCGTCACCCTTTATTTTTCAGTGGGGTCTATGGAAACATGCTATTCTTGTAGGCAGCCAAAGCCAGGATGTGAAGTGCACAGAACATACACACTTAAACAACCCAATGTTCCAATGTCAGTGGGGTTGGTACTCTAGTCTTTGTATGGAAATTGATCTACAGCAGGGGTTCTCAAGGTTTCCACACCACGGGCAGGACTACTCACCCTCAGACAGCTGAGCGGGCTGGATGCAATGGCGGCGGGTGCTTTTGAGCATGTGCTGGTGCGGCTGTTTCCACGGTTGTCGCTGTGGGCTGGATGGAACAGCGTCGGGGGGCAGATTGCGAACCCCTGATCTACACCATAGAATATTTTACTATGAATACTAAGCCAAGCCATTTCCTTCCCAAACATGCTCTTGGCATCCACACTTACTCTCTCTCTCTTCGTTGGAGCTGAATTGCATGCCAGACCTTAACATTTTTACGCATTTCTGACTCAGGCAAAACTCCAATAGCAATTCATGGACATTTTGCCCAAACAAACACTTCAGAAGTAGTCTGAAACCTGTGGATCAGACCCTGGAAAGCTAAATTAAAGAACACAGCAATGTTTTTTGGGAATTAAAACTGAGGATGGTCTCAGAACGACTTCTTTTTCACACTGGTAAGGTAACTGGAAGAACCACAGGACTAGGACGGTGGGCTGAATGGAAACAAATCACAAATTACTGTTTCCAACTGTAGGGTTCAGTGCTCATCTCTGATTATAGCCAAAGAGCCAGCGCTGTCTGCATCTTCAGACATTTCCATGGACATGTGGCAGGCATGGCTAAAACACAGGAGTGCGTGGGATGCTGTTCACCTTCCACCGAAGCGGTCCCTATTTATCTACTTGCGAATTCTTGCTTGCAAACTGCTAGGTTGGCAGGAGCTGGGACAGAGACGGGAGCTCATTCCGTCCTGCAGTATTCAGGAATCGAACTGCTGACCTGCCACTTTCCAGTCAGTGTCTTAGCCACTTGAGCCATGGCTAACTGAGCATTAAGACTGCATAGGATTGCAGTACTGTATATTGTACTTGCAATTAAAGGGAATGAAGTGCAATCCACAAGTATGGTCAAAAAGCATCCAGATGTATATGTATCTAGGTATTAGCCGAACACAGCAATGTGCTGGGGCAGAGACGGACACTCAAACTGTCATGCAGCATCTGGGTCTCGAACTGCTGACCTGCTGCCTTCTGGTCAGCATCTTAACCACTTGAGCCACTGCATCACCTGGAATTGGCAAAAACACCCTTCAAATTTCTCACTTGATTTGAAAACCCCAACAGGTTCGTTATAAGCCAGTTAGCAATAGCAATTACACTCATATACTTCCCCATCGCACTTTGTGCACTCTCTGGGTGATTCGTAAGTTAATTAGGTACCTATTTGGCCGACCTCACAAAGGTAGAAAGCAAAGTCAACTTCGAGCCCTTTAGGATTGAACTCAGATTGTGAGCAGTTATTGGCTGCACCACTGTGCTACAAGGGCTCAATACTAAAACTAAAAAAAATATATTTCAGAGTAAGTCCACTTTTTGAGGAAGCCAGTTGTATCCGACTCTAGGGTTTAGTGCTCATCTCTGTTTGAAAGCCAAAGAGCCAGCGCTGTCTGCTTTTGCAGACATTTCCGTGATCATGTGGCAGGCATGACTAGACACCAGAGCGCACGGAACACTGTTACCTTCCCACCGAAGTGGTCCCTATTTATCTATTTGCAATTTCTTGCTTTCGAACTGCTAGCTTGGCAGGATGCAATATATGATTAACAGTGTTACTGTTGGGTTTTGAGTTGTTCTGAGACCCGGAGCTGCTCCACGCAGGTAGGAGCTATCGTTTCCTCGTTTGCTCATTTCACAACATTGGTGGTATAAAACAAGAGCACCCCCCCAAAAAAAAATGCCATTTAGGAAGAAACAGTGCCAGGATAAAGTCAAGGCAAAGTGAATTCCAAATGGGACTTTCTGTCTCTGTTTGTGTTTTGTCTGGCACTCAGAACGCCATTAGAGCTGAAATAATAACGTGAAACATTCATGTTCTCTTCTGAAAGCCGGCCAAAGGGAAAATCACATCCAGACCGATCGCTTGCCATAATGGGAATCAAATTAATAGGACGATAGGTTGCCTCTTTTCTTTCTCTCTCTCTCTCCTTTTTAAGTGCGGTGGGGGTAGAGGCAAGAAGGACAGAAGAAAGCAATGGAAAGAAGGAAATGCCAAAGGCAGAGAAGGAAAAAAGTTGGTTCCAAATTGTCTGGAAAACTTACACTGGGTTTTCTGTGCTACATTTGCAATTAGGCGGGCAAGATACAAAACTATGTTAATCGAATCCCGACTGCCCACAGTGTTGCTGTTCCAACTGGGTTGAAATGCAGCATGGTTGGGATTTTCATGGTACAGTGGTACCTCGGATAAAGTCCGATTCGGATAAAGTCTGATTCGGATAAAATCGTAGTTTTCATGCACACATGATGCATTGCATAAAGTCCAAAACCGCTAAAAATGGACGTTATCCAAAGTATTTGGTATAAGAACCTCGGACAAAGTCCATGTTTTGGATGTTATCCGATGCATCGCCCATTTGATTCGGATAAAGTCCAAAATCGGATAAAGTCCAAACTTGTGGAACAGAGTTTGGACTTTATCTGAGGTTCTACTGTACTCTACTCTCTTCCAAATCAGGTAACAAAACTGCAGCGAAGCATAAATGTTTCCAAAGTGATGCCTTGTGCGCGCATTACTAGGCAAAGCATGTCCATTGAAGTCTGTTCATTCGCCAAATCCAAGAATTGGTCTCCCAAGTTTCTTTGATGTTGTCCACATCCCAAAGGATGAGCAAAGAAACCCTTAAAATACCCAAATCTTTACCCAAATACAAAGAGCCCAACCCCCATCTAGCCAGGTTATCCTGCTATGGTAAGAGTAGACCCTACTGTCAGTGACTCAACACTAAGTGTCAGGCAGCGGTTAACTAACCTAACCACCCTGAGGACTAACAGCCTTGGGTGCCAAAGTCCAAAGGAAAAGGTGATGGTCCCCAAATGGATTAAATCCCACTTGAGTCCATCTTGATGGAGGGCAGCAGCTTCATCCATCCTGGCCTGAGGCTGAGGAGGACTTATGCGTGCCCAAAGGGCTCAGGACCAGAAAGTGACTCACGGAACCGGACCAGTGGTCATGCTGCGATCCGGAAGGCAGATGAAAGGCCACTGCATTCTATTCTCAGGACAAACTTCATAGCTGATGACCATGAGGATCGCCAAGATTCGGATTTGGATACAGCAGCAGAAGAAGAAGAAAGAGTCCAGCATCTTCCATTGGCTTTCCAACCTGCAAGGTTAAATCAATGAACTCGTAAAGCATTCACCTCCTTGTAGGCTTGCTTTTGCTGTGGTTTTCTGGGATATGGAAATGTTTGGACTATAAATCCTATAATTCTTAATTCTGGGATTTCCACCTGGCAGAAAGATACAGGTAAAAGTAAAGGTCCCCCTTGCTTGGGAGTCCATCGTGTACAACTCTAGGGGCCAGTGCTCATCCCCATTTACAGCCAAAGCCAGCACTGTCTGCATCTGCAAACATTTCCGTGGTCATGTCGTAGGCATGACTAGACACCAGAGTGCATGGAACACTATTACCTTTCCCGCCGAAGCAGTACCTATTTATCTACTTGCAATTCCTTGCTTTTGAACTGCTAGGTTGGCAGCAGCTGGGAGAGATGACAAGACTAACTCCGTCAAGCAGGTAATCAGGTCGCAAACTGCCAATCTGCTGACCTTACGGTCATCAAACTCAGCGTCTTAACCACTATGCCAGTGCGGCCCCCAGAATGCACCTCAATGTGGCTCACCTAGCAGAGTGGCTTAAGCCCGAACTCTACGTGGCCTAGCTAAACCTAGAAAGGAAGCTGTCCCACTGCTAGTTTGGGAATGATGCCCAAAGATAATCTCAGTAAATCTCTCAACAACTATATTGCAAAGGAGATTACAGATGAGCCCCTCCTGCTGCAAACAGATGCATGTCTTTCCCCAAACATTAATATACATTAACCAGAGAGCTCCTCCTTGAATCATAACGTAATGCTGAATTCTAGCCAGGATTTCTCATGAATTGCTGTGTGGCAGGAATGTTAAGTAGCAAATACATGTGGGAAATAAAAGGGAATTTGCTAGAATCGATCCCACTCTTAATCTTCCATGCCTGATGTTTGTTCAGTCCAGATGTGGGTGAAGGTTGAAGGCAACAAAGGAGAGTCAAACTGTAACGTGCTGCTAGAGCTTCTAACCTCAGTCACTTTGCTGTCAAGCCAGGTCATGGTTTATGCCAGTGATGTCGAACCTTTTAGAGACCAAGTGCCCAAACAGAGGGGCGGGGTGAATTCTGTGCTGGGGGGAGGGAGGAAGCACTCTCATTGGGCTGCTAGGCATAGGGGTGGGGTGAACTCTGTGCTGGGGTGATGGAGTGCAATCCCACAGGGAGGGCCATGAGTGCCACTTCTAGCATGTGTGCCATAGGTTTGTCACCACTGTCCTATGCTGATGATAACAAATTGCAGTTCATAAAGACGGGGGAAATCTACAAGTTTTGACAGGTTGATAGCTGCTACAAATCCTGTATGGTCCATCTCCCCTGTGTTCTACCTTTAGGTGGAGATTGTCAATTAATCAGGTGTTAAGGGAAATTTTTTATTTCCTGCTATGTGAGTATATAGTATTTTCCTTCCAGACACAACATTCCTTTAAAGTTCCATGCCAGAATTGCAAATGAAGCCCCTCTTTACTTCCCAGCAGCCAATCATCAACCAAAAGCGAGGTAATATTTAAATTTCAGGATTGGTTGTACTAAGCTAATGTCTTTTGACTCTATAGGGATGTTTACCTTGAAAGCATCCTAAGTGTATAGTTTAGTACTGAATTCAATTACAGTAAAACCCTGGTTACAACTACCAGGGTTTAAGTTTGCTGTGGTTAACAACAGTAAATCCTATGGAAATGTTGCCCCAGTTTACAAATTTTTAATGCATTCTTTTTTTCCAGTTTACAACGGTCAATTCAGGACCTTTTTGTTATTTTTCAATGCATCCCTATGGATGCTTTGGTTTACAATTATTTTGGGTTATGACGGAGGCTGTTGGAACGGACCTCCATCACAACCCGGGGTTTTACTGTACTTTGTACTCCTTCAGAAAATCTTATATCTAGAAAACACCACTTGGAAATACAAAAAATTTTGACTATAGTTTTCAGAATTCCATGAACTGTAATTTTTTTAAAAAAGCAATCAAATTAGCAATTAAACTGTAGTAATTATGTGTCTCCCACTCCTGGTTCTAGAATATTATTGCCTTTCATCTGCTTTGATGGATTAATTTCTCTTTTGGAACATGCAATCCTAGCCTTGACAAAAATCTGAATAACATGAATTCTGGGTTGTTGTTGTTTTGGAAGAAGAAGACGACGATGGCTTCCACATTAAATTCTTCAACAAATTCTTCTGTTTTTAATCACCAACACTACCCTGCCCCATCTCTGCTATTAAGGTTGGGAAAACAAAATGAAAGAAATTAATAATAAATTAACAATTTGCTTCATGCTAACATTGTATAACCGGGACTGTGTCAATTCCTGGCCGATTATGTGGAATTGTACAACATGTCCTTCTTTGTCACATGTTTTAGATGCGACTTAAAATGCCCAAAAGCTGGAATGTTAAAGTTGCCTAATAGCAATACATCCTGTGCTATAAATACAATGAAAATGTCAAAATAGTAAACACATTCCTGTGACACCAGTGAACACATGACATACTCTCACAAGTAATTTATTGTAATCTAATGATGAGGACTTTGGTTCTTGCTGTCGCTGCTGATCTCACAGGCCTTGTTTGCTTTGTTGGGCTATCCATTTTAACTTCCTACATCTGTTTTGGTTCTTCTTCTTCCTCCTCCTCCTGCCAACTCCACCCCATGACCTTCTGGTTGATTTGATGCTCCATACCAGATGAACTGTCGATCCTTTTGTCTTCTCCCCAGTCATTCTCCCAAAGGAAAAACCAGAAGTCCCAACAACACCTCAACCACATGTTTCAAGAAAGATACTTCAGCTTGCTCCTTCTGTTGCTATCCTTTAGGCTAGTTGACGCCGGCAGTCATGGCAAAAACACTCTGAAAACAAAATATCCATGTTTTGAGAATCCATGCCAGAAGAAGTGGTGACAGCTGTCAGTCTTGACAGCTTTAAGAAAGGATTAGACAAGTTCATGGAGGACAAGAGTATCAATGGCTATAATTATGGATACCTAAGGACAACCTCCGGGTTGGAGAGATAGGCAGGATATCTCTCAATGCCATTTCCAGGGAATCCTAAACAGGTGAAGGCATCTGCTTGGGAATACCCTGAAGGAAATGGTGAGCCACTGTGTAAGACAGGATGCTGGACTGGATGGGCTGTGGCCTGTTCCAGCAAGGCTGTTCTTATGTTCTTATGTTCTTATGAATGACATCTGTATCTTGTACTCTGCACCACAGTCATCGAGGTTTTGATGTCCCCCCTACACCCCTCCGTCCGGCCCTACTCTTGCGTACTCTCTCCACCCCTTTGATGGCTCCATTCATCTCACTCTTATTTTCACTCACTGTCGTTTCTACCCCTTTTGATTTGTGCAATTTATTAGACTTTAATGCGGGCAAAGAGAAAGCTGCAAGATAATGACATGAAAACTGATAAAGTGCTATTTATATAGGTCTTTATCGCTGCCGATGGGTTCACACAGGGAGAACTTGAAGATATTTTAGGTCTCTCTCTCTCCTCTCTCTCTCTTCCTTACACAAGAGGAGGGCCTTTGATTTCAAGTGTCTCTTCTGCATATCTAATCATTTCTCTATGATATTCATCTTGAGGTTTCGAGAGGAAGGTTAAGATTGCAACCTTGTTTTTATGGCCATTTTTATAGTTAACTCAGATCCTTCGCTGTTTGATCGACCTTCCCTTACCTTGCTATTTATGAGCTGTTCCACTATAATATTGGCAAAGCAGCCGTGCTGTAATTTCCACCCCCGCCCCTTTCCTTGTTTCTGATCTTGTTGCCAGAGAACTCTAGAATTTCTACCTTTCTTCCCTTCCATTGCGTTTCCCTTTGAAATCCGACCCAGTGGAATCCATGCCGGCTTAAAGGAGGGTTGGGACATTGACCACTGGCTAAGATTACACACAGCTCTACTTCAAGTCAGTATGGTCATCATCACTACAAGGCAGGGATTCTCAACCTGTGGCTTGTGGGCCGCATGCACCCCACAGCACCATTTCATTTGGACAACCCCCACCCCCACCACACTAGTAAAGTGCCATGTGGTGGAAGAAGGGCAAAATGACCATCTGGCCCCCAAAGCTATCTGAGGGAGCATGACCCGATCCCCAGCTTAAAAAGGTTGAGAACTCCTGCTATAAGGGATCTAAAAACCAACTTGGATATGCTCTTTATCCATGATGGAAGCAATGGGTGGCTGTTGGGGTATATTTTTCCCATCATACAAATAAGGACTGCCCTATAAATGCACGTCCAAAGTTACCCTATATAATTACCAAGCTGCCATAGCCAACTGGAGTTTGATGTGTCTAGAGAAGTCAATGGTAGGAAGCCTAGTGATTATATGCTGTCTTCACTTTATGCAACCCAAGTACTTTGCTTCTTCCCAATTCACCTCTCTCCCTTCCTTGTAAAGCTTGGGGCGGCTTGCATAAGTTGTCAAAACAATGCAGACTAAGAAGGGCATCGGTTCGCAATCTCAACAGCAGAAGCACTACAAAACAAATGGACTTTCAGAACAGTCTTGCTAGACTAGTTAACAGTTCACCATTATCCACAGCTTCCTATAAGCCAGTGCCATTGGTCAGATCTAGCCACAGTAAATACTATGGATGTCTTTGATGATGAAATGGGTGTTTCAGAGAAACAAGAGTTCCAGGCAATATGTTTAATACATTCTTACTAGCAGGGACTATGCCAGCAGTAGGCAACCTTGGCAGATGTTCTTGGACTTCAATTCCCAGAAGCTCTGATCAACAGGAAGCTGACTTGGGCTTCTGGGAATTGAAACCCAAGAACACCTGGAGTGCCAAGGTTGCCCATCACTGGACTATGCTATTATTTGCCACCTCTGTCAGGTTTACCTGTTTCCCCTGAGCTTAGTTACAATCATCAGCAACAGCTGGGAGAGAAACCTATTTCCCATGAAATAATATAGCCTTGTCTTGGCCGTACAAAAGTATTATTATTATTATTATTATTATTATTATTATTATTATTATTATTATTATTATTATTATTATTATTATTATTATTATTATTATTATTATTATTATTATTATTATTATTATTATTATTATTATTATTATTATTATTATACTGCTCCAAATTCTCCCTGTTATAATAGAAAGTGTTGAAAGATTAGTCTTGAATGAGCAATTAACTTTACAAATATATTATTACTTTGTGTTGATATGGATTGATTCAAATATTTGCATTTTATAGGGTGGGCGGGCTATGCTAATTCTTCATGATGAGCAGCTGTTCTTCCAATTTGGGATATTCTGGAGTCAGGGAGCCATGATAGAAAATAGCCAGTACGTGATAGGTGGCACATCCTAGAAAACTATGAAGAAGGAAGAATGGGAGGCCTGTTTGAATAACTGAATGCTAGACATGCCTATTTTCTTCTTATTTTTTCACATCTAGGTCAGTTTTTAAACTGCCAAAATGAAGCCACCTTCTTGGCTTGGTAGTTGGCCAAATTTAAGTCCTCGTTGGTACACATTTCTGGTAGTAATCAGTAGACCAGGAAATGAGCCGGATTCAGTATTTCTCCACATTCACACCATGTGTTGTTGTCTACCAGAAGCCCCCACTTGAACATGTTGGTCTTACATTTAGAATGCCAACCCACAGCCTATTCAGGGTCCTTCAAGTGATATAGGGGAGGTTGAGTTCCTCAGCTATATCCTCCTTTAATGGTGTTCCTTGCCCACTACCTCCTTCCTCCATCTTCTAATGTGATTTTGCTCTTGCATACCTTCAAGAAGGTCCATGCCATAAAGCTCTTCCTAGATCTGAGTCAATGGCCTAGAGCAGTGATGGGCAGTCTTGGCCCTCCAGCTGTTCTTGAACTTCAATTCCCAGAAGCCCAAGTCAACACACCAGCTGGTCAGGGTTTCTGGGAATTGAAGTTCAAGAACAGCTGGAGGGCCAAGACTCCCCATCAATGGCCTAGGCCCTAGAGGCTGGTATCTGTTCAGAGGATGTTGAGGATCATTCTCTTGCTTAGTTCTCTCAGTGTCTGCTGCTAATTCTCTCCTTATCTTAGGTGAACCGATACCATCTTAGGTGTTCATGTGCTAAGAATGAAAGACTAGTGGGATTGGAAACCCATCATACAGATGGACAAGAAGGAAACACATTTACTCTTCTCAAGTTATACATCAGGGGTTCCCAACCTAAGGCCTGTGGGTCGGATCTGGCCCATGGTGCCATTTGGGTTTTTAATTGGTTGTATTGTTTTATGTGTGTTTTAACTTGTTGTGAGCCACCCAGAGTCGGGTTTACCTGATTGGGCGGCATATAAATTTGAATATAAATAAATAAATAAAAATAAATAAAATTTCATGTGGCCCTCACCCCTCCAAGAGGATTTGACAAACAAAATGGCCATCCCTTTGAAGCTGTTGGACAAAATGGTCACCCCCATCGTGCAGGCAGGGCAAAACGGCCATCCGGCCCTCAAAGCTGACTGAGAGTTGGCTTGAAAAGGTTGGGAACCCCTGTTATACATGGTCAGCTATGTTCACCCAAGTTTACTCATAATTTCACCATCTTATTAAGATGGGGTGAGTTTCTAAATGAAGCAGACTATGGAGATAGGATTGATTTAGCTGACCAAGGGCTGGGAGGAAATGCATTAGGAAACAGCCTCAAACATCTGTCCCTTTGCTTGCAGATGGATTCTGAAAACCATTATTTGAAGCTTCACCATCAAAAATAACAACACTAACAACCCCTCCAAAACTTTTCCAAACTCTAAAAAAGAAACCCTGTAACTGTGGCTCTTTCAAGCAGGTGTGGACCTCATATCTTCTACCTTTTCTCCACAACAGTGGAGCAGCAGCAGAAACCCTCCACATCTTAGAGGGGGACCTAGAGGGCATGTGGAGTGGGTCATGTGCAGAACAATACACAGCCTGAGTATCACTTAGCTAAGCGCAAGGGGCTTTTGATTTACTGAGTGGCTTTGTTTGCTGCCCGTAGCTATGTCTCCCTGTATTAATACTGTCTTTACAGTCCTAAGAAGAGATTAGCTATTGTGACCCTCAAGCGGATCATTAGAAAGATAGATCTTCTTAACAGCTATTATGCTGATTTTTTTTTAAAGAGAGAGACAAAAGAGGAAGAAAGACTGCCTTCTATTTTAGGGTAACATTAAGATTATATTCTGTGCACAAACACCCTTGATGCCTAGAAGAGTATTAATACGTGTGTGTCTGCAAACCATCAGAATTAAAGAAACTGGCTAAAACATTAGCTAAGGCCCATGGGCCAGATCTGGCCAAAGGTGCCATTTCATGTGGCCCCCACACACCCAAGGGCATTCGAGAAACAAAATGGCCACCCATTTGAAGCTGTTGGGACAAAATGGCCACCCCCAGGCAGTGCAAAATGGTCATCCGGCCCTTGAAGCTGACTGAGGAAGCCTGACCTGGCTCCTGACTTGAAAAGGTTGGGAACCCCTGGCTGAAAAAAATACTGGAAAATCCATGTTCAGAATAGTTTGTTTAACAAGAATGTTGTTCTCTTATCTTTTCTTGCTGTTCTTCTTCTTCAAGTGCCATATCCGATTCAGAATATTGGCTGCCCTCATGGCGATAAGCCATGAAGATTGTCCTGGGAACATTATAATGCAGTGGCCTATCATTTGCCTTCTGCACCACAGCGTGACACCCATAGTACCACTGATCCAGTTCCACAAGTCATTTTCTGGTCCTCAGTCCTTTTGGCAAACAAAGTCCTCATTGGCCCCAGGCCGGGCTTGATTAAGTTGATGACCTCCATCAAGATGGATTCAAGTGGGATTTAATCCACTTGAGGACCCTCACCCTTCCCTGTGGACTTCGCCACCCAGGACCATTAGTCCTCATAATTGTCAAGTTAGCCAACCACCACCTGATGGTTTGGCCCTCGGTGTTTCCTCTAACCCCGAAGGTCTGGTCACCTCTGGTGGATTTGCCTTCTACCCCACTATTGTGTATGCAAGTAACTCCCCCGATCCCGCACGCAACTCAGCTGTCAAAGTAGCGCAGATGAGGAAGCTCAGCCCGTGCGACTCCAATCACCCAATTAATAGCTAGCGCGGGAAACTCCCCGCCTCCAGGTGTTCATGGTCGGGAATACAACACAATAGGTAGTCATGGTCAGGAATACAGTGACGTCAACCAATGGGTATTGTTGGCAGGGGATTCAAATGCATTATAAAAGGAGCTGCGTCTCCTACATGTGCCCATGTACAGATTGACCATGCTGAAATAAAGAAGTGTTTGGCCCGCCTGCCGGCTCCATGTGCAATCAATCTGCCTACATCAAACCCACCAAGCCCGGTGAGCTCCAGACTCTGTTGAGCCCATAAAACGTTTTCCCCACAGCATTGTGGGTGCTTGTGTAGGTAACGTGGCTACCGAATAATACCTCAGCTGCCATTTGGAATTCGCTGCTCATGTGATGGGATGGTTTTGTCAACTCTTCCCCTGCTTTTCATTAGAGCGGTGGAGGTTTTACGTGAGGCTGTTCTCAAGGGAGGAGACTGCATGTTCTTTGAAGTCCCTTTGTGGTGGCTGTCTAATCTAAGGGAAGAGGATTACTTCTCTTTCTGCCAGGAGCACATGACAGTTTGGTAATTAATGAGCATCATAAAATTCTCTTTTACCATTAGATACCCATTAGAAAACCTGGGATGGTTGTCATCTCAGACAAAACCATGAAGATTCCCAATTTATCCTGACATCAAAGGGAATCTCCTACTGTCTCATCCTGAATGCTCTAATTGTGTTTGCATTCGGCGTGGTTGGTACTGAATGTGGCTGAGACAAGGCTCCGTGTAAGGCGCAGGTCCCCGGATTCGCTACACCGCCTGAGCTCTCTCGCTGGGAGCATGAGAATCAATGCTACATCCTGCCTTGTGTCATGAAAGGAAGGAAGGAAGGAAGGAAGAGACAGACAGACAGACACACAGACAGACCTCCCTTTTACTGGTACTGGATTACAAAAAAATTTGGGTTCTGCATTTCAGTTCAGTTTTCCCCTTCCCCAATTCAAGAGAGCCTCTTGGGTCACCTCTGGCTTCATATGAAATGTGCAGCTATGCTCCCTACTTTATAATATGATGCGTATGCATGTATTCCTGTTGAGATGGTTGACAAGTCTTAATCTGTCAATTCTTTCTCTTATGCTGAGTAAAAATACAATTTCTTTCTGGAAGAGAAAAGGGACGTTTGGCGGTGACCAAATTGGATCTCTTATAGCAGGGGTTCCCAACCTTTTCAAGCATGGAGGCAGGTCACACTCTCTCAGTCAGCTTTCAGGGCTGGACAGCCATTTGGCCCTGCCTACACGATGCGGGTGGCCATTTTGTCCCAACAGCTTCAAAGGGGTGATCATTTTGTTTCTCGAATGCCCTTGGAGGGAACCACACCTCCTTGTTGTAGAGTGTCAACGCGGGAAGCTGATTTGGATGCTACTCTAGCCTGATTTTGTGTAATGAGATTTTTAACACTATGACTTGCTATGTTTGTTTTTTATTCTGGTAAAGTTTCCAAAGTCAGAGAAAGAGAGAGAGTGAAGTGCTTTACGTTGGTGTTCTGAGTGGCAGCAAACAGTAAAATTATGAATAAATATCTAGCCATATTTTATTATTGGCGATACGGAGGAGTTGGATACTAAGAAGGGCTGTACTGACTTAGTGGTTAAAATGCTAAGCTTAATGACCGGAAGAGCCATGCTATCTTCTTCTGCCGTATCTGAATCCAAATATTGGCAATCCTCATGGCAATGAGTCATGAAGACTGTCCTGAGAATATAATGCGGTGGCCTTTCATCTGCCTTTGGGATCACAGCATGACCCCTGTACCACTGATCCAGTTCTGGGAATCACTTTCTGGTCCTGAGCCCTTTTGGCACGCAAAGTCCTCCTCAGCCACAGGCCAGGATGGATGAAGCTTCTGCCCTCCATCAAGATGGATTCAAGTGGGATTTAATCCACTTGGGGACCATCACCCTTCCCTTTGGACTTTGGCACCCATGGCCGTTAGTTCTTCCAGGTTAGTTAACTGCCGCCTGACATTCGCTATTGAGTCACTGACAATATGGTTAGAGTTCTGCCAGAAAGACGAACAAGCCTGAACTATCTCTAGAGTCAAAAGAGATGAAGTCGAAGCTGTCCTACATTGGACATGATACTTTGGAAAAGATGACAATGCAGGGAAAGGTGGAAGGAAGCAGATAAAGAGGAAGACCAAACAAGAGATGGGCTGACTCCCTAAAGAAAGCCATAGAGTTGGGTTGAGTTGAACAGGGCTTTTGAGAACAGGACATTTCGGCGATCACTCATTTGTAGGGTTGCCATTACTCAGAGGTGGTCTAGTGGCACATAAGAACAACAGAAAGATCTGGTCTTTCCTCTTAACGCTGAACGCCCCACAAAGATTTTGTATGTGCTCTCAGAAGCTTTCATAGATTGCAGTCATCGAAACAGTCGTGTTTACAGTCCCAGGCGTTTGAAGTTGCTTTCAAATGAGGATGTAAATCCTGATTTAATTTGCTGTTGTTGAGCAGATGAGAAACCTTGCAAATGTTAATCCTCAGTGTGAGTTTGGGAACTTTCTAGGGATTGGTACTCGGAGAAAAAAAATACCTGTTTGGGGAAATCGCTTTAGCACATCTCTGTAAAATACCATGCCTTATGTGCTAGGAAAAGACAGGCAGTTTAGTAAAGGTAAAGGTAAAGGTTTCCCTTGCTCGAAAGCCAGTCGTATCCGACTCTAGGGTGCAGTGCTCATCTCTGTTTCTAAGCCGAAGAGCCAGCGTTGTCTGCTTCTGCAGACATTTCCGTGGTCATGTGGCAGGCATGACTAGACACCGGAGCGCACGGAACGCTGTTACCTTCCCACCGAAGTGGTCCCTATTTATCTACTTGCAATTTCTTGCTTTCGAACTGCTAGGTTGGCAGGAGCTGGGACAAAGACGGGAGCTCATTTCCGTCCTGCAGTACTCGGGAATCGAACTGCTGACCTTCCGCTTCCCAGTCAGCGTCTTAGCAACTTGAGCCACTGCAGTAAAAATACCATGCCTTATGTGCTAGGAAAAGACAGGCAGTTTAGTCATGTACAAAACTGAGTAGAACTCGGAATAGTTTTGGCTTTAAGATTAAGCGTCCTTATGATGATGGATGCAATAATGGGAGGCTATATAGTATCCCTGTATGGCATGGAATCAGGACAATATATGAAATGGGATTTATTGCTGAGTGCAAAATAAGCTCTTGGATTGAGAGGGTGACCAATGAAGAAGAGCTAAGGGAGATGAATTAAGATCAAGAAATCTTAAAACATATCTAGTGTCAAAGGTCAGAACGCTTTGGTTATATAAGAGGCGTGGGGAGCACTGACAGTTACAGCTGATCATTCAAGGCAAGGTAAGTGGGAAAAGAAATACAAGAATGAGGAGAATTTATTGACTGAAAAACATTGGATGAATGAAGAATATCATTGTTTAGAGGAGTTCTCAGCCTTTTTAAGCCGGGGGCTCCGGGTCACGCTCCCTCAGACAGCTTCGGGGGCCGGATGGCCATTTTGCCCTTCCTCCACCACATGGCACTTCTTGGTGTGGTGGAGGCAGTGGGGAGCCACATGAAATGGTGCCGTGGGCTGCATCCGGCCCATGGGGTGCAGGTTGAGAATCCCTGGTTTAGAGGAAGGCACTTTAAAAAAAAGTCTGTGGTGACTTTTAGTCCCAGTAGGAGAGGAATAACAAGAGGGAATAAATCTTGTAGTAACCCACTGCATTAAGGAAAGTCTTCATTGCCGATCTCCATGAGGATTGCCAATACAGTAGAACCTCGGATAAAGCCCACAAGTTTGGACTTTATCCGATTTTGGACTTTATCCGAATCAAATGGGTGATGCATCGGATAACGTCCAAAAATGGACTTTATCCGAGGTTCCTATACCAAATACCTTGGATAAAGTCCAATTTTTTAAAAGCGGTTTTGGACTTTATGTGGTGCATCCCGTGTGCATGGAAACCGTGACTTTATCCAAATCGGACTTTATCCGAGGTGCCACTATATTTGGATTTGGATACGGAAGAAGAAGAGGAGGAGAAGGAAGAAAAAGAAGTGGCAAGGAGCTGCAGGAGTGAAAAGGGGGAAGAAAAATACCCTCAACACAAATGTACACAATTTATTAGAACTGAAGATCAAAAGCGGTGTCCCGCTGCTCTGCTCTGAATGATTCCATTGTGCTTGTATTCTGAAGCCCCAGAAAGTTAGATCAGGAGGAGGAATTGGAGATGAAGGGGGGCCCGGGAGAAGAGAAAGATGCTTGTGACAGAGGAAAAACTCATAAAAGGTACTGCAAGAAAAGATGGCGTGTATAAAACCCCAAATAACAATAATAACAACAAGCCCCACCACTACAAACCCTCATCTATATTAAAACTTCCTCCCTTGTCATTTCTTGAGATACAAAAAGGATTATTGAAGTGGGTGAACAGCACTGTTGCTCCCCGCCTCCGCCCTTACTTTTGTTTCCGAGGTTGTGCACGATTACTGCGGAAAGTTCGTTTTCTCCTTCCTCAGCAAATCGTTAAGTTTTAAGTTAGGGCAGGAAGCCTTATTTCAGCAAAACGCTCGCGAGGGAAAGCGGAGGTGGCAGATGGGACAAAAACGTGTGTGTGTGTGTGTGTGTGTGTGTGTGTGTAATTGTCCTGAAGTTTTTCGCTTTTTAATGAACACACTTAACCGAGGGGGTTGATCCCAGATGACCTGTTGACGTCAGGAAAGACTTCTTGAACCCTCGGTCCTACCCTTGGGAACATGGGAGGTGGTGCTGGGTAACAACAGTTATTATTTTGTGGGAGTGTGGGATTGGGTGTGCTGAAAACAAAAGCAACAGTTGTTGTTAACAACTTTTTCTTCTGCCATATCCGAATCTGAATATAGGTGATCATCACGTTGATCAACCATGTAGACGGCCCTGGGAATATAATGCAGTGGCCTTTCATCTGCCTTCCACATCGCAGCATGACACCCATAGTACCACTGATCCAGTTCCACGAGTCACTTTCTGGTCCTGAGCCCTTTTGGCACGCAAAGTCCTCACCAGTCCCAGGCCAGGATGGATGAAGCTGCTGCCCTCCATCAAGATGGAGTCAAGTGGGATTTAATCCATTTGGGGACCATCAACCTTCCCTGTGGACTTTGGCACCCAACCCATTAATCCTCAGGGTTGCCAGGTTAGTTAACCACCGCCTGACACTTCACATTGAGTCGCTGGCAGTAGGGTCTACTCTATTCCCATAGTAGGATAACCTGGCCAGACTGACTTGAACAACAACCTCCACTAATATTTTAGAATATTGACCAAAAGCTTGTCTTTTGTGCTTAAACTGGGGAATTGAGAAACACTGTTATAGGAAACAACTATCTGCTCTGATCCCTTATTGGGTGGAATCAACCCACAGGACGACCCACAAGAAAAATGGAAAACAAAGCAGCCAGAAGAGATATTATGTCAAAGTACAAACAAATGGGAAAGCAATAATAGCTCCGAGTCGAGTCTGCAAGATTCTTGGTTTAAATAAACATAGAAGACATTGAGATCAATTTTCAATGTTCTGCATCCAACAAGATATTTGACAGAGCAAATGTGAAGCCGCTTCATTGGAATTCATTCTGTTATTTTGGCCAGGGCTCTCTCTTCTCTTCATGACTTGCTAGGACTAGTGTGTGGGTTGCAGACACCCCACCTGGGAGCCATAAACACTCAAGTGTTCACTATAACAGTGGTGGAGAACCTATGGCACGCCTGCCAAAGGGGGCACTCAGAGCCTTTTCGGTGGACACATGTGCCGTCGCCACAGCACAGAGTTCACCCCACCCTCTGCTCAGCAGCCCAATGGGAGTGCTTCCTCTCTCCCCTGTCTGAGGTAAGGTGGGCGGCTCACATGCAACATGAGGGTGCGGCATAGATGGCAGCCTGTTGAGTCTGTGGTGAAGGTGAGTTTGGGCACTCCGTTTCTAAAAGGTTCACCACTATGTGGTGGAGGCAGTGTGGCCCACAGGCTGCAGGTTGAGAATCCCTGTTCTAAACAGTGATTCTCCCTTTTTGAGAGGCCTGTAAAACTTGAGAGGTGCTCTTGGCTCTGCTGCACATTCAGCTTCCCATCTCCAGAGGAGATCCGGTTTATATTGCGCAGGCAGGCAGGCAGGCAGGGTTCAAAAGAGATTATTTCAACGTCAGCTCTTTGCAAGAGAGTTTGAGCGCACTCGGCTCTCATGAAAGGGCAACGGAGGGGAAGAAAACAACAGCGGTTGCCCCCCTCCATCTGCGTCACAGATTTCATCCCTCCGAATGAATTCCAGCGCGGTCATGAGGTTAAATGAGAGGCCCCTTTAATCATTATTACAGTTTTATGAATGGCGCACTTTACTCTGATATTTCATTTCTTAACATGCTCCATTGAAGGCTGAGGGGTGCGGAAGGAGAGAAAGAAAAGACTTTGTGTATCTGAGAGACAGTCCAGATATCAAACCTCATTGTAACTAGACTGTGGGACTGCAGTGGCTCAAGTGGCAAAGACGCTGACTGGAAGGCAGAAGGTCAGCAGTTCGATTCTTGAGTACCGCAGGATGGAATGAGCTCCCGTCTTTGTTCCAGCTCCTGCCAACCTAGCAGTTCAAAAGCAAGAAATTGCAAGTAGATAAATACGGGCCACTTTGGTGGAATGGTAAACAGCGTTCTGTGTGTTCCGGTGTCTAGTTATGCCTTCCACATGACCATGGAAGCGTCTGCAGAAGCAGACAGCGCTGGCTCTTTGGCTTTGAAACAGAGATAAGCACTGAACCCTAGAGTCGGATACGACTAGCTTTTGAGCAAGGGCACCCTTTATCTTTATTAATTAGTCTAATTAATTACTAATTAGACTGTGCAACTTTCCCTCCTTCCCCACCCACAAATCCTCAAAACTCGCCTGTTTCACCCACCCACCCCCAACATCCTTTAGTTCAAATCCTATCTGAGTCCGAAGACACAAATACAGAGCAAAGGGCTTGGGATTTGACTTTCTGCTTTTGTATCTCTCCAACACTTCCACCCTTTGAGGACTGCAGATTATTCTCCTAGCTCGGTGATGGCCAACCTTGGCACTCCAGGCGTTCTTGGACTTCAATGACCAGAAGCCCAAGTCAGCACTCCTGCTGGTCAGGGCTTCTGGGAATCAAAGTTCAAGAACATCTGGAGCACCAAGGTTCACCATCACTGTTCTAGCTCTTTGTTCCTGGTTTTCAGGGCTTCTCCATTTCCCTCCGACTGGTGAAAAACAGGGCCGGCCCTACCTTTAGGTAGAATGTGGTGCCTATCTCATTTTGGCAGGAGAAGGAGCTGTTCTGACTTAGTCTTCTGCCCAGAAGCTGTGTGCGTGTCAGACACTTGCCTTATGCTAGCCTGTCGCCCTTCAGGTGTGATGAACAAGACTGTCCTGTTGTGAAAATTGTGGTTAAAGTAGACCACAAATCCGATCAGCTTCTAAATGGAGAATGGGGCATGAGCTTGTCCTTGCCCCAGGCAGAAAAATATATTTAGATCAACATGACTTGGGTAAGCTCTGACAAACAATTCCTCCCCCCCCCCCCACGGCTTCTGAATATCTTCCTCCATAGCACATTCTTTCTCCAACATGTGGTGCAGCTCCACCATCTCTGCATGGAGTTGCCTGGAAAGAAAATACACTTTCTTTTTCTCCTGCTTCTTCTTCTCCTCCTCCTCCTCCTCCTCCAAGCTCAGAACCATACCTGTCAACCTTCCCGGATTGGCCGGGATATCCCGTTTTTCGGCACCGATTTGCGCCATTTCCCATCCGGAGCTGCCAAAACCTCAAAATTTGGCAGCAGGGGGAAAGAGGTACTGCCCTTCTGCGCAAGTCGCCTTCTACGCTTGCGTAGAACCCTTTTATGCTTGCGTAGAAGGCTATGCATGCGTAGAAGGGTTCTACGCAAGCGTAAAAGGGTTCTACGCAAGCGTAAAAGCCTTCTATGCATGCGTAGAAGGCAACTTGCGCAGAACCGTTCTGCACAGTTCCTGGATTGTCCGGGGCCGTGGTTGACAGGTATGCTCAGAACCAACCAGAAAGCTTAAGGGTAATGTAGATGCCATTGTAGTCCCTGCTCATTAGAAAGTCCTGGGGCTTTGACCCTGTGAGCCCAGGTGCACTACACCACAGTTTAGGAGGGTCACGTCACTGTTTTAGAACTGAGAAGGGAGACCTATGCAAAAGGTGAGAAAGGCAATATCCAGGTGGGGCATGGCCATTTGAGAACTCCAGAGGGGCCACAGTGGAAGTCAGGATAGATGGATTTTGCCCCAAGGGCCCTAAGGTCACCCACACGCATCCTACAGAAATAAACAACTAAAGCCTAACTGGCTGGCTGCTACCGAGAAGCTTACACAAATGCATAAGTTGAGCCCATGAATCTCAGAGGCCAGGCCGTGTGCGCTGAAGAACGAGCTGCCTAGTGTCATTCTGCTTCATTGGGTACAAGAAAGGCTGACTCGAATGTCCCAGGAATCTCAGAAGACAGGAAACATATGATCTCTTGTTGAAAAGTTCATGGAAACCATACAGGCGTGCTCTCACAATGATGGCCTGTGTTTTATTTATTGGCTCGGGAGTGATCGTGCGTGGCACAAGGATCTTTAAAATTAGCGCATGCAGTTGCACATTGTCTCGCAAAAAAACTCTTCGATCCAAACAATTGGAACATTTGTAGCATTTGAAAAGGAACAGATTGAAATGTTTTCGCGCAAGGCCTGTTTTCAGTTTTCTTTCACATAGCATGACTTGGATGGTAATAAAATCCCCATTCCCCCCCACCCCACAACTCCTGATGTAACTTTTGGGGTTTTTTTCCTGGTGGAAAATTTGAACTAATAAGCATTCTGTTTTCTCTTTTATCTCTCTTTGCTCTATCCCCCCACCCCCCAGGAGATGCAATTTTCCTAAAACTAAAAGTAATGACCAAGGTTGTGTATTCTGTGTACATTTTTTTATTTGCATAAGGCACTGTATCCCTTAAAAATATTCTTAAAAAAACTGTGGGACCTAGACAGTATTCAAACAAATAGTTACTTTGGCCTAGGCATTTGCAAATTGCAGAAAAGCAGGAAAATCCCCCCCCCCAAAAAAATGCAGGAGAAACTTCGAGCTTGTTTATGTTTTAAATGGTTTAAAGCTTGAATCATTTAACAGTTTTGATTTTATATTTATAAATATAATTCAAAGTGCCTTATCAAAAGAAGTTCACATTATACATAAAACATCAGTAAAGAGATTCGGATGACTCAGAATTTTTTTAAAAAACCGTACAATAGAGAAAAAACAATCCTACTTTGGAAAAAAAAGGGTAACAACTTTATAACCAACACCAAACACTCAGTAAAATAAAGAAAGAAATGATTGCAGTAGCACATCAGAAGTTTAAAAGAGAGGAAACTTGCAAGATAATTTTAGGGAGAGACGTACACTTCAGTTGCAGCAAAATAAAAGTTAAGAAAACTTAGGTAAAGGTAAAGGTCACCCTTGCTCGGAAGTCAGTCATATCTGACTCTAGGTTTCAGTGCTCATCCCTGTGTCTGTAGATGTTTCCGTGAACATGTGGCAGGCATGTCTAGATACTGGAGTGCACAGAACGCTGTTTATCTTCCCACCAAAGTAGTACCTATTTATCTACTTGCAATTTTTTGCTTTCAAACTGCTGAGGTTGACAGTTGCTGGGGCACATGATGGGAGCTCACTCTGTCATGCTGCACTCAGGTCTCGAACTGCTGACCTTCCAGTCGTGAAGATCAGCATCTTAACCGCTAAGGCACCAAAGCTTAAGTGATGTCTAATAGAATTGCAGTGGATGGGTGTGGTATTTCTGAGGGCTTGTGTTAATCTGCTACACCAGGAGAGTCTTGTGGCATTCTTACCTTCCATTTCTCCATGTCTCAGTTGAAATCCTTTTAATGCTTCTTCTGCTGCTGTATCTGAATCCGAATATTGGCGATCCTCATGGCGATCAGCCATGAGGACTCTCCTGGGAATATAATGTAGTGGCCTTTCATCTGCCCTCCACATCGCAGTGTGACACCCATAGTACCACTGAGCCACTTCCACGAGTCACTTTCTGGTCCTGAACCCTTTTGGCATGCAAAGTCCTCACCAGCCCCAGGCCAGGATGGATGAAGCTTCTGCCCTCCCTCAAGATGGACTCAAGTGGGATTTAATCCACTTGGGGACCATCACCCTTCCCTTTGGACATTGTTACCCAAGGCCACTAGTCCTCAGGGTGGTCAGGTTAATTAACCACAGCACTCGGCGTTGAGTCACTGGCAATATTGTCTACTCTATTACCATAGCAGGATAACCTGGCCAGACTATTTAATGCTACAAATGCCAAATGGGATACAAAAGTTATCAATGATATTGCTTCATCTGGGGGTAAACAGGGGCTCCTTGCTGTACCCCGTACCCCCTCTAGAACTGCACAAATGCTCTTTTTTTCCACACCAGTGCAAAAGAGTGCATATTTCTATCTTTGACTCTGGATTTATCTAGACCAAGAGTTCTCAACCTTTTTAAACCGGGGCCCGGGTCATGCTCCCTCTGACAGCTTTGGGGGTCAGATGACCATTTTGCCCTTCCTACACCACATGACACTCCCTAGTGTGGTGGAGGCAGTGGGAGGCCACATGAAATGGTGTCGTGGGCCACATCTGGCCCATAGGCTGCAGGTCAAGAATCCCTGGTCTAGACTCTGCTGGCTGGAGCCCAAGGTGGGACCAAAGATATCAACATCTCTCTTAGCTTCAAGGTTATATAGTCAGCAGCTAAGCCTTATGAAAGGCAGTCCGACCATTGAGAATGGGAAAACCCCATTTAGAAGCCAGGACGCCAGCATCAAAAGGCGTGGCTGTCTGCAGAACCTCTGAGGGTTGGCTTTGGCCCCAAGGCTGGAAGGTCCCCACCCTCTGAGAGAGATAGTGCTGAGCTTGATAGACAAATGGGCTGGGCTGGTGAGATCAGGCAGCGTCTTGCTGTCTGCAACTCGTACGTGCATCTTGCTCCACTCCTCTGCAATGTGGAGTCTGCCTAAATCCAGATGGCAATTTGCAAAGTAGCAATTTGCTACAGACTAGTTACTAAATAAGCCTTTCATTTCTATTGTTCAGATGAATGCCACGAATAACATTTCCACAAATATCTTTCCCAACTTTTGGTGCCATGAATGTCAATAAATCTGCCCTGTTGTTAGGAAATCATCATCATCATCATCATCATCATCATCATCATCATCATCATCATCATCATCATCATCATCATCATCAGCAGCAGCAGCAGCAGCATCTCCTTCTCCTTCTCCTCCACCCCCCAAATACAGGGGGATAATGAGTGGTGGGATTCAATTTTTTTTACTACCTACTCTGTTGGCGTGGAATGGTTGTCATGGCCAGGGGGAAAGCCCTACATTGCACCTGAATTAGGACTCCAAGTACAGTGGCACCTCATACAACAATCGCCCCGTATAGCAACGGAATCGCATAACAATTAGGTTTTTTGGGGAAATGGCATCCCGCATAACAATTTCCCCTATGGAAAAAAAACGTACAACAATTTTTCAATGGGGAAAACCACTTAGCGAAAAAAAATCGTTGTATGATGCATCCCATAGGGAAAATTGCCATACGATGCATGCAACATATACTTTTTTTTCCGTACAACAATGAGATAAAAATTGTTGTATGAGGTACCACTGTACTTTATTTCCAAACTTGGATGGGTGGGGCCAGCCAGAATTTCTGCTACCGGTTCTGGCGAACTGGTGCAGACCTGCTGAATTCCACCACTGGGGATAATAGGATGTGTGTGTGTGTGTGTGTGTGTGTGTGTGTGTGTGTGTGTGTGTGTGTGTGTGTGTGTGTGTGTGTGTGTGTGTGAAATGTAAGTCCCAGAATTCTCCAGGAATTCCATAGGTGGAATTCTGGGGGCTGCAACCCACCAACACAAGCCTGCAGACCTCGTGGTCTCACCTCCTAAGGAAAGCCAATTGGGTTATTTATCACTGCTGCCGCCAGACTCTCGTCAGTTGGGCTGCTTGCTGGGACTTGTAGTTTGTCAGGAGGCACCCTTCCTAGAGTCTAAAGGGAAGGGTCAATTTAACCCCCAGTGCCCTCCACGCCAAGGAGCATCATCATTTCATATCTCCCTGGTCCGGGCAGAATTGTACTGGCTTCCCATTGTATTCCATGTCAGGCTCAAGTCAAGGTGGTGCTGACCTTCAAAGCCCTAAATGGTTTTGGTCTTTCCTACTTAGTGGAGTGTCTATCCTTCAGAAATCAGGCTTGCTTCACCCTTTGAGAAGCAACTGAACATTTTTTCTTTTCGAGGAGGCCTTTGGCGGCTTGTTGAAGTTTAAATAGGAGACCCTCCCACCGTGGCCACTTGGGCTAGTGGTACTTGGTGCTGATTGCACTGGGTGGGTGGATTTTATGGTGGTGGTTCTGCTTTTTTTAACATTGTGAGCTGACCAGATTGAGAGTGTTTCACAGATTTGGTTGGGTATAAGTTGAATAAAAATAATATTAATTAGTGGTGGTGGTGTTTATACCCTCCCAAACAGATTTCAGAAGCACTGGTAGCAAAATTCTGAAAAGATGCTTTATAAAAACTGTAAATCCCCCAAATCACTCAGCCAGTATGACCAGCCCTAAAAGCCCTAGAATCTCTGAGCCATCAAGGCCACAGGACATGCTGGGATTTCTAGTACAAAAACTATCTTTACCAGGCTCTACCTACAGCCCTTACTAAAACAACAGTTATCAGCAATTACCAGCAAAACCACTGAGACAGATTCATGTCCAACCTGGAAGGACTGAACTTGAAAGATGCGGCGGCTTATGCTCAAGTGATTCTGAGCATGGGCAAAGCACATTTTTCACCTTAGTAACATAGAAAGGAACCTTAGTAACACAGAAAGGACTCATGCCATTAATCTAATTCACTTTTGTCTCCATCAGTAGCTCTCTACCTTTGATGCTACAGCTGTTTTGGATTTAAAGTCCCAGAATCTCTGACCTTTCATCATGTTGTCTGGGACTTCTAAGGGCTGAAGTCCAAAACAGCTGGAAGGCCAAAGGTTGAGAACCATTGAACTGCAGGAGGGTTGACAAACATGTAGCTTTCCAGATGTTGCTGGGCTGCAACATCAGGCCTCTGGCTACTATTGTCAGTAGTGAGTGATGATGGAGCTTGTCGACAAGTGAGTTGCTGTCCAGTTACTTTTTTAAACTTGTAGTTGCTGCCATTGTTTTGTCTCCTCATTGTTTTGCGCATCCTATGCTTGCAGGGGTATACTCAGAATAATGTCTATTGTTGTTGTTGTTGTTGTTGTTGTTGTTGTTGTTGTTATGGTTTATTTATACCCCGCCCTCCTGGTGCAAGCACCACTCAGGGCGGCTTACAATAAACAGTTACAGATCACAAGGTTACATATCAAAGATTACAATATCAAAGGTTACAAGGTTACAATATACAATATAGCAACAGTTATACAATAAGGTACAATGACATGTAAAAGTACAATAAAAACCTACAACAATAACAAATAACAAATGATCCTCTACCACTCACATCCTTACGATCCTTATGGAGCCCCGGCTCAACATCCCAGCACAGCCTGGGCACAACGTCATTGCAGAGTGGGAGGAACGCGAGCCCCGGAGGCGAGGGAGGCAGTGGGGCCTTTTCAGTCTGTGGCCCACCTGCAGCTGTTCCCACTCCCTGCCGACTTAGGTTCAGCATAGGTTCCTTACAACCCAAGGAAAGCTGAGCACAGAAGAAGAGACGCCTTTGAAATGTGGCGTTGGAGGTGAGTTTTGAGAGTCCCCTGGACAGCAAGGAGAACAAACACCTCGATCTTAGAAGAAACCAACCTTGACTGCTCCTTAGAAGGACAAATAGTGAAGATTAAGCTAAAGTACTTTGGACATCAAAGAGGATTCACTTGAGAAGGCCTTGATGCTGGGAAAGGTGGAGGGCAAAAGAAGGGGTGGCAGAGAATGAGATGGCTAGATGGTATTGTTGATGCAATGGGTACAGAGTTGGGTGGGTTGAGAAGGATGGTGGAGGATAGGGTGCCTGGCGGGCAATGGTTCATGGGGTCACAAAGGGTCAGAATCGAAAAAAGCGAACTCAATGCTAGGGATCATTAGGAAGGGTATAGAAACTAAGTCAGCAAGTGTCATTTTGCCTCTTTATAAATCTATGGTGAGGCCCCATCTGGAATACTGTGTACAGTTCTGGTCGCCATACCTCCAGAAGGATATTATGGAGTTGGAGAAAGTACAGAGGAGGGCAACCAGAATGATTAGGGGACTGGAACACCTTCCTTACCATCTGAGGCTGCAACGGTTGGGCCTCTTCACTCTTGAACGACGACGTCTAAGAGGTGACCTGATTGAAGTTTATAAAATCATGCACGGTGCGGACAAAGTGGATAAGGAAAAACTGTTTTCCCTATCGCACAACACTAGAACTAGGGGGCACTCCATGAAACTTTTGGGTACTAGTTCTCAAACAAATAAGAGAAAGTCCTTTTTCACCCAGAGGATCCCTGGTCTATGGAACTCCCTGCCAGAAGAAGTGGTGACAGCTGTCAGTCTTGACAGCTTTAAGAAAGGATTAGACAAGTTCATGGAGGACAAGGGTATCCATGGCTATAATTATGGATAACTAAGGACAACCTCGGGGTTGGAGAGATAGGCAGGATATCTCTCAATGCCATTTCCAGGGAATCCTAAGCAGGTGAAGGCATCTCCTTGGGAATAATACCCTGAAGCACATGGTGAGCCACTGTGTGAGACAGAATGCTGGACTGGATGCGCTCCTATGGCCTCTTCCAGCAAGGCTGCTCTCATGTTCTTATGGCTGTGACTGAACAACATCAACCTGGCAACTTGACCTACAAGCCCCAAAGCCAAGCCAAAAAGCACCCCCTGTGCCAAAGTAATTAAAAAAAGTAGAGGGGAACTACAAAGTAACTATATATGTTTTAAAAACCCACAACCTATTGGAATGGAGCCTCTCTCTCCTCTCTCTGCAACTCTGAGTTCTGCTGCTTGTGTCTGGCTCGAAATGAAACACACCAAAGCTGCCGCCGCTGCTCCCTTTTTTTTTTTTAATTTCCCTCCTCCCCATCTCGAGTTTTCTCTCTCTCTCTCTTTTTTTTTTTGGGAGACTCCAAAAGGATCCTTGGCTCCCTTTCATGCTGCCGCCTCCTCGCTCCAATCGGAATCCGGAGCCTGCCTTGCAAGTGGTCCTAATCTCAATGAGGTGTCAATCATGTCCCCGGGTGGGTGAAGTGAGGTCTTTTGTGACCGCCTCTCTTGTCTTTGGGAAGGAGGAAAAAAGAGAGAAGGAGAGAGAGAGAGAGAGAAGGAGAGAGAGAGAGAGACACGCAGCCGCTTCCAGGGCGCAGGGAAAAACTCGCTTTGGCTCTCTGATCTGGATCTTAAACTCCCTCCCGTGCTTGTCTTGGGAGGATCGGGGCCAAAGAAGCCAAGAGGAGCCCATGGATGCTTGGGGAAAAGGCGCAGGATTTAAGGAAGGGGACTGACTCCCTTTGGCGCTGAGATTTGGAGAGCTGCGTGACTGGCTGGCTTGCTGGCTGGCTTGCTAGATCCCCCCCCCCCTTTTACACATCCACATATACACACGGAAAGACCCCCCCTCTCTTTCCTTGGAAGCCCCAACTCCGCAAACTGAGCCCGAAACGCTCCTTTTCCAATGCCAGCGCCTGGGCGCAGCCGTGCGCAAAGAGATGGGGAAACTCCACTCCAAACACGGTAAGTTACGAGCGGTGGGGCTGAGATACTGATATGATGTTTTTTGGGGGGGTGAGGAGAGGAGGAAGAAGCCCCCCTCCTCGATATGGTCCAGAAATCCCCCAGGGAGGTTGATAGTTCCATGCATGGATGGAGGGCATTTTTTGTCGGGAAGGGAATCGTGCGCAAAAAGACCCGCCGGCTAACCTTCGCCTTTTTTTTTTTTACTCTTCTTTCCCTGTTTTCGCTTCTCTCGCCTCCCGGATCACCCTCCTAGCTGCTGTTTGCAAACCGAGAGAGAGCCCGGAAGGTAAGTTGGTTTCTTTCTTTTTTTGTGTGTGTGGGGGTCACCAGCCCTTTCCCACCTTCCTCGTCTCGCTTTGGTCTCTTCTTGCTTTGTAGAGAAAGTTTGACTCTTGTTGATTCCTTCCTTACTGCCAGGGAGAGCAGCTAGTTCAGAGTGTAGTTTCTTTGGGGTTGGGTGGGTTGTGAGCTTCTTTGGATCCTTTGGCCGAGGGATGCTCCACACTTCTTCTACCCCACACCCCACCCGTGCCTGTATCATCCTCTTAGAGTCCTTTCTTTTCGCTTTACTTAAGGCTTTGGGGGAAGAATGATGGGTAGGGAGAGGTGAGGAAAGAAGGCAACTTGGGAGTCAAAACTAGATCATCCACCCTATTATGGCTAAGATGTCCATACTGTCTTTGCTTTCTGTCTCCCCCACCAACCAGGTGATAGTTTTGCTGTGAATGCTTCTTTGGCTCGGAAAGGGCTGGAGGACTGGATGGCAAATCAGAAGCACTTCTCCGGCAGCGGAAGCAGTTTGGGACTTCCACTGGGTTGCCAGCACCGGGCTCTTTGCAGGCTCTCTGGATCTAGGGTAGGTTCTTCATTCCTTCTGCTTTTATGTTTTTTGTTTTAGTTTCAGTGTTTGGCTTCCTTCCGCCAGCCCTAAGTGTGAGCTTTTACCACCCCAGGCTTCTTGGTGGAGTTCTTTTTGGAAGTGTTCTCCTCCTCTTGTTTTGCTTGGTGGTGGTGTGCCTCTGCAAGTTTGTCTGCCAAGTTGTTCCCATGCATCCAACTCGTTGGTGCAAGTTGGGAGTTTGCAAGGTGAAGCCATGGCAGCTGTTGCATTGCTCCTCTGTGTTGGAGAAACGATCTTGGTTCTTGTAGGATAGGAGAGACACACCCTGTACAGTGTACCTTGCAAAGTTCACAAATACTGAAACAGTGGAGAAGAATGACTTTGTGTGCCTGTTTGTGCACTTGTAAATGAGTGTGAGAGATGAAATGTGATTGCTGCTGGTGCCTGTTGGTTTCTGGAACCATGTACATTGCAAAGTTCACAAATACCAAAACAAATGAGAATGACTTTGTGTGCATGTTTGTGTACTTGTCAATGAGTGTGAGAGATGAAATATGACTGCTGCTGGTGCCTGTTGCTTTGTGGTTGGTTTCTGGAAGCCAGCTGCTTCATTGGCTTGAGGGATTCAAGTCAATTGTTCTCAAACGTGGTGTCCAAAAGTTCTTGAGCTGCAACTTCCAAAGCTCTAGTTGAGCTGAGGAACCAGAGATAAAGATTGTGCTGGTCTTATAGAGTTTCACAGCAATGGGTACTGAAGTTTTTCTTCATGTTTAGATATCTTCAAGCAGTTTGGAGAAGGTGTTTCATTTGCTTGTTGGGTGGTGATTTTTCCTTTTGAAAGGCAAAACAGAAAGAATGATTCTTCTTTTAGCCATTGTTTTCTTGTTGATAATGACTGATGCTCCTTCTCTTAGTTCCAGTTGCCTTCAGGCCAGCTTTTTGGATGAGACCATTAGAAAACCCAACTGTTCAAGATGAGAGCTTAATAGCCCACACATTCCATTGACAAAAAGGTTTATAAATGAAAACTGTTTCCAGGGAGGGCAAATGTGGTAGTCTCTTATGGCAAAAATCACAAAGCCTAGGGCTACTTCAAGACTAATGACTTTTACTTGAAGCAATGAAGCTACTTAGCTGTGTGATCTCTGAATAAAACAATAGAGCAGGGATGGGTAATCCAATTATTGGGCCTTCCTCAAGTTGAGCATCTTGAAATTTAGGAAGATAGAGAAGAATAATACTTCAGATCAGCTGAAAGAGGCATGGGAATGCTCATGATCTTTGCTCCAAATGGAAGATTGCCAATTTGGAGAGCAAGGTTGAGATGTATTTGGCATTTGAGTCCATCCACTGCAGTGGGTGGTTTTGGGGTGGTGTTATCAGTGTCTTTCTTCCAGAACCCTTGTGGAAATGATGCCCAGAAATCTTTCTGCAGAGCATCAAGTGGCTGAAGGTTGAAAAGGTGTTGACATCTGTCCCCCAATGGGCTGGGTAGAGGAGCAAACATGTTGCAGTGCTGTTTACAGAGATGTTGTGGTTGTGGTTGAGCCCCAAGCATGCTTCCATAGGTGAACCAAGCGAGGTTTTCAAGAGCCTACATGCATGAGAAAAGGCTGCAGGTGTGCTTCCAGGCTCTGACAGGTATTTTAATAATTTTTTGGAGGTGTGGCTTTCAGTTTTTCCTGTACATCAGGATTTGTCATTTTGTCATTTTTAATTTCCTCCACCACAACCATCAGAGAGTAAACCTGTAAGATCACAGTTTATGGGACAATCTGTGTGACAGTTAATTTTTGTTGAAGTTTAGCTCTTTCCCAAGATTATATCCTTGGGAGATGTTGATGTCCCTCACAAAGAGAAATACCCTTTTTGGGGGTGGCGAGGAACATCAGAAGAATAATCTGGAAAAGATATGTATACAGTATATACACAGAGATGCCTAAGTTATTGATCATCCTCTGTTTAATAAGGCATTCCTGTTAATGTTTGGCTTTGTGATTCCTTCACTTTTGTTTATCTCATGCTCTGGGGCTGGTGGTTTTTGCATGCTCCTGAGTCATTAGAGGAGGCAATGCTTTTATTGCACCTTGCTGATTAGTTCAACTTCTTCAGATTCTCTGATTGTCATGCTATGAACCAAACCAATTTTCTCTCCAGTAGTGGGGTAAGCGCGTCAATGAGGAACAATAGGTTAAAGAAGCCATGGTAATATGTCTCCAAAATCAGTAATAACTGTGTGCTTTGAAGTGGATTTTGACTTGTGGTGACCCTACTTGGGTTTTTTTAAAGGTAGTAATAATAATTTCATGGCAGAATTTATTCAGAGTTTAAAGACTTTTTGATGGAGAAACTCTGCTCAGGGGATGCCAGAGTGAGGCTTCTTTCATGTCCCCAAGATCTTTTCCGCACCAAAGTGGTCCCTGTTTATCTACTTGCAATTTCTTGCTTTTGAACTGCTAGGTTGGCAGGAGCTGGGACAGAGATGGACTCTCAAACTGTCATGCAGTACCCGGGGTCTCGAACTGTCGACTTGCTGGCCTTCCAACTAACAAAACCACTTAGCCACCACAGCCCAGTGGTGACCCTACTTGACCCAGTGGTGACTCATGGTGACCCTACTTGGGGTTTTCTAGGTGTGAAGTACTTAAAAATGGCTCTCCCTTCCTTTCTTCTGGGGGTGTTCTGGGGCTGGGTGGCTTGGCGAACAGGTTGGTTTTTGTTCTCCAAAGCCCTTTGGCGAATCAAACTCCCAGTCCCTGTTTCTTCAGGTGCTCCGACTCATTGAGCTATCTTGTCAGCTTCAAAATTAATATTCACACTTAAATTTAATTAACTTATTTAAATTGTTTGTGGGTGGGTGTGAAAGTTCAGCCATCTTCTGTTAACTTCTTGTCACCTGGAGGCTGTTCTTACTCACCACAGACGAAGACTTATCAAGGGTGATTCACCAACTCATTATTTCTGTTATGAGATAATTAAAAATGTTTCCGAGCATGTTCAACATGTTTTGTTACTGTCTTCCAAGCAAAGCATACTGGACGGGTGCAGGAGGGTTAGTAACTCGATGTTACTGGGTTGTAGTTTACATCATCTCTCACCATTCGTTGTGTTGATGGAAATTGCAGTCCAAAATGTGGGATGGGCATACATTTTCCACATCTGACCAAGGTGGCTTGACTGAGGTGTAGGGAGGAAGTTGCTCTCCACGTTTTTAGTAAGAGAAGAGTATTGTTGATACTCAAAGTGATAGATTTCTATGTCTCACTGCTCAGCATCCTGTTGTGTACTTCTGCCCATACATTGTGAATGACATCATGGTCAACAGCAGATTGCCATTTTCCATTCAAGACTTCATTTTTTCAGTTTTGGAGTGTGCATAACTCTTGTGTAGTGAGTCATAATGGTGTACACCTTGAAATCAAAAGAAATCTCTGCCATTGATTAATCTGCTATGGATCATGACATTCCCATTATGCAGGCTCAGTTACTCAAGAGGATACTAGCCGCTGGTGCATACATTTTGGAAAAGAATTGGAAAATTTAATTATCAGAGAAACAATATATTTGTAAACTCTGAGCATATGTTTCCCTACTTGTAGCTGTATTCCTGGTGTTCTCATAACCACCAACCTTTAGCAAAAGAAACCCCAAAAGTTCACTAGTGAAATATGCATCATGTCAATGACAGATCACAGCAATTTCTCTTGATTTTTGTGGTCATTTGCAAATGTATATTAATGAGCATACTGTATAGGCAAATGTGTTTTTCAGGGAGATGGCTGAACAATTAGATTAATTGTCCCTATATTTTACAACATCAATTTGCTGAGATGAGTTTTTGGTCCCCCTTTTGGTTCCCCTGACATTGATTTTTTTTAATCAGATTTTTCTAATCTAGACCCAGTTAATTATGCCTTTTCTCATTGAGTTCAACCCCTGTTTATATTGAATTAGTGAATCTTATGTTATTGGCATAGAACAGGGTTTCTCAACCTATGGCCTGCGGTTCAGACCTGACCTGTGGCACCATTTCATGTGTCCCATGCCGCTGCCACCACCACCGGAAGCAGACACATTTACAACAGCCGTAAATGCACCCGTGGCTGGCATAAATGTGTTTTATGGCAGGGTTTATGATGGTGGGGGAACCACCAGTCCAGCCCACGTAGCTGTCAGAGTGGTGGTGGTCCAGCCTAAAGTGTGAAAAGGTTGAGAACCCCTGGTAGAACATGGAATCCAGTGTCAAAATCATCCTGATTCATTATTAACATTTGCAGGTTGCAAATTTTGGTTTCCTATCAAATGTTCTAAAAATTGAGCTTTGCTCATGGTAATGTTGGAGTGTGTACTAGAAGACCAAATGGACTGGAAATGCCTTCTGAGAACACCCGGTAGGCTTTGTCTTATCAGTATTGGACTATGTTGACAGTAGCAAATGCTTGAAAGGCATTTTATATGCCTCTTCTATTCATTGAGCCAGTTGGCTCTCCAGAACTTTGAGAAGGAACTACAGTACTCCCAATGCTTCTCTGTGAGTGGGACATTTTAAGTAGATGAATCAGTGGGAATTCCATGGCGTTTCAAAGCAACAGAGGAGAAACAAACTCCATATCAGTTCAAGTTATTTAATTGCTGGCTCAAGAACAAAGGTGCAGCGGAGGTTGATTAAGAGATGATTTATCATCTAGAGATGTAGACACCACATTGTGATAGAATGTGATGTAGCTCTCTTTCCATTGTCAGGAGGTACACACAGTTCACACAGAAGATGCCTAGGGCTGGTAGTCATGCCCTAGTCATGCCCTTGGGATGATAGGAGGAGAAATCTAGTGTATCTGGACAGATGCTAAGTTGGAAGACGGTATTGTTAAGTCAAGTGGGGGGAAAGATCTTCCTATCACCTTGTTTTGGGAGAAGGGCCACTCGGTTGATTTGAAGTCCTCTTTGCTTAATGACAACTTGCAACTTTCTTCTTTGGATACATAAGTATTTCTTGCTTAGAAAGAGCTTTCACCCTTCTCTCACAAGAAGAAGGATTCCCCAGCATGTAGCTTCTTCCTTAAAATAAATGTTACAGTCTACTGTAGGGTTCATCTACCAGTGGCTTCTCTAAGACCTCAAGACATTTCCACCCAACTCCCAGGCCTTTGAACTGAAGCTCCAGTAAAAGCTGGAATGTGTGTATCAATTTTAATGTCTTCCAAAGATAGAAGTTGAATATTTTACTAGTACTTTGTCTGTACCATCTGAATTTTGCATGTTCCTTCCTCTCTTGTTGCCCCCCTTGAAACTTTGTATATTTATGCCGATAAATTTAGCAAGGGGGTCCATCCCTCCTTCTATTCAACGGTGGGGCTGAAAATTCATGTGGCCCATTCCTTCCCAACCGTCAGCTTAATGCCAAGAGGAAAGAGAGGAACTGATGGACTTTCAAATGCGGCATTTGCGCCTAATTCAATTGGCTTTTATCGTCAAAGCAGCAGCGATGTTGCCCTCCCCCACCCCTCATTTGTGTGTTACAGCTTTGACTCCCTCTCTCTCTATTTTTTTAAGTAAGGGGAGGGGGTTGGCTGGGTTTAGGGGAAAAAAAGGATGTCATTTTCATTTGGCCACATGGTGGAAAGGGTAACATTGCGAGGAAGCCTACATCTGGTCTTTTGAACTTACGTGTATCCTCAAGTCCCAAGGCACAAGTTAGAGAACAGAACTTCAAACATTCCTCCAGCAATTCCTTCCACCCAGGCTGGTCTCTTATTACTTAGGTGGGGTGAGAAAGGGGGCGAAAGAGCTTGCTTGCAAAACCCTGCAGCTCTTTCCAGTAGAAACTTCTCCACTGTTTGTCTTTCGGATGATCTATCCCCCCCTTTAATGCTCCAAAGACAGTGTGGGGGAAGTGGTTAGAGCAGTGTTTCCCAACCTTTGGTTCTTGGACTTCGATTCTCAGAAGCCTAAGTCAGCACAGCGTTCCTCCTCCGCTCATTTTGCCATTGGGCCCAATAGGATGGTTTCCAGTGGCATTTCCTCCACTGAGGGGGACCATCACCCCACCTAAAGGGACTCATCTGCCGATAGCCATTGGCTCCTTTAGGAAGTCAGGTTATTTACCACCGCCCAACACTCGGCATTCAAGTCTCATTTCATACTTGCCGCAGGAGATAGCTCCGTGATCACAGTGTGTGGGTCACTTCATGGCAAGCTGGGATCCACCTTAAACAAACTCACCCCAATGTCATTTTTTAATGCTTCAGGAACAAAAATAGATTTTTCGGATATGAGTTGCCGCCGCCGCCGCCGAAGTCAGTACATTGGCTGATCAGTACTTTGGGGGAATTGACTTAGGTTTGTGGGAGTTGAAATCCAAGAACCAAAGATTGGGAAACACTGGGTTAGACCACAGCCGCCATCAGGGGGGACCATCAGGACTCCCGTCCTGGGTCCGGAGATAACGGGGGCCCGCCGCTGCTGGGAAACCACTGAAGTGTGCATGCACAAACAAACGACGCATGCGCAGAAAACCACAGGGGCGGTGTGGTGCCGGGAAACCACTGATGTGCGCATGCGCAAACAAACAACACATGTGCAGGAAACCAGATAGGTGTGGTCAAAATGTGGTGGGGGGGCGTGTACCAGCCCTGGAAATTTCTGATGCCGGCCCTGGGTTAGTCTAATAGAGTGGGGCCTGAGGGATTCAGATTCAATACCCCACCAGACAGTGACCCTCACTGGATGACTTTAGGCCAGATAGATGTTCTCAACCTCATCTACCTCGCAGGGTTGCTAGGAGGATTATGTATAGAGGAAGAGAGCTGTATAATTTGCAGATGGAAGGAAAGGCAAGACATCAAGGCAACTCCTAAATAGGTCAAGGTCAAAGATTCTCTTGCTCAAAAGCCATTTGTGTTCATCTCTGTTTACAGCCATTTCCATGTTCATGTGGCAGGCAGGACTAGTCACCAGAGCACATGGAACGCTGTTACCTTTCCTGCCAAAGTGGTTCCTCTTTATCGGCTTGCAGTTTCTTGTTTTTGAACTGCTAGGTTGGCAGGGGCTGTGACAGACGATGGGCACTCGCTCTGACGTGCCCCACGCTTGGGTCTTGAACTACTGATCATGAAACAATGCATGGTGTTCCCAAGTTTTCTGAAACCAGCAGTAAACCACTAATCCGGGGAAGAAGGATTCTAAAGAAATGGGCGAAACGTTCCCTTAGAAGGAAATGGGAAAGCCATGGGCTTGTAGAACAGGGCGATGTGTGAATTCCTGCCCATCCCTAGGGCTATTGAAGCAGGTCGAATCAATTCTCTTTATTATATATTCAAGCCAAGTGTGGTTGAAAGTTTCCTTAAAGTTTTGCAAGATGAAGAGATAGAGAAGTCTAATAAAAGTTGGCTGCTGCAAACGATAATTTTATTAGAGAGAGAGAGAGAGAGAATCCATGATGATATCTCTGGTTTGGAAATGTTGCCATGTGGACATTTCACCATCAAAGGGTCTCCGAAAGTATTAGGAGAGGCATGGTGATGAGATTAGCGAATTGGCCAATAATCTTGCAGAAAGCTGGATTCCGAGGTAATTATCCTCGGAATGATACCAGTTGGCGCAATTAAAAGCCACAATGCCATGGACATATGGAAAACGTTAAGCATCCTTGCCCAGTTTCAAAGGCTGGGGGCTGGAGGTTAAATTGACAGAGGAGGGGGAGGGGGAAAGAAGCATGGATTCGGATAATTCCTCTTGTGAAGCATAGAAAGCTGGGTTTGGAGAGCCGTCCTACACAGCTGGTGGAGAAATGAGATGGCCCTGTTTATCTACACACATTCTCTAGATAGGTGAGATTTCACATTGCATCGTGCTCATTTTGATATTGGGAAGGGAATCAAAATGGCCCTTAAACTATCTTAAGTTATAAAGAAGGCTAGCCTGCAGGATCGTGTCGAGAACATGATGGAAATCAAAGTGACAGTGCTGGCCTTGATCACAGTTGAGGGTTTCAAGGGTTCCTTATATGTGTCAATAATGGGTCATAAACTTCAAAGGTCTTCTTTTTGGCCTTGGTAGCTATCAGTGCAGTGGTGGCGAAACTATGGCATGCGTGCCAGAGGAGGCACTCAGAGCCCTCTCTGTGGGCACATTCGTTGTCGCCCAGCATAGAGTTTGCCTCACCCCTCTGCCCAGCAGCCCAATGGGAGCACTTCCTCCCTCCCCCCAGCACAGAGTTCATCCTGCCCCTTTCCTGCACAGATGGCAGCCTATTGTGTTTGGGCACACGGTTTCTAAAAGGTTCACCATGACTGTATTAATGCTTCCAGGTCAGGCAGACTTATAGGTTAGAACAGGAGTTCTCAACCTTTTAAAGCTGGGGGCCGGATCACACTCCGTCAGACAGCTTTGGGGGGCTGGATGGCCATTTTGTCCTTCCTCCACCACATGGCACTTCTTGGTGTGGTGGAGGTGGGTCACATGAAATGGCACTATGGGTCACATCTGGCCCACAGGTTGAGAATCCCTGAGTTAGAAGGCAGGGAAATAGAGAAGGAAAAAGACCAGCTATAAACAACAGAAGGAAATGTGGATACCATTCAAGAGCAGTGCAGGATCTTTTAAAGTTTGGTATCTGGAATGGATACCGGCTGTTTTTGTACATTTGAGTTTGATCCTTGTGAGTGATCCTTGTGATGCCATAAAAAACATCGGAACATTAAAAAAAATCAGCAACTGCTTCCACCCAGTGAAAGTGTGTAGAACAGGAGTGGCCAATCTTGATGCTCCAGGTGTTCTTGGACTTCAATTCCCAGAAGCCCAAGTCAGCACACCAGCTGATGAAGTCTTCTGTGAATTGAAGTTCAAGAACATCTGGAGTGCCAAGGTTGGCCACCTCTGGTGAAGAAGGTCATAGCTTTAGATGGACAAGCACAGATGAATACTTCCTCAATGAAGTAACTACAAGGAACTGCCTATCTGTACTTAAACCCCACCCTATGTCTCTCCGCTCTTCTAGTCTCCAGCTTGTAAAATTAGCAAACAGAGCTTTAAAACAGAAAAAGGGCAATGTTTAAGGACAGAAATGGACCGCTGAAGTCTGGGGAAGAATGTGTGGTGCATGAGCTCTGGAAATGACCAACCCTTGCCATAAACTCTTAATATAGTACTAGAACAGGTTGGGCCTTCTTCTGAGGAGACAACATTAGACTGAGCTGTATACATGCAAAGTGCCTTAGACAAAAAAAGTAAAAAAAAAGTTTAAAAAAAGGCCTGCTACTTGGTCTAATCCATGTGTCCCATACTAATTCAAGTGCGCTGAATCCAAATCTGAAGTCCGATTCTGCCTAGGATGTCAGGATCTTAAGTTAATTATGCATATAGATGCGATTGCCCGGTTTATTAATACAGCTGCACCTACTCCTCTTTAGTTCAAAACAGACTCACTATGGCCTCACTGTACTATCCAATAAGATGGTTTTGCACTAGATACAAGCCCTTGGTCCATCTCGCCTCATCGTATACATATTTCTGACGTCAGCTCACTGATATGCCCAGCCGCTGCTGGAACATGCATGCCACCAGGGGACTTGATTCAGCTGAGGCAGCAGCAGGCATAATGGTAGCTGCAACTGTAATACATTACCCAATGAACAGCTATAGCATGTCCGTAACTTAACATCTGTACGCGATAGGCAAATTCTGAGTTCTGATCTGCAATCAGTACACTATATCATGAAAATCACATGTGTTATTCCCAGTAGCAAAATTGTTGTTGTGCAGTGTTAAGTGCACAGGATGAGACCATTTTTGGCTGCATGCTCTTGCGGACATATGGAATGTCCTTTATCCTGGAGTACATTGCGACAAGGTTCCTTCCTAAGCTTTTGTATGGTTCTGTAACAAGACCCAGGAGGGGCTAAGCGAGTGGTATTTTTATAGCCTCGCTCCTTCCATTCCAGAAGATGCTAGGATGACTTTTTATGGTTTTCTTTGAACTGGCTTGGAAACTGAAGAAAAAGAAAGGGGGGAGGGAGGGAGACGAGAGAGAAAAAGAAGCCGCTGGAGTCTTGAAACTTTGTAAAGGCTGGTGCTTTCCTGAGAAGAGGAAAAACATAATTCAGCGCTGATCTTTTTAAAACAAAGCAGAGTGTTCGCTCGGCATACCTCCCGCCAGTCCAGCTGTTGGCCTTTATAGAAATTCTTGAAAGGCCACAGGCCCCGGCTTCCTGCATGCTAGCTTCAAAACCCGGGTTGAAAAGGAAACTGCAGATGTTGAAACAAATTTTTTTTTTTTGGAAGAGTTTGTGTTCTTTTGTGCGTTTGTCTTTTTTCTTTAAATGCCGTTGCAACTGGAAGGCTCCTGCTGCGGACCTTTGTAGTTCTCACTTTCCTTAAGGAAGCAGGCTGAAATGTTAGGCACACATTTAAGATGTGGCCTCTTGCTCAAATTTGCCTGTTGTTTTAGTGACAACAGTCTGGGAAATTATTTCATGTAATGCAGGAGTTCTCAACCTTTTAAAGCCATGGGCCGGGTCACACTCTCTTAGTCAGCTTCATTCATTCATTCATTCATTCGATTTGTATGCCGCCCACTCAGCATACGCCGACTCAGGGCGGCTTCAGGGGCTAGACAGCCATTTTGCCCTTCCTCCACCACATGGCACTTCTTGACGTGGTGGAGGTGGTGGTGGGCCACATGAAATGGCATCATGGGCCACATCCAGCCCATGGGCTGCAGGTTGAGAAACCCTGATGTAATGAGACCAATACCTGTACCAGTATTTGTGAACGTTTGTGAACAGACGTATGAGTCTGGCTACCTGAAGGTGATTCTTAAGGTTTCTAGTTGAGTTGTTCTATTCCCCAGGTCAGTTGAAAATCTTGTTTTACAAATCAAATCAAACCACTTTATTACGGTCAATGACCAATTTTATAACTGCTAACAACATGGAACTGCAGTGGCTCAAGTCGCTAAGACGCTGACTGGGAAGCGGAAGGTCAGCAGTTCGATTCCCGGGTACTGCAGGACGGAAATGAGCTCCCGTCTTCATCCCAGCTCCTGCCAACCTAGCAGTTCGAAAGCAAGAAATTGCAAGTAGATAAATAGGGACCACTTCGGTGGGAAGGTAACAGCGTTCCGTGTCTAGTCATGCCTGCCACATGACCACGGAAACGTCTGCAGAAGCAGACAGCGCTGGCTCTTCGGCTTAGAAACAGAGATGAGCACTGCACCCTAGAGTCGGATACGACTGGCTTTCGAGCAAGGGAAACCTTTACCTTTACTAACAACATTAAAGCAAATAGATGGATACTCTGCTGTCCTTTGTTTATAAAATAAGAAGATGATGACCTTCTAGGCTGAAGTTCTGTAGAACCTGGAAGAGTTCCTCCTGGAATGAATTCTGGGAAATTGTGAGCCATCTGAAGCATTTATATTTAACTGGATCCCTAATTCTATGTCTGTTTATGGCCTTACTCGCCATAAATCAGAGATATGTGTTTAGTTTCTTGGTTCCTACAGCATAACAATTTTGGTGAAACATGGCAGCGGTGATTGTTGGTTAGAGACCAAATTGCTATTTTTCAACATCTTGTTCTAGTGATAACTCTCCACCTGGGAATACCAGGAATCTCCAAGTAGGGCTAGGCAAGCATGTTTTGGCTGCCCGTCAGAGTTGATGATATGAGGCTAGATGAATCAATGATTTTCATAAGGTTTCATAAGGTAATATCTTGTGCTCTCTAATGACTGGCTAGTTGAGGTCTTAGGGATTCATTCTGCATGATCAGATTGGAAGACAAATATTAGAAACAGAAAATGGGCAATGCTGAAGGACCTAAGTCAACCTCAACATAGAACAATGTTATCTGAGAGGAGTGAGATCAGGATAACAACTCCCATGCTCCCCTAGCATGACCGCAAACATCTGGGTTTTGGCAAGCTGAGGGCCATACTCACAATGAAGTCTTCTCTTCTGGCCAAGTAGTCATTTGGCAGTTCTTAATTTCCCCCATCCCAGCAATGGCAGTCTTAAATTCAACAGATCTTGGGCTTTGTCCTTCCTCCAACCTAGCAGCCAGCCCATAAATGATGTCCTTTATCCTCCAGCCCTGGGAGACTTTGGAGAGATGTAGCCATCCTCAGTTAAATGTATGGAGGTCAGATAAGCAGTCAGTGTGTTGTAGTGGCTGGAATTATCCGATCAAAGCAGTGGAGATCTGGATTTCAGGGTCCATGAAGCTCCCAGGGTGACTTTGTGCCAGTTGTCATTTCTTAGCCTTATCTGCTAAACTGTTTTGTCATGTTGATCAAGACATATGGAGGACTCGACTCATCAACCTACAGGAAGGTGGGACACAGAGGCAAATCATGATATGAGTAACAAAGCTAAAGGATAACATTGTTGTCGTCGGCTGCATCTGAGAATGCATTTTTCCCAAAAGCAGGGAAAATGCCATTGACGTGACTTTATTTAAGGTGAATCCCAGCTTGCCATGAAGTGACCCACACACTATGATCACGGAGCAATCTCCTGCAGTACATATGTAATGAGACATGCAGATTTTAACACTGGGACTACTATGGACTGCTATAGCCTTGAGGATATTATCAAGGTGCGCCTTCACAGCCACTCCATCTGGCATGGCGTCTTCTTCCTCCATGACCGTTGGGAATCAGAGTTCCTCCTCTGCTCCTTTTGCTGTTAGGCCCAATATGATGGTTTCCAGTGGCATTTCCTCCACTGAGGGGGACCATCACCCCACCCAAAGGGGTTCATCCACCCGTAGCCGTTGGCCTCTTTAGGAAGTCAGGTTATTTACCACCACCCAACACTCGGCATTGAGTCGCTGGCTGTACATTCTAATCCATTATCATAAGGGGAGGTCTGGCCAGCCAGACAACAGACAGACAACAGTAATAACAATAAGAGGAACAGAAGTGCTAATTGCCTTCCTCCACCTCTGATCTGGCATAACGTTGCTATCAAATATTATGACAACTTGGATTTCAGCTCCAGGAGACATACTAAGAAAACCCTATTAAAGTCGTCCTAAGTTGCAAGCGATTTGAAAGCACACGGACATACCTGTCAAGTTTTGGATTTGGAAATAAGGGAAATTTCCCGGCAAATAAGGGATACTTGACAGCTATGCTTATCCTGTTCTGCCCTCCAATGGCAGCAATAAGGCATTGCAGTCTAATTAATAAGGGATGACAGCGGGAAAGAGGGTAAAATACGGGGTTTTCCTGGCCAATAAGGGATACTTGACAGCTATGCACGGAAAAAAACCAAGTGTAGGTTCTGGTGATTCTGCATCTTATCTCATGTAATTTCAAGCGTCCTCGTCATAAAATGTCTTGGCAGAATGCATGTTTCCTGTTTTCCTCCACCCGTTACCAAAACATTAATCCAGCACATACCGCGAGCTACTTCCTGGTTTTTATAGACGTCTTCCAGTATTAGGCTGGAGAATAAGAAAACTTGGTTGCTAGAAGAGATTTTGTTCCAACCTCCATTTCAGCCCGGCGTTTATCAAGCAATGTCATCTCTGAACTTAGACATGCCCCGCAACTCATGACAGATGCTTGAAATCAATGTGTGTGGCACAAATCTTTTCATCTTGACTTACAATTATAGTTCTGAAACTGTACCTCAGTTACTAGTTGCTGTTGGAGCTACAGTTAAAAAAATGCACACTGAACTCTTGTATTTAGCACTTACGTTTAGTTACTTAATATCCATCTGAACGATAAAGCTGCTGTCCTAACTTTTACAAAACTGTGTGAGATTTTCTCCTCCATTGTGAAATGAGGCTACACCCCTGCAACTATCAAAGTAACTAAAAAGTCTTTAGAGACACTGCCGGAAGAATGAAACCATCACATGTTCAGTAAAAGTATTGCAGTACGATAAGAACAGGGGCACCAATGGCGTAGTGGTTAGGATGCTGAACTTGACGAGCGGAAAGTCAGCAGGTCAACAGTTCGAGACCCGAATGCTGCATGACAGAGTGAGCTCCTGTCGTCTGTCCCAGCTCCGGCCAACCTAGCCGTTTGAAAGCAAGAAATTGCAAGTAGATAAATAGGCACTGCTTGGGTGGGAAAGGTAACCGCATTCTGTGCATTCCTGCCACATGACCACAGAAATGTCTGCTGGCTCTTCGGCTCATACCTGTCAATCTTCCCGGATTGGCCAGGATTTCCCATTTTTCGGCACCGATTTTCACCATTTCCGCCCGGAGCTGCCGAAACCTCGGAATTTGGCAGCGGGGGGAAAGGCATTACTGTGCATCCCTTCAGCGCAGCTCACTTCTACGCATGTGTAGAAGGCTTTTATGCATGCGTAGAACCCTTTTACGCTTGCGTAGAACCCTTCTACGCATGCGTAGAAGGCTTCTGTGCAGAAGGGGATCATAGAAGCCTTCTACGCATGCGTAAAAGCCTTCTACGCATGCGTAGAAGTGAGCTGCGCAGAACGGTTCTGTGCAAGTCACTTTTACGCATGCGTAAAAAGCGACCTGCGCAGAACTGTTCTGCGCAGGTCCCAGATTGTCCGGAGCTGCAGTTGACAGGTATGCTTCTGCTGCAAATGAAGATGAGCACTAACCCTAGAGTCGGACATGACTGGCTTTCAAGCAAGGGAGACCTTGTCTATAAGACCTTACTGTAAGAACAGTCATGCCTTTCTTACCACAGACAGGAATTAATGAGAAACAACTACTTATTTGTATCCAGGCATTTTTAAGTTCTTCCATTCATGCTGGGATTGTATTTGGGTTTAGCTTGGAGATGTGGTGCCTTCTGGGATGGTTGTGCTGTGTGTGAGATGGAGAGTGAGAAATGGGCCTTTAAGTTCTGTTGAAGTGAAATTTGGACACAAGCTGTTGTGGTTTCTGCCTGGCGACATGGCCCTCGGTTTCCACTAATGCAGGAGTTCTCAACCTTTTAAAGCTGGGGGTCAGGTCACACTCCCTCAGACAGCTTGGGGAGCTGGATGGCCATTTTGCCCTTCCTCCACCACATGGCACTTCCTGGTGTGGAGGTGGTGGTGGGATACATGAAATGATGCCACAGGCCGCATCCGGCCCCTGGGCTGCAGGTTGAAAAATCTTTGCACTAATGCATTCAGCACCTGCTAAAAGTGTAAGATCCTGTACGGATTGATAATGTGGTCTGGACTCTGTGTTGGTTCTGAGCATCAGAGATACAGAAAAGGAGAGAGAGAACAAGGACAAGACTTTTTCTTTTGTGATTACGGCAGAGTTTAATGTATTTTCTGAGCATGATGGTGCCGCCTTTAGTGGATTAGGCAGATTGAGATTCCCATTAAAGTTGAACTCTCTGATTTCAAGATCTGTGGAAAGAAATCACACGCGGGTGTTTGATCTCAGGAGCAGCCGCACACGCTGTGAGGTATGAAATTAGGGGATGCGCTCGGTAGGGAAGTGACAGTACAAAGGGCCGTCTTCCAGGAGGGATGGGATTTGGGAATAGCTTTCGGTCTTTTGATCTGCTGTGTGATGTGAACAGTGTGAGATACGGAGGTGACACTTTTTCGGAGGAGGGGGTTTCCTGGGGGAGGGGGAAGGGGGGAAGGTGTGTCCCTGTGCCCTTGGAGGTAACTTGACATCTCCGATTCTTCTGTGGCCTGGGAAAGCATAAGCTAAGGATGTGCCGTAAGAGCAGTAGGCTGGAAAAGTGCCCACAGATTTCTGTGCCTGGAGGGATCGAAAGCAAGCGTCTTCTGTTCTAGAACTAAAAAAGAAGGATAGATAGACAATTGTGTCTTATTTATACGTTTAGCAAAGGATATCTACACCTGGTGTGCAGGTTCTACCGCCATCCATTGTGGATGCAGGTGGAAGGACAAATTCTCCTTCCTGTGCCAAATCTGACTCTGGCTTGTAGTTTATATCTGGGCAAAGCCTACAAGTGGGAATGTAGGAAATGGTCTTAAACTGAGTCATAATGACATAACAAGATATTCTAGCCCAGGGGTTCCCAACCTAAGGCCCACGGTCTGGATCCGGCTCATGGCACCATTTCATGTGGCTTCCAACCCCTCCAAAGGCATTTGAGAAACAAAATGGCCACCCCTTTGAAGCTGTTTGAACAAAATGGCGGCCCTATCATGCAGGCAGGGCAAAACGGCTGTCCGGCCCTCAAGGCTGACTGAGAGAGCGTAACCCTGTTTGCTTCCAAACTCAGATGAGTTAAGAAGCAAAACAGTGCTGTCATTGGCTTCATATTCTTTGTGGGATTATGGCCTATGACAGTGATGGCTAACCTTGGCACTCCAGATGTTCCTGAATTTCAATTCCCAGAAGCCCTGATCAGCAGGAGTGCTGACTCGGGCTTCTGGTTACTGAAGTCCAAGAACATCTTGAGTGCCAAGGTACGTCATCACTGGCCTATGAGTTCCTACTGGAGCTTGCTCATGAGTCAAGGTCATCTTCTCAGTTTTTCTGTGTGCCCTATCTTTGGAGATGAGGCCGGTCACAGCAATGACTCACTTGTGTTTCTCCCTTGTTACATGGTTTGGCAAGCAGAATTTGTTTGGCTTCTTTCTATTATCCAGAAGGCTTTGAGTTTAGCTAATCAAGAATATGTTTGAATAGCTCCAAAGGTAAATTAATGTGTCTAGTGACAGGATGTCTCAAACCTACACCAGTTGAGAAAATATATCCTCTTGTTGGTATTGCTCCACCTATAATCAGGAGAGAAGCAGCAGCAGACGCTGTGAGAGCAAAGCAAGAGACCAACCCTCGACACCCTCTGAATGGAGATGAGCCTCAAGTCCGCTGGCTCAGATCTAGGAAGAGCTTTATGGCAAGAACAAACATTCTTGAGGGTACACAAGAGCAAAACCAAATTGGAAGATGGAGGAAGGAGCTCACTGGACAAGGAACAACATTAAAGGAGGATATGGCTGAGGAACTCTACCTCTCCTACATCACTTGGAGGACCCTGTATAGGCTGAGGATTGGAGTTCCTAAATGCAACACCAACATGCTCAAGTGGGGACTGTTGGCAGACAACACCATGCTGTGTGAATGTGGAGAGATACGGAATCTGGCTCATTTACTGCTCTGCCAATTGCTACCAGAAACATGTGTTGATGAGGACTTGGGTTTAGGCAATGACAAAACCAAGGAAGTGTCTTCATTTTAGCAGTCCAGGGTTTGATTGGGACATAAAAGAAGAAGAAGGTAAATTAAGCAGATAATTGTTTTTCCACCCATCCACCTGCAGTACCTAACCAAATACAGTACCTACAAGAAGACCCAAAACTAGATGTAGGAAAATTAAACCATGATTGCTCCTCAGCAAAGATTATACAAAAGGTTTTGCTTGAGCTACAAGTCCTGATGTCTACATTTAGGAGCTTTCCTTGGCCAAATTATCTTTCAGATGGGTGGTAGAACAACTTACAGCACTCCCAGTACATAATGCGGCCCCTCCACTTTTTAAATTCACTTTGCAGGGAATGTGAAGCCTCACTTTGTGGCTGGACATATGGACAACGGACACTTGTCTGTACATGCGGTCTTTCCATGGAGCAGCGGTGCAAGAAATAGGTCCACAAAGTCATGGAAAATATTCACAAAGTAGGCTAAACATAAGTGGTTTTCCTTAACATTCCTTTCAAAATTGGAAGCTGAAAATGGAAACATTGACTGAGGATTAAACACCGAAAGCTACGTGCTGCCCAGCAATACGATTTTACCTGATGTCATTCCCCACTTGTTCAAACAGAACAGTTATTTCTAGGGCCTTCTGGTCCAGATTAACCACAACGTTAGACCTGCTTTAGTATGCTATTGCTGAGAGTGGAAATGCAGAAGTTGTTGGATTGTAACACCCATGGTTCTTTACCATTGGATATGCTGACTCGGGCCAACAGGACTTATATATGGGCTATACGTTCCTCTCTGCTGCAATTGTGCTTATGGAATGCAGCATCTGCTCTGGAGAAGCACCTTAATTTTTCTTGCATTTCCTATATACAAGTTTGATTTTTTCTCATTTGGGTGTTACATATACAGAGGGTGTTAAAAATGTATACCCATTTTAAGAAATGTTATCTTTTCAAAGTTGAATTGAATCATGGTAGCAATAATGTAGTATGGCGTTCACTCAAAAGAATGCATGCTAGCATGCAACAGGCAGGACAGTCAAAGGAAATGGCGGACACATGTTTATCATTCAAGGAGCGCAAGGCCATTTTGAAGTGGTTTTTGAAATTTGAGAATGTTTTGGTGGAAGTACAATGATAATGGAGACGTGAGTATGCAACAGAACCTCCAAGTTCTTCTTCTGGTGCTGTATCCATTCCGGATATTGGCTATCATCATGGCGATTATCTTCCTGTTCTTAACTCCTTGGAACAGTTCTTCCGAGGACCTTCCACACCAGTCTGTCAGGTTCTTCAGCCATGAAGTCTGCCTATGTCCAGGACCTCTCTTCCCAGGGATCTTTCCTTGCTGAGTGAGTTGGAGTATTCTATACTTTATGTTATTCCTCATGATATGGCCAAGGTATTGGAGCTTTCTTTGCTTAATGGTCTTAAACAGTTCTTTTCTTTATCTATCTAGAGTGACACTTCTATATTCATCACATGGTGAACCCACAATATCTTTAGCAGCCATATGTAGATCAATATTTCAAAAGTGGACCTCCAGCACTCGTACAAATTGCCCTTATTTGTGATAGGAGCCCTGGTGACATAGTGGTTAAACTGCTGTACTGCAGCCAGAACATTGTGAGTTCAATCCTGACCATGGTTCACTGTTGACTCAGCCTTCTATCCTTCTGAGGTTGGTAAAATAAGTACCCAGCATGTTGGGGCAAAATGCTAATTAACTTGTGAACTGCCTAGAAAGTGCACTGAAAGCTATGGAGTGGTATATAAGTGTAATTGCTATTGTGATTGCTAATTTTGAGATGCTTGGTACTGTGCACAAGGGAAGATCTGGGACTCCTTAGTCAACATTGCTAAAAGCAGTGTTTACTGTAATCAGAAGTTTCTGGATGCTGATGGTAACTACTTTGAGCACATCTTGTAATTGCAGAAGTCAAACAGGGGTGTGGGTTTGTATGTGCTCAAAAGGCTCTCACACCCCTGGACAGATCCTGCTGAAATTTGGCACATACATACCTTGGGCCGGCAAGATCAGCACTGCAGGGGTCACAAGCCCCATGGGCGGAGTGTACGCCCACCAAATTGTGTCCAATTGATCTATACAATGTGTGTGTTTCCCAGTGATGTAATTGGCTGATGTCATAGTCCCGGGTAGGTTGAGATTGTGACATCATCTGACTAGCTCAGCTGTAGGCCTCTGAGCTCAGCTGTAGTTTTCACAGTAAGTGGAAGGCAAATGGGCATGCAAGATCAGCACTGTGGGGATCACAAGCCCCATGTGGGGGTCCCTCCGAGCTCTGGAGCCTCAGAGGTGGCAGCCATGGTGGGTGAAGCTGAGGAGGGAGGGAAGGTCCGAGGGCTTCTCAACGGCTGTCTGTCGCTCTCTCACCAGGTGGCCGGGCACATGCATGGGAAGAAAAAGGGCGGTAAGTGACCGTTGATGGGGAAGCGGGATGGGAGAGGGAAGAGAGAGATGGAGGAAGGGAGGAAGAAGTGACCCACATACACACCACGAGGTTTCCAAGAGGGAAAGGCTGGCCTACATTAAAGAAAAGAAAAACCCAGGCAAGGCCGGGTAACCAGCTAGTTGACAATAAATGGAGATGAGCACTGAACCCTAGAGTCAGATACAACTGGCTTCCGGTCAAGGGTGACCTTTACCTAAATGCAGTGGTGTAACTCAAAAGGGCACACTAGCCAGCATGTTTCCAATTGTTTTCCTTCTTGTGTGCTAAGCTGCACAACTGGCTCATGCTGGGGAAGACAAGCCACAACTTGTTACCTGATGGCCATTTGCTGCTGCCATTTACATCACTGCATGGAATGGTGTTGTACTGAGCTAATAGGATTCTGATCATAGACACGGAGGCACGATCTTCTCTCCTGCTAGCAAAATTACCCGGAATCGGAATGGCTAAGTTAAATTTCTCGCTGAGTAAGGCCTAATGCAATAACCTAAAATATCCTGGATGATATTTTAAAAAGCCTTGAAGAAATCCGTCACCTTCTTCTTGAGCAAAGCCTTTGATGTAATCCTGGACCATTTATACTGGGAAACTGCCTATTTTATGGTCAGCTTCATTCAATTTCTATTAGAAGTCGATCGTTTACTCCTGCATTTTTTTTTAAAAAAAGTTGTTATTTCTCTGAAGGAGGTATCCTGTTCTGCTGGAAACTGGCTTTCTCCCAAGACCAAATGGGCAATGAAATGCTTTTCAAAATAAGTACTTTACAGCAAAATAAATAACACTTTGATATTTTCCCTGTGGAACAGAAAAACACCTCATAACTGGACACTTTATAGGGATGAGTAAAAAAGAGTTATAATTTTAATTTGTGAGTAAATGAGGACAAGGGTACCTTGCTTTAAATGATTTTATTTAATGGCTCGTAAAGGCGGTCTATGAATTCAAATGAAGGGGTGTAAATGACGATGATGACAATTTGGTAAATTTAGATCCATGAAGGAACTGTTTTCTGCTTGGAAAATTTATGCTTCTTAAACATGTTTCGTCTTAAAGTTCCATTCGTGTGTGACTTTTTAATTAGAATGGCTAATAAATATCCCTCGAAACCTGGCAAGGTCAGCTAAGCTTTTATGTCCATGTTTACTGAGTTTTTGCTTTTAAACTTGACCTACCATCCAGGAGCAAATTCTCCAAATTAAGTTGCAACTGAATAAACACTTACATGAGCATAAAGCACATTTTACGTTCTTTTTAAAGCCAGTTCTTCTGTTCTTACCTGAACCTTTGGCCAGGAATGCAGTAGGAAGTGGACTACACCACAGCAGGGTATAGATAGCATATGCAACATACATAACTTTCCATCTAACACCAGAAATAAACCACTGCCTGGTTGAACTGTGGCAACATGGGCCAAGAAATTATGGTGGTGTTTAGGGAATGTTGAAATGCATCCGGTTGATTGTATGTTCTTCTTCTTTCGTGCCCCAGTCAAACCCTGGACTGCCAAAATGAAGCCACTTTCTTGGCTTTGCTGTTGGCCAAACTTAAGTCATCATTGGTACATGTTTCTGGTAGTAATCGGCAGACCAGTAAATGAGCCAGATTCTGTACCTCTCCACATTCACACAGTGTGTTGTTGTCTGTTGGTCTTACATTTAGACACTCCAATCCTCAGCCTATTCAGAGTCCTCCTAGTGATGTAGGGGAGGTTGAGTTCCTCAGCTATATCCTACTTTAATGTTATTCTTTGTCTAGTGAGGTCCTTCCACCATCTTCTCATTTGGGTTTGCCCTTACATACCCTCAAAAAACTTTGATCTTGACATAAAGCTCTCCCTGGATCTGAGCTGGTGGACTTGAGGCTCATATCCATTCAGATTGTATGTTGAATTTCAAATAGACAGAACTGACTTGATTTGAGATTAGAAGGTTCTGCAGTTGAAAGTGAGACTCATTCTCTAGGTATCTTTTGGAAAGAACTAGATGATATATTTTTTTGCAAGTCTCACTGACTAAATATTTACCTTGATTTTATTTTATTTCTTTGTACAAGTACAGTACAGTTGTACCTCAGATAAAGTTGGATTCGGATAAAGTCGCGGTTTTCATGCACACGTGGTGTATTGCATAAAGTCCAAAACCGCTAAAAAAATGGACATTATCCGAGGTATCTGGTATAGGAACCTCGGATAAAGTCCATTTTTGGATGTTATCCAATGCATCACCCATTTGATTCGGATAAAGTCCAAAATTGGATAAAGTCCAAACTTATGGAACGAAGTTTGGACTTTATCCAAGGTTCTACTGTATCTGAAATCAGAGGCTAAAGCTAAGCCTAAAACTTAGTAAGGACAGGTGCTCGCAAACTTTCCTAGGCTTCATTTTCCTCCATTTAAAATACTGTTTGTGTTTAAGGAGCATCTAAGCCAGTTCAACCAAAATGATCCTGTGACTGGTTGCCTTCTGATGCTTGCTAAACAAACTGGATTGGAAGTGGGAGAAAGGCTAAAACAATGTTTAATGCCAAAGATCTCGTAGAGAACAATGGTTGTTGAAAAGTCTCATGCACTCAGTGACCTAGCATTTCTGTGTGATGCAAGAATGAAGAGTGGCAATTTTCGGCATGCTCATGGGTGGGGGCAGTGGAAGCTCAAAATGGTTCAGCACCTTGGATAACTCTTTTAACACTTGGGTGGATTTGTCTGGCTGGACATCCCGCTACGGTAATAGAGTAGACTGTACAGCCAGCGACTCTGCCATGTGTCAGGTGGCAGTTAATTAACCTGACTACTTAAAGGGGCCAACGGCTTCGGGCGGATCTGAGTCCCTTTAGATGGGGTGATGGTCCCCATAATAGAGGAAATACCACTGGAAACCATCATATTAGGCCCAACAGCAAAATGAGCGGAGGAGGAACTCTGGATTCCCAAAGGTCATGGAGGTGGAAGAGGCCATGCCAGATGGACTGGCTGTGAAGGCACACATCTTCAAGGCTGTGGCAGTCCATTGCAGTCCCAGTGTTGAATCCTGCATGTCTCATTATGTGTGAGCCACAGGAGATGGCTCTGTGATCATCATGTGTGGGTTACTTTATGGCAAGCTGGGATCTACCTTAAACCAATTCATGCTTCAGGGGAAAAATGCATTCTCAAATACGACTTGCAGTCGACAATGACAGATTCCATGCCACTGTGATGCAGAAGTCTCCATTGACCAGGAGACATGGTCTTTCATACATTACAATCTCAACTGTTGAGGGGTTTGGAAGTCAAAACCAGTGGCTTAAGTTGAACTCAGACAGGTGAGCATCTGCGTGTCCACATATGCTGTTAAAACCTGCCCCATCTCATCATGGAATGTAGATATCAAACATCATTGGTAAGGAAATCAACAAACAACAAGTGGTTAAAACCAGTGTAGGCAACTTGATGCTCTTCAAATGTTCTGGGTTCCTGTATAATCCAGGGAGTTTATATAACATCTATGGTTTGTTTCTTTTTGGCTTTCCTTCTGCTCACTGATTTACTGAACTCGATGACCGGAAGGTCGGAGTTTGATTCCAGAGTACAGCACTTTGGCTGCAAGCAAAGATGAGCACTGAATCCTAAAGTTGGATATGACTGGCTTTCAAGCATGGGTGACCTTCACCGTACATGTTTCCAAGCCAAATAAGAGGCAAATCTATGCAGTTATCTTCAGGAATAATAATTTTGTGTCAGAGATTACTCTGGGTTGAAAGGATTTTTGCTGGAGAAACTCCACTCAGGGGACACCCGAATGAGGCTCCTTTCATGTCCCCAAGTGCAGTCCTCTGGTATCAAAACCTGACCTTCCAGTCTCTAAGCTCAGCATCTTAACCACTAAGCCACCGGGGAGCTGCAGTTATCTTCAGCGGGAGAATGGTGATTGTTGCTTTGATGGTACCAGGATCTTTTGTACTGGCCCATGATGCCATTTCATGTGCCCCCCACCCCTCCAAGAGCCTTTGAGAAACAAAATGGCCACCCTTTTGAAGTAGTTGTGACAAAATGGCCACCCCCATCATGCAGAGAGGGCAAAATGGCCATCCGGCCCTTGAAGCTGAGTGAGAGAGCGTGACCCGGCCCCCGGCTTGAAAAGGTTGGAAACTGGCCTAGGGAGTGGCAGAAAGATTATTTGCCCAGCAGGATTGTGACCCATGAGATTGCATCAGGCAGTTAATAGTACTTTGCAGTATAAATTGTGTGTATTGAGTGAACAAAACAGTCTGCAGGCATCTCCGATGAAAGGGTCTTTGATACAGCTTATTGGCGACTGACTGGAGTAGGAGCTTGTGCGTTTTTTCCTGTTGATTGAAGATCCTGTCTACAAGTATGACTAGACCACATTGATTGGATTGAAGGACATTCGTACTACAACGTGTTTAGCCTAGAGCAGTGATGATGAATGCACAGTAACCCTTTCGTGACTAGACCACATTGATTGGATTGAAGGACATTCGTACTACAATGTGCTTAGCCTAGAGCAGTGACAACGAATGCACAGTAAACCCTTTCGTGTGGATTCACAGAGACTTGGCCTTCTGGGAATTGAAGTCCAAGAACACCTGGAGTGCCAAGTTTCGTCTAGAGTACCACTTGTTGCCTCTCCCTCTTCTGTGGTAGGACTCAATGTTGTCAGACAGTTTTTTATTCTAAGAGATGCAGAGTAGGGAAAACAGTACGATGCAAAGAGTGATTGGGGGTGCTGCTCTGTCCAGCAGTTTGAAAACAAGAAATTGCAAGTAGATAAATAGGTACCACTTTGGTGGGGAAAGTAATAGCATTTTGGTATCTAGTCATGAGATGTTCCTTCTGTTGAAATCCTTCCTGGAATGCCATGAATATTGAGGCCATCATACGTGGGGTGTAGAATTTCTTTGACCACATCCTTTCCTTTCCCTTTGTGATTACTTTCTGCTTTACACAGGGTTTGCCCAAACTTTGTGAACTTCTGAATGATTTGTCTCCCTACCTCCTGGAGAGTAACAAATTGGAATTTGTTCCAGGGAATGCCTTTTCTTTTTTACTTTTTTTGGTTTGTATATATGTGCACACACAGGGAGGAAGACGGCAAGCTAGCCAGCAAGACAGAGAAAAGCTAGTGTCTTCTTTTGAGCTTAAGGGGTTATTTTCTTTGAGTTTCACTGGCGCCAATCTATGGGTTCGCCACAGGTGCCCTCAAAGCAAATGTTGTTTAAAGCATCTGTCCTGCAGTTTCACAAATGTGCCCTCACGGGTGAATATTTTTCTAACTTCAAAGAGTTTTTCAGTCTAGCTTTGGAACCTTCCTGACTGAGGTCACAATATGAGTATTACTATTGTTGCTTTGTTTTTACTAGTGCTGCTGCTGCTGCTGTTATTATTATTATTGTTGTTGTGGTGGTGGTGGTGATGGTGGTGTTGGTGTTGGCATTGGCGTAACATCTGAATACTGTATATATGCAGTTCCCAGTAGAGTTGGTTTTTTGAGAGTTAGGATGTCCAAGTCCAATAAGTCCAAAATTTCCAAATATCTAGGGAGTCCTTTAGGTATTGCTCCAAGTGCTCTGATTGCTATGGGTAGAACAACAGATTTCTTCCTCCATAAATGCTCAATGTCAATTTGCAAATCAGGATACAGTATTTTGTGATTTTATCCAGTTGTTTGTCTTCAATTAGTGCATCTCCTGGTATAGCAATAGCAATAAATCAGATCTTCTTTTCCACTACAGTTATATCAGGTTTTAGTATTTTTATTATTTGCTCCAGCTTGTTGAACTGTGTGCGCGTGTGTGCGCATGTGTGTGTGTGTGTGTGTGTGTGCGTGCATGTGCATGCGTGCATGCAGATATCCTTAAAGCAGTTCTGAACTGCATGCAGATGAAGGTTATCCAGTTGTCCTCTTCCTGTTTCTCACTTCTGAACAAAAGCAATATCACACACAGGATCAGATTTTATTGGCCTTTTTATGTGGGAGGAAGGTGGGAGGTAGAAGGTTGACTATACATCAAAGGAAGAGTCATTTACAAAGAAAACAAACAGGGAGGGTTGGTGAAGAAATGAAACACAGAAGGTCCCTTTCATTAGCCACAGTCCATACATTTCTCTCGCTCTCTCTCATTCTGTTCTATATTCTAAACTATGATTGGTTCCTCTAAGTGTGGCTCCCTAGTACCAGTGTTGGGATTCAGCCGGTACTAGTGGTGGGATTCAGCCGTTATGCCCCGGCAGGCCCATACTGGTAGTAGAAATTCCGGCTGGCCCTGCCCATCCGGTTGCTTGAGCCTTGAGTTGTAGGCCTGTGTCTACTTCCCGTACCAGTGGTGCAGCCTCCCTGAACTTCACCCATCCGGTGAAGCAACTCACATGGCAACCTGGCCATGCCCACCATGCCATGCCCACAGAATAGGTAGCAATTTTTTTAAATCCCACCACTGCCTAGAATGGATACAATAGCATTATCTGAACATTAGAAGATATCTCAGGAGATTAAGAGAGACTCTGAAGTTTGCAGAGGGAAATTGCTTTAAAAAATAATAATAATTGGTGGTGTGAGGGACGGAGTGGTATTCTGGGACTCAGGAGGCCTAGGTTTGAATCCTCGCTCAGCCAGGGAAACTCACTGGGGATGTGGAGTTGGCCAAACAACTTCTTGAATCATGTACCTTGAAAGCTCTATTGCTATGCCTTCAAGTCGGAACAAGGTTTTCAAGGTAAAGGTAAAGGTAAAGGTTTCCCTTGCTCGAAGGCCAGTCGTATCCGACTCTAGGGTGCAGTGCTCATCTCTGTTTCTAAGCCGAAGAGCCAGCGCTGTCTGCTTCTGCAGACGTTTCCGTGGTCATGTGGCAGGCATGACTAGACACCGGAGCGCACGGAAGGTTTTCAAGGATTAGCCCATATCCCAGTAATTGTGGGGATGGAAGGTAGAGGTGCTATGAAAACCAGTTCCTGCAAAAATGGTGGTGGAAGTGGAAAACACTTGACTGGACTTCAGCAGACCTTTGATTTGATTCACCGGCCAGATTCTTGCGTTTTTCTCAACGTGTGCCTGGTTATTGTCATTGTCTTCTGCTACTCGTATCCAAGCATACATTTTCCCTGGAAGTCATTTTCTCAGTTGATGGATGTGTCTCTGGTGACTCAATAAACCGATCCTAGCATGAAACATGCAACCACATACATTATACTGAATATATGGTGGAGGATGTGGTTGAGTTTGATGAAGCTTCCATGCTTGTGGCTTAGCCTCTTCATGTCTGCGGCATTTCCCTTCAAAGTGATCGGAAACAGCAGAGATGGTTGGACACCAAAGTGGGTGATATTTGGCCACTACCTCCCAAGTTTATGGGTTTATACCTGACACCTTCATGGTTTGTTTTAGCTGGTCCTTATAACGCTTTAAAGGAGCTCCATGAGGTCTTGTGCTGGAGCTAAGTTCCCCATAAGGAATTTGATGAGGAAGCCTGGAACCATCCATAAGGCGGACATACCCTTTCCATCTAAGACGATGGCCTATGATGGAAAGTTCAATCCTATTTACATTTGTCTTCTCGAGGACAACAATGTTGGTGACGTAGTCATCCCACTTGATGTTCAAGATGAACCTTAGCTTCTGTTGGTGAAAGCGCTCAAGCTTTTTGATGTCTTGGCGATACAGGGTCCATGTTTCACAGCCATATAATAAAGTTGAGATGTGAGCAGTGTGTCGGTACATATACAAGTGTGTCAGAGTTACACTGTAAGAAACCAAGTTGTGTCTGCAAAGGATCTTGGGCACATTGACTCCCTTGTAATATGAACATGGTCACAGAACATGGTGTTAAATCAAGTTGATGATGAAGTCGCCAGCCCATGAAAGGGTAATCACTTCTTAATGCCTAGTGGACATGATGCTGTCATACTTCGGGTGATTAAGTAGCAGGAAACATTCCATTGTGAATTTTCCATTTCCTCTCCTTGTAGCTTTTTCCTTCTATTTTCAGGATGGGATTGGTTTGGAAGGACACACACACACACACACACACACACACACACACACACACACACACACACACACACACACACACACACACACACACACACACACACACGGTAGCGTCAGGGAAGTGGTGCATTTTTGTTGTTGAAAGTTTAAAGGGAATTTGTGAAGGCATTTCAGAGTGAATTGTGAATGTTAGTAAGGGGAGGGGGAAGGCAGCTCCCCCCTTCCTTCAGAGATTTCTCCCTTTTCTTCTCTGCTTCTTGCTACCTTACTTTATATTATAATGAATTCTGTCTGTTTCAAAACTTTGCCGTAGTAGCATGTGTATGAGTGTGCATATAAATCCATTCCACTACAAGCACCAATCTACAATCTTATGTCTTCTATACCCAATTTCAGCCCTCTTCTATGCAAATGCTGCTCTGATGTTTTGCTTTTTCAGATGGAGGTGTTGGGTTGGGTGGCCTTAAATTTCAGCCATTGTAATTGTTAGCTACAGCTGCCAAGGGGCAGAATGTAACCTTTGAGCATTTCTTCCTTGCTAGATTGCTCCTCCTGTGATTTTTGCCACACAGCTCCCATCCCATCCGCCTTATTGACAACCAATGGTGAAGGGTTGTGAAAGCTGTGGATCAACAAACAACTGCAACTGAGTCTTACAGTCACTCACTCTTGGAGAGCCGGCTCAAAACCAGGAAGAGCTTTATGGCAAGAACAAACATGCTTGAGGGTACACAAGAGCAAAACCAAATTAGAAAGTAGAGGAATGAGCTCACTGAACAAGAAATCACATTAAAGGTGGATATAGCTGAGGAACTCAACATCACCACATCACCTGAGTAGGCTGAATGTCGGAGTCCCGAAATTCAAGACCAACATGGTTAAATGGCTGGACAACAACACGCTGTGTGAATGTGGAGAGATACAGAAACTGGCTCATTTACTGGTCTGCTGACTACTGCCAGAAACATGCACTGGTGAGGACTTAAGTTTGGTCAACGACAAAGCCAAGAAAGAGGTCTCATGTTGGCAGTCCGGGGTTTGATCAGGATACGAAAGCAGAAGTCTCTTGGAGAGAACAAAAGCCTGCCTTTGCTGTGAGAAATCTCCTGGGGAATCACAAAGGATTTCCTGGATTATTTTGTGGTCAGTTTTTTCTTTCTGGAAAGAAGACCAGCCAGCACAGGATTAATTCAAGTCCAGCAGAAGACGGTGTCTCACCACATGCAGGATTCATTGGAAAGGCGATCAAGGCAAATTTAAGGCTAGGATCTGTGCATGCATGTATGTGTGGCTTCCATCGTCCAAAGTTTAGAAGCAAAGAAGAGGTTAATGAGCATCTTAAGTCCTGTGTTCTTCAAAGCACACAAGCAAAATGCCACCATGGAGGGTGAGGCTCAAAGGAGGAAATGGTTATCCAAAACCCATGATGAATGCGTTTGAGACCACCTTTTCCATTTCATTTGAAGATCATGGCCATTTAATATAGGTGGTTGCTTATTCCCATCTAACAGGGCTTTTTTTTGTGATAGAAACTTGTCGGACTTTTAATCTCTCATCCAGTACATTTCTTCTTCTTTTGTGTCCAGGTCAAACTTTACAATGCCAAAATGTATCCATATTCTTGACCAAACTTAAATCCTCATCGGCACATGTTTCGGTAGTAATTGGCAGATCAGTAAATGAGCCGGATTCTGTATCTCTCCACATTCATACAGTGTGTTGTTGTTCGTCAGCGGCCCCCACTTGAGCATGTTGGTCTTGAATTTAGGGAATCCAACCCTCAGCCTATTCAGTGTCATAATGGAGGTTGAGTTCCTTAGCCATAAATTTGTGTACATCTAATTTGCTTGCCGGACTGCAGTGTCGCAATCAGGGGAGGACAAGTAGGACTCCCGTCCCAGGCCCAGAGATGGCAGGGGCCCGTTGGTGCCAGGAAACAAATGATGTGCGCATGCGCAAACAGACCACGCATGCGCAGAAAACCACAGGGGGTGTGGCCAAAATGTGTATGTGGGGCATACCAGGCCCAGAAATTTCTGATGTTGGCCCTGCCGGACTGCATTGGCTCAAGTAGTTAAGACATTGAACTCACTGACTGGACGGTCAGCGTTTGATTCCTTGGCTGTCTCTGTCCCAGCTCCTGCCAACCTAGCAGTTCAAAAGCAAGAAATTGTAAGTAGATAAATAGGAACCACTTCAGTGGGAAGGTAAACAGCGTTCCATGCACTCTTGTGTTGAGGCACATATCTACAGAAACGTCTGCAGATGCAGACAGCGCTGGATCTTTGTCTATAAACAGAGATGTGCATTGAACCCTAGAGTCGGATACGACTGGCTTACAAGCAAGGGCGACATTTACCTCCACTAGTTTGCTTGCATTCTGTAAATACAGTTACAATATTCTACACGCCACAATATTCTACACGCCTGAACATCCTTTTGTTTGATAGCAACAGGATACAAGGCACTTGAGGCTTCTTGCTAGCCAAATAAATATCACGACCAGGTCCAGCGTCATGGTCGGAAGTCTGTGGGGCTTTGCAGAACTTTTGCGCAACCCTCTGTGGCGGATTGCAGTGCATTGACAAGGTACCAGAGTGCCTTGTTGGTTGTGCAACAGGACACACGCCAGACACACAACCACAATAGGCAACCTACCAGTCAGTGAGTTCAGTGTCTTAACCACTTGAGCCACTGCAGTCCGGCAAGCAAACGAGATGTGCACAAATCTCTGAGCAAGATATGAGTTTAGGTAAGCAATGAGGAAGGATGGTTGTTGTTTGATAACAGCTGTCATCATCCACTGGTCTAGATTTTCTGCCTCTTTCCTTATTATGTCCTCTTCATTGAGCTATATATGTGTATCTATTCTCTCTCTCTCTTTCCTTGGCTCCCCTCTCTCTTTCTCCCTCTCTCTTTCTCAAGCTTGCGTGCCCTGCATTATTTAAAGCTTAAGAGAATTAAAACAATTTCTTTCTGTCTGAAAAGGAGTTAGTAGCATTTTTAGGCACTTTAAACACATTAATAAAGACAACTTCTGCGATGAATATTGGATTATCAGGATCGGTTTATTCTAAGCACTGTGGGGTTTTGTTTTTTTTGCAAAGGACTCTGCACATCTGGCTGTAGCTATTGGTCTGTGCTGTTCTTCTGTTTCTTTGTATTTCCACCCATTCCCATTCTTCTCTACTTGAACATTAAGGCACATCTTTTTGCTTTAGCTCTGCCAGGAAGTTGTTAGCTTCGTTTTGCCAGGTTTTGCTTGTGTCAAAGCCTTTTCAATGCAAGCATGTCTAGTCGCAAGTTTGATTCTTGCATCATAGTGTGTGCATGTGTGTGAAACAGTGGTTCTCCAGATGTTTTAACCTGTTATTTTTATAATCTCTCCTCATGTTGACTAGAGCTAATGTGAATTGTAGGCTGTCCCCAAATATTTAAAAGGCAACAGTAGTCCACCCCAATGATCTGCAAACATGGCTCTCTTGGTTTCTATGGAGTTTCCCGCATAACGACGTTTTTAGCGTTGTCCGGATAACGATGGTTATTTTATCGTCGTTGTCCGGATAACAACGCTAAAACATTGTTGTGTGGGGGAACACGTGGCGCATAATGACGCGTTGTTAAGCGAAAATGATGTTAAGCGAATGCGTTGTTATGTGAGGGTTGACTGTAGCTCCTTTTACTGTACCATCTGAATGGAGGCAGAGAGAGAGAGAGAGTCCTGAATTTAATTTTGAAATGTTTTAACGTGCACACTTCCTCAAGACAGGAAATTTTGAGTCTCAGAGTTCTCAAAGGCTATTTGGTTTCCATTTCTGTTGTGTTTATATATATATGTTTTTTAAAGGAGGTTTTTTTTAAGGCGGAAATTAGAGATGACACAGGCAGGATGAGACCTCTGTCTTGCCAAAGTCTTTGTTCTCAAATTTTGGCAAATAGGTTCCTTTGTTGTATGGAACTAGCAATTGTTTTGACCCAAGAGAGAGTAACCCTTTCTCTCCTTCCCTTCCCTTTCTTGACTCTCAAAGGGCCGGAGGCTTAACTGCCAAAATGTTTTGTTGAGCCCTTATTAGTGGAAATTTTCTCTGATAAGAGCAAAATCATTATTATTGCTTTTTTTTTTTTGCTTGGGATGGAAAGGGGAGAATTTATCTGTTTCCTCTGGAGAGCTATAGAATGAGCTTTCTGGAATTGTTTCTAATTTTTGATATAAAAAGAAGTCTGTAGATCAGTTCTTTCTGGTAAACATCCCCCACCCCCATTGCCAAAATTGGATCTGACTTTTGCTATTACAATGGTCGATGCATTTGGCAGTATGTGTTTTTTTAAAATAATTATGAGATAAAAACAGAACAGCTTTGAAAACCAGCATGTCTGGTATTTTCTTGTTTCATTTGGTAGTGTTTCTCTTTAACCTTTTCTTTCAATGGAAAGTTCATGTAATGTGCTTGAAGGACTAAAACTTGATAAATTCAACCCCTAACCTTCCATATATATATTTTGGTGGGGGGGAGAAACCAAGATTTACAGCCGCAGCCCTATAGATAACTTTCTTGCTGGTTCCCCTATCATACCTGTCAAGTTTTGGATTTGGAAATAAGGGAAATTTCCCAGCAAATACGGGATACTTGACAGCTATGCTTATCCTTTGCTGCCCTCCAATGGCGGCAATAGGGCATTGCAGTCTAATTAATACGGGATGACGGCAGGGAAGAGGGTGAAAAAATGGGTTTTCCCAGCCAATACGGGATACTTGACAGCTATGTCCCCCATACACTGTGAAAATTTAGTAGTCAGCCCTGCCCCTCATCCAAGCAGCCCAATGGGAGTGCTTCTTCCCTCCCCCCAGCACAGAGTTCACCATGACCCTCTGTTTGGGCACTCAGTCACTAAAATGTTCCCCATCACTGTCCTATACAGTGCCTATGAGTTGAGAGTCTATAGAACTTCCATAATTTAAGTCAAATACTCTTGTTCCATTTCTGAAAATGGACTGTAAGATGTCTGGTCCTCATTGGGCTACCATATAAATCAGGGATTAACCTGTGGCCCATGGGCTGGATGTGGCCCATGGCATCGTTTCATGTGGCTCCCCACTGCCTCCACCACACCAGGAAGTGCCATGTGGTGGACGAAGGCCAAAATGGCCATCCGGCCCCCAAAGTTGTCTGAAGGAGCAAGACCCAGCCCCAGGCTTTAAAAGGTTGAGAACTCCTGATATAAATCTACAACACATTATTTCAGACTCTCGGAAAATAGTTTCCTCTACCCTCATACTTTTGGTAGAGTACTAATATATTTTAATATATTTAAGCTTTAACTGTTCAAGCCAGTGCTTTTACACGTGGAATGTAAGTTAAGAACACCCAGGTTTTAGACATCCTCTTCTAAGAATTTATGGAAGCCTCGGAAATTCTCTCCCTATTTCTTTATATATAAAGAAAAGCAAATTTAAAGCTATATCCCCAGTACTTTTCACAGCTTGATTTAATATAGCTACCATGTGCCTTAGAATCCAATTCTAACTTCTGAAACTAATATTTCTTCTGAGAGCACTAAAGTTGTTTCTTCGTGACACCAATAAGTGCTTTCCTTGCCAAGAGGGAAAGTCTAAGATTTATTAGATTCTCCACTGGTCCTTCTCCCCTCCCCTCCTGCTTTTTGCTGCCACCAACAAACTCAAACTTCAGCTTCAAGGAATGCAAACATGTTAAGAAAGTGCACTTAATTCAGTGCAGGGCACATACAATATAAAATTCTTCCAAGAATGCACTGCAGCTAAGAGATTCACAAGCCCTTCTGGTCACAGTGGTGGGCATCAGCAGGTTTGCACCGGTTCGTGAGAACTGGTAGCAGAAATTCTGACTGGACCCACCCGTCCAAGTTTTGAAATAAAGTAGTCCTAATTCTGGTGCAAAGCAGGGCTTTCCCCCTGACCACACCCACTATACCACGGCCACAGTGTGGTAGTAAATTTTTTGGGAGCCGACCACTGCTTCTGGGGGGTTTAACTTTCTAAGTAGACATTTCACATATATTTGTTGCATAAACCACTAAATGCTTCAGGCTTGGATTCATGTATTTTAAAAAAGAAACAGCCACTTCATACAGTTGCAAATGTTTTTCTTTTCTTAGCAACAACAACAACAGCAACAAAAGTATTCCAAGCCATATATGTGTGTGGATGGCTATGTTGGACGCGTTTTCTTGCTTCATTTAAAGCAGGGGTTCCTAACCTTTTCAAGCCAGGGACCGGGTCATGCTCTCTCAGACAGCTTTGAGGGCCGGATGGCTATTTTGTCCTACATAGAAGATGGGGGTGGTCATTTTGTCCCAATAGCTTCAAAGTGGGTGGCCATTTTGTTTCTCAAATGCCCTTGGATGGGTGGGATGGGGCACATGAAATAGTTGTAGGTAGGGAACCCCTGATTTAAATGGAAAGTTTCACTCGTTTCTTTAGACTTTCCCCCATTAGCAATTGTGGCTTACTGCTGCTTTCAGAAAAAAGAAACATGGGAGCAGAATACGTTATCTCTTCAGTGGCTGTTGATGGCTTTAGTGGAAACCTATCTGGGAAGTCAGCAGCAGTTCAAGACCCGAGTGCTGTGTGATGGAGTGAGCCCCCATCATCTGACTTTCAAGCAAGGGAGACTCAAGTTCACCAACGTAGATCATCATTTTCTGCCTGGCTCCACTCCCCATCTTCCATCCAAGTCACTATCTAGTTATCTTAAGCATTCTTTAAAAAAAAAGAGATGGAAATAGCAGTGAGAGAATGAAGGGCGTTGGAGACAGAAGGCTCCATTGTACACTGTTCGACGATGGGGAATGATTCAGAAATGGGTATATAACTCCCAGGTCCATTTCTCCACCAGAGGCTAGGCTAGGCTGGGTTATTCTAGGATTCAACTTCAAAAACTCAAAAGGGTAATTTTTCCTTTCTCTAAAACAGGGATTCTCAACCTGCGGCGTGTGGGCTGCATGTGCCCCGTGGCACCATTTCATGTCCCTCTCCACTGCCTCCACCAAACCAGGAAGTGCCATGTGGTGGAGGAAGGGCAAAATGGCCATCTGGCCCCCAAAGCTGTCTGAGAGAGTGTGACCTGGCCATACCTGTCAACCGCGGCTCCGGACAATCTGGGATCTGCGCACAACGGTTCTGCACAAGTCGCGTTCTAGGCATGCATAGAAGGCTTTTACGCTTGTGTAGAACCCTTTTACACTTGCGTAGCCTTTTACTCAAGCGTAGAAGGGTTCTACGCAAGCGTAAAAGCCTTCTACGCATGCCTAGAATGTGACTTGCGCAGAAGGGATGTGCAGTACCTCTTTCCCCCTGCTGCCAATTCCGGGGTTTTGGCAGCTGCGGGCGGGAAATGGCACAAATCGGTACCGAAAATCGGGAAATCCTGGCCAATCCGGGAAGGTTGACAGGAATGGACCCAGCCCCCGGCTTTAAAAGGTTGAGAACTCCTGCTCGAAAAAGTTTGTCTCTACTCTTGGAGCTACAGAATAAAAATGCACCCCTAATCTGAATCTTGCTTCATGTGATACAGTTCTCGGGGGGATAACGTTGTCTTTATGCAAAAGGCAAGGAAAGAGTGCTCTTATATGTAGCAAGATAGTTTCAAAAGATGCGGGGGGGGGGGAGTGGAAATGCTGGAATATTTGATATTCATAAGATCAGGCTTAAAGGACCAATACAAAGTCCTGAAAGAAGGAGATGATCACTGGGGGGGGGGGGGGATGACACGCTAGCCTTTGTGGGTTCTTTCTTCTCTGCTAGACCTGTGCTTTTCCCTTGAAGTGAGGAAGCGTTTTCAGGCCCGGAGGAAATGACTTTTTTGTGGGGTAAGAAAAAGAAGGTGCTGAAACAGCAAGTCTTACACACAGCATAAAAAGAAATGTGTGCGAGAGCGGAAGGGCTTTCAAGGTGTTCCAATCTGCTAGGTTTGCTGGCTAAGCAAAGTGCCCTGTGTTGAATGGAAACAGAGAAACAGACCTCAGTTGCGTAGCGATCTCTTGGCCAACGTTGGCTGTAGAATAGCAATCAAAGGCATCTCTCCAGTTTGGCCTCCCAATGAGGCATGGAGTATGTCAAGGACGGGAAAACTGTTTCAAGCCACAGACCGGATTTATTTTCAGACAGGTATTCAAATAATAGAATCGCTGAGTTGGAAGGGACATTATAGGCCAGGGGTTCCCAACCTAATGCCCATGGGCCGGATCAGGCTTAGTGCCATTTCATTTAGCCCCCTACCCCTCTGAGGGCATTTGAGAAACAAAATGGCCACCTCTTTGAAGCTGTTGGGACAAAATGGCCACTCCCCATTGTGCAGGCAGCGTAAACTGGCCATCTGGCCCTCAAAGCTGACTGAGAGAGCATGACCCAGCCCCCAGCTTGAAAAGTTTGGGAACCCCTGTTTTAGGCCATTGAGTCCAACCCCTGTTCAATGCAGGAATCCAAATCAAAGCAGATCCATTGTCTAATTCCCTCTTGAAATATTCCAGTGTTGGAGCGCTCACCACCTCTCAAGGTACAGTAGTTGGTTCCGCTGTTGTACTGCTCTAACCGTAAAGAGGTTTTCCTGGTATTCAGCCTATATCTGGTTTCCTTTCGTTTGGGCCCATTATTACACATCCTGCACTCTTGGGTAACTGAGAACAGATCCCATCTTACCTCTTTATGACCATCTTTCAGGTATTTTAATCTTTTCTAAACTACATGGTTAACTGCAGCCTGATAGTACTTCAAGGGCCTTGCCTAAAGATCTGAGATTGGTAGATCTTCCTGGATTTAGGCTCCTGTGTTGGAGTTCACGGAGGAACATTTGAGCTGCCGATTTGAAAATTGAATGTAGACTACAGATCCCATGATTCCATGGGAGGAAACCACACCAGCTAGAATGGTATCAAAACTCCTGTAGTAGTGCAATCCAGATCCTGTACAGTACTTAGAACCGTACATAATCAGAGATGGTCTTGAGAGCTCATTTCATTAGGAAAAGCAAATTTTGGCATCTCCAAGGTGGTCAGCTCCCAGGGAAGCCAGTTGTGACTCGCACTCACCTCAATGGTCCTAAGCTGCTAACCCGTGGGGGAAGTGGTTGTAGCTTTCAACGTCTGTCTTTATAGTGGGGGTATACATGAGTGTGTGTGTGTGTGTGACTGTGGTGACTTAGTGGTTAAGACACTGAACTTGATAACTGGAAGGTTGGCAGGTCAGCAGTTCGAGACTAAAGAACTGCATGATGGAATGAGCTGTCATCTCTGTCCCAGGTCCTGCCAACCTAGCAGTTCGAGAGCAAGAGATTGCAAGTAGGTGAAACAACATTAGCAGGAAAGGTAACAGTGTCCCATGAGCCCTGGTATCTAGTCATGCCTGTCACAAGACCACAGGAAAGTCTACAAATGCAGACAAAAAATCCTGGCTCTTTGGCTGAAACTAGAGATGAGCACAGAACCCTAGAGTCGGATATGACTGGCTTTCAAGCAATGACGGCCTTTACCTTTACTATACATTGGGGTGATTTTTATGTATGCTTCTGGTAAGGTGTGAAAATTCTGCAGATGTTGGACTGTTAATCTAATTCTTGAGTGCCCACCTTGTTTCAGCATCATATTAGCTATCCTTTGGTAAACCGGTAAACTGCAAACTAATGAATGATTGTTGCAGGTTATGTACCCTTTGGGATGTGACATTATGATAGATCAAGACTCTTTTTCTTTTAGTAAGGAAGGCTTTCAATTGGCGTGTGTTGATGCTGTCACAGAAACTTTTGCAATCCTTCAATATTTTTTTGCCTTAACTTAAGGTCTTTGACATCTGAAGCAAAGCCACAATACTAGTTTTGAATGCTTTTTTATGTTTCTTTCCCTACATGCTTGAATGTATGCTCTTGTCTTTACCTAAATAAATCTTTTATTTAACATTTCCTCCCACCGCCCCCCACCCCTGGGAGCGTTCTGAAGCTCTGACACTTACAAATGCTTCCTGCCAGTTACTAATATGTCGCTTTTGATTTGAACCGTAAAGAATTAAATAGAAGTTTGGAAAACTACCTGGATTAACTAAGATGCATCTGCAGTATGATGATGTCACTTCCACCACTGATTGTTATTAACGCTGGGAGATACAGGAACATGGGAGCTACATTACAATGAGTTATATAGGAATGGGACTTTTGTATTTCTTGGACTACAAATATCATAACTCCCCATTCGGAGAGTTGTAACTCACTTACACACAACCTTAATGTCATGATCCAATCCTCATCTGAATTTGAGGACGACCAGGAACCCCAGCCTGTTCCTAGCCCAGTTTTATCTCCTAGCCCAGTTTTACCTCCCCACGACTTTTCAATTCAGGATCTTCAATTCAGGAGCTAGTGATCACTGAATCAGGTTCTGAATCAGATTCTGACAGCGATTCTACTTCAACCTCAGAGCTTTGCAGGCAACTCCTACAGAGAATGATTTACAGCTGTGCCGTAAATTCGCCAGAACCCACTCCCAGCTGATAGCCCTTAAAAAGCTCCTAAGGATGTCTACTGCAATTGCCAGACATTGGTACAACTTCCCTGCATGCTGACACCCGTGTTATCCTGACCTCCTTTGCCACTGATTGCCTTGACCGGACTCTGGACTATTCTTCTGACTCTGATTATGCCCTTGGACATCCCAATGGACTATGCACTCTCTTTGAACTGGTAAACAGACTTTGACTCTCCCTTTCGACCTCGCTATTTGGATCTTCCCTAGAAAGACTGTTACTAGATACCATCACTCTCTAGGCCAGCACACTTACAGACATCTAGATGTGATCACCTTGCAAACAAAAGTTCAAATAGTCAAAGCAATGGTATTTCCGGTAGTAATGTATAACTATACATTACTACCTTGAATACCATTGCTTTGACTATGTGGACTTTTGTTTGCAAGGTGATCACATCTAGATGTCTAGATGTGAGAGCTGGACCATAAAGAAAGTTGAGCGCAGAAGAATAGACACCTTTGAAATGAGGTGTTGGAGGAGAGTTTTGCGAGTCCCCTGGACAGCGAGGAGAACGAATAGGTCGATCTTAAAAGAAATCAACCCGACTGCTCTTTGGAACGTCAAATATTGAAGATGAAGCTAAAGTACTTTGGACATCAAATGAGGAGAGAGGATTCACTTAAGAAAGCCTTGATGCTGGGATTCACTTGAGAAAACCTTGATGCTGGGATTCACTTGAGAAAACCTTGATGCTGGGAAAGGTTGAGGGCAAAAGAAGAAGGGGGCAGCAGAAAATGAGATAGCTAGATGGTATTGTTGATGTAATGGGCACTGAACTGGGCAGGTTGACGAGGATGGTGGAAGATAGGGGTGTCTTGCGTGCAATGGTCCATGGAGTCGCAAAGGGTCAGACTCGACTATGTGACTGAACAACAACAACAACAACAACGAAAAGATGTGGTTCATTCACTTGGGAAAAAAGTTCAAAACTGGAAGAGTTGAGCCTCAACGAGGCCTAGCTCCATCCACATTTTCTGTTCCTGCCTTGGTGTTAGCTGGGCTTCCCCGCACTCCCCAAACAGAAGTCTAGGCCAAGCTAAGCCTCAAAACTTTCCAATTTAGGTCTTTTCTCCCAGGTGAGCCATGCTTTACAGGTAAAGGTCTCCCTTGCTTAAAATCTAGGGATGTCCGACTCTATGGGGTATTGCTTGTCTCCATTTACAAACAAAGAACCTGCACATGCCTCGCAGTGGGGCAATTTGATTTTTAGGGAGGGGGAGGCAATTTGAGAATGAATTATTAACAATTAATGGCCTGTTAGGCTTCCTCCACGTGAATAAGAGTTTGCTTTTTGAATCCTAAGAATCATATGTCACATTGCGATGAATTGGACTTCATTGTCCATTTTGGAAGTTCACTCTGTCTCCCAGATTGTTCTAGAAATAATGACAGGGTCACAATATTAAAATTATACCTGGAAGCCAATAGCTTATTCAAGCTTGAAAGCAGAAGAACTCTATGAAAGTTCAGATGGGAATTCTCTGGGGAGCGATGGTTCTTCTCTCCATGCCATCTCTAACAGGCGGCTCTGGAGAGAACAAATCTGTCCTAATTATGGATTCCAGTTCTTCCCCATACTGTCGCTTTTCAAATCTTGACTCTTGCTCATGAAAGTATGTGAGATTTGGGCTGGTGCCATCAAGGATGCTATAATTGGTTAATCTAGCTGTCAAGATAACGTGCTTGAATTTGTGCGCAGAATTAATATTATGATTAGGCTGTAGCCTTTACAAAGCAGAAAATCTGTCCCTTTCACCAGCTATTTGTTTGAGGGGGAGCCATTGTTCCTGGGAAGGCGCTTTGGCTGCTGCACCAAAAGATAATCCATTTAGCAGAGCACTCTTTAACCGCTCGACTTCAGGAATCGTGCCGTACCTTTCAGCGACAGTCAGGGAGTTCATTAATTTGCTTGCTTTTGAAGACGGTCTTTCCATAAATGCTGTCGCTTT